>JAACJT020000031.1:4868270-4917249 GCA_009936485.2 Gymnarchus niloticus | reverse complement strand
GGGGGGCGAGGGGGGGGCGGACCACCCGCCCCCCCGAAACGCCACCCCGGCCCCCCCCCACCCCCCCCCCCCCCCCCCGAGTGTATAAATGACAGGGTGTGATGAAACACTGAGGTAATAACAGTAGGCTTGGCACGATTCACCTGCTGTCCTGCAAAGGAGCTTTGTAAAGCTGTAGTCTGTCCCTGGGTGAATCACCTTGTCTGTCTGTCTGCCTGTCTGTCTGTCTGTCCCTCCTTCCTTGGACAATCTCACCATTTGTCTTCTGTCTGTCTGTGCCTCTGTCCTCCCTGGCGATCTCACACCATTGGACACGTGTTAACAGACCACCCACATAGTGTGTCTGTTCACAGCCCAACTCGGTAGACTGTGCGAATTCCTCCTTTGGCTTACTGTCTAGGGACCTTGGGCCTGGGACTATGTAAAGTGCTTAGTGACAATGCTCCTTGTGAAAGACACTATATAGATTGAATTGAGGACTAGGAGGACAGTTGGATATCGCCATGCTCTTGATCTGCTGTGACAGCAGCAGTGACATTGGTCTTTAGATCGCAGTGCTCACCGAGTGTGTCTGTCTGCCATCTAGGCATGGAAGAAGCGCTGGTTCATCTTACGGAGTGGCCGCATGAGCGGAGACCTGAATGCCTTGGAGTACTACAAGAACGAACACTCCAAGAAGCCCATCCGCATCATCGATCTGGACTGCTGTGAGCAGGTTGATGCCGGCCTCACCTTCAAGAGGAAGGACTTCCAGGACAGCTTCGTCTTTGACATCAGGACCTCTGACCGTACCTTCTACCTGGTGGCCGAGACGGAGGAAGAGATGAACAAGTGGGTCCGGAGCATCTGCCGGCTCTGTGGCTTCAACCAGTCGGCAGAGAACCACGGTAGGGGCCTGCGGCTCTGTCCCTGCTATGTCTGTCCATCTGCCATGCAGTGTTTTCTGAGGTATCGCGCTGCCCGTCAGTAGGGTAGTGGAGGGGGGCCATTAGTGCTCTTGCAGTCTGCCTCTCCTCGCCTGAGACCCTTGAGCAGGTCTTGGTCTCTCTAGTCTGTAAGAATGTTTGTTTATTCCCCTTCTTGGAAAAGAGATCTGAAAGCTGTAGAATAACTCCATTAACTTCCCTCCCTGTACATGCGACTCTTACAGCTAGTGCTGAAGGTTCCTAAGGCAACATGAAAGCCTGTCATCAAGGAAGGCAGGGTCTCTTAGTAATGCCCCTCCCTGTTTTTTTTTTTTTTTTTAAAGACCTTTCTAGAGCTCATCCCAGTGTCCGTCATGTCAAGGTAGGGCTAACAATGTCGGCAAGCCAGGTCTCAGCATCTTGTGAGGGACCGTGAGGAGCTGGCTTCAGTCTTGAGAAAATGCATCCACCATGATGAGGCAGCTCAGCCGCCGGTCCAGAGCAGAGCTTGGTGACCTCTGAGAAATGGCAGTCTCTATCACATGTGCCATGTGGCTCTGAGTGCGTCTCATTCTCGCCAGTCTTGGCTGCTGTCAAATCCCCCGTCACGGCCAGGTCATCTGAGAGTGGCTGGCCCGGCTCTTCCCAAGGCTATTTGTCCTATGCTGAGAGGAGCTAGGGGGGGCGTCTACCTGTCGTACATCACTTTGGGCTGCTTCAGCCAGCCCGTAATGCTTCTGCTCATGCTGTGGTGACACTATCATTTTGAGGGTTTTGGCTGTCTCGTCATCTCCTGCCCAAAGCTTTAGAAGTGGAGTCTGTTGTTACTAAGAGTACTTCTTCATACATCATGGTCCATTTGTGTGCACCTGACATATTCCTGTCACAATTATAGTGTATAGTCAAATTTTTCAAGGTTGAGAAGCAGAATTGTACATGGCTTCCTTAAAATGGCCCTTTACATTTGAATGTTGTCTGTTACAAAAACAAAATCTGGTTTAAAAAAAAAAATGGAAAAAGCTGTCTCCGTGACACTTTGCTGGGCAGGTAGTGCTTAATTCCTGGCTCCCTGAGCAGGAAAGGACTCGGATGTATGGATGGTTAGTGGGAATTTTAGGGAGTTCCTCAAAGAGGAATCCTGGGGTCTGGGTGCAAGTTATGTACCATTAAAATCTCCCCATCAGACGTCGAGCGTGCTGCCTCATGTGGGACAGATCCTGTAGTGGTGATGCGAGCTGGCGCTCTATTGGTGCCAGTGCAGCCTGGCACCTTGGGTTCCTGGGACCGCGCGCAAGGTTAGCCAAAGGCCGTCGCCGTGGGAGCACGCTGGCCCCGCCCCTGCAGTGTCCTTCACAGTCATTGATTTTTGTCGAGATGGTGCACAGCTCTTTGGGTTGGGTCCCCAATGCCACAGAGCCCCGCCCAACCCCCACCCTCGTCGCCATGGCAGCAGCCCAGGGAGAAAGGGGCAATGTGCTTCCTGTCAGCATTCTTCTGACAGCTCTGGGTAAGCCAGCACCCCCCTCTCGGGGCCTCATGCACACAGTTGCTGTTCAGCGCTTCTCAAAATGGTTCCTTGTTGTTCTCATGTTTACACTAAGCATCTTAATTCAGTTTGAGGGGCTGCCGTACCTCTGAATAGGGGTCCATGATCCTCATCTACCATGAGAAAGTGTGTGGGCAGGGCCTGACCGCGGCGTTGCCTTGCATTTGTGCATCCCTGCTGTGCGAGTGTCAGGGCTCTGTCAGGAAAGTCTGGTGAGACATTACTCCGGCTCTGCAAGCCAAACTTCAGAATTTTCATCAATGCAGAGAAGCGGAAACCAACTGTCCTGCTGGCACTAGCTGCTGTTTGGCCCCTTCTGGTTGTGGGCCCCCTTTTGACCCCTTTTAGGGCAGCGCCCCCTTCTGGCCGTGGCTCCCGATTTAACCCAATGCTCTGCTGTTTCATTGTTCTTCGCAGCTGGCCATCAACAGGGCGGGATTGACGCCCTTTCTCCGAGGCCGCAAGGCTGCAGAACAGCCAGCGGCTTTGTTTGGGCCATGGGGGGTGGGAGTGTGGGCAGGCTGGTCGTCCTTATCATGCGTGGGTGTAACAGATGAACTTTTAAGGGTAGTTCTGGACCTGAGCTGTTCTAAAGAGCTGATGCGTTAATCTAGCAGCACCAGAACTGTATGCAGACTGGTGAGTTGAGCACTTTTTACTTCGTGTTTATGTGTTCTTTCTCTGGTCCTGAACTAGTCAGCTGGCTTCAGGTCGTGTAATGATCTATTTAAAATGTGTGCTGTACAGCTCTTAGAGTAACAGAGGGGCGGGACCTTTTCCCATCAAAGCCTGAACAAAGTGCTGCACTGTGGTCAAATTGATCATTTTAGTCCATTAGTGTCAGTGATGTGACATGATAGCTATTCCCAGAATGCACTCTTACTGTCTGCTACTCCATAATGTAGACATGCACACACGCACACACACGCACACGCGCACACACACCTACCCCAGTCCAGAAGACGCCGCCCCTTCTGGAGAAGGGTGTGTGGAACAGATCGGATCGGTTTCAGCTGAGCTGTTCCCGCAGATCCACTCGCTGCAGATCGATATGTCGGGTCAGGCTCGCTCCAAGATGCCTTTTATGGCGAGTATGTGAAAGCCCTGTGTTTCTAACATGGCAACCATACAATTGGGGCTCACCCAGAGGCTCTCTATACCCCCTTCCCGGGACAGGAAGTCCATGTCCACGGTGCCCCTGACAGGGCCGTAACCCAGCTTGTTCTGTCCGGGTCCCCCATTCCCGCTCAGGCAACATCCTGTTAACATCCCATTCTCATCATGTTAATGCTATCTGGATCAAAGTTCACCCACAAAAAGATGTGTGTGTGAGGTCACTGAGCTGACAGGCTTCACCGAAGACCTTGGTGTACCTTCATCTGTGTGTGCCAGGCCCTTATTGCTTTCCTGAGTCCTGCCTGACCATGGTGTCCTTGTGGCTGAAGGTATTCTGAGATCTGTGCCAGGCCGTCATGTCGACTGCACTCTGGAAGCTTCAATGGCTTCAGGAAACATACAGAGTCGGGATGACTACTGTGGGACCAGCTGTCTGCTCTTGATGGGCCTGAAATGTAATCGTCACCATCACGAGAGAGTGGAGGGGGGCCCTGCTGCTTGCAGGCCCACATCCACCAGGTAGTGTTGTGGGCTGTGCACCCCCTACTGGCCAGCTCTGAGATTTACTTCAATGAGCAGGCAAACAGAACTCAAGCAGCAAACGGGCTGCCTTTCGCATGCTCATCAGAAAGTAGGAGGAGCCATAATCTATCCACCGAGAGGCACGCAAAGTGATATGGAGGTGGGGTTGGTGCAGAGCTGTGGGTGCGCTCTGCGATGGTGTCCATCCTCAGACGCCCCATTGATCATGGGGATGGCCGGCTCCATCGATCCAGTTAAGAGGCCATGCCGAAAGCCATTAAATAAAAGGCAGCCATGTTCCTTCTGCCGGTCCTGATTTAATTTCCCTACACTTTGACTCCATTGATCCTGTCAGAAAAGGATGTAAATGGGTTGCTGGGCCGGGAATTCTAAACAGTGCAGAACGCACAAAAGCATTTTCTGCGTAAAAATGCCACAGAAGTGGGGGGGGTGGGGGGGTGATGGGCAGCCTTCGGAGTGAGCAGTCCTCCTGCAGGGATGTGTATCTGTGTGTGTGTGTGCATGTGTATTAATGTTTGTATATGAGGGCGGTGGATTTATGGTTGGATCCATCTCTCTGAGTGTCTATTTTGGAGAGATGATTAATCAAAGTGCCTGTCTCCCTCTACCCTCTCCCTCTCTCTCTGGATACAGATGGCAGCAGGAGAACAGCAGCCGCCGCCCACACGCCGCATTCAGTGGCTGCTGAGCTGGCTGCACCTTTCTGCTCTCTCATTGGTGATCGTGGCACCACCCATTCCAGCCAGCCAATCCTGTTCACCTTTGATGTCCCCGCACTTCATGTCCAAGGACCCCTGTCCAACAGTGTCCCGCAGGACTACCTCTTTCTGCACCAGTGCATGAGCCGGAAGTCTGAGAGTGCCCGGTAGGAGATGAGGGCCCTTGGCGATCCGTTACGAGCACAGTCGTGTTTGGTCTGCAAGCACACGTTTCTGGAATGGCACAGAGCATTAACCTGGATGTTTACTGGGACATTCAATACTTAAGACTGAGCATACTTCGGACTCCACAGATGCACAGCCCTTGTTAAAACTGAAAGCAGCCACAAAAATTTGCAAAAAACCAAATTTATGTAAACGTAGCCATGGCCCTAATGGCTGAAATGGTCTTCAGATACAGTACTCATCCTCCAGTGTGCATGCGTGTCGTGTTATATGCAAATTCAACAAGTTTGAGCCGGTATTTGGCTGCTCCTGACTGAGGGCTCGGACGGCATGTGGAAGGGCGTTAGAGTGTCTGAGCGTTAGACACTGATAGAAAAGGAGAGAGGATGGCCAACATTATGGATGAGAGCAACAGAGTGTCAAAGTTGGGTACCTGTCAGGCTTGTTCTTAGTGTGTTTTGTACAGCGGCCTGCCCCCATCGTGGCAGTAAGGTCTCAGCGTCACCGCAGGTTTATTTATCTTTATAGCCTCTTTGCCATTTCTCTTGAAGGTAAAGTTTCTGGATATGGCCTGAATGAGGGTGAGTGTGGTTCACTTTGCACGGATCCTCTTGGGAGAGTTCAGTGGAAAAACCTGAAGTGTAAACTTGTACAGGCTGAGCTGAGATAAAATGGCTGTTGGTTCTGTTTCATTTTGACCGCGTCCTCCTGCCACATGGACGGAAAAGCCAGCCATATACTTAGAGAAACTTCAGAACTAGCCAAAGTTGGAACAGCTCTGAACACGTCATCTCTTAGAACAGAACAATGATTTTGGGGTTTCTGTACACCGACCTCCACAAACCATGACTTTTTCCCACCGGAGAACACTTGCATGTTGGGTAAACGACATCTTTTTGTCTTTCCTTTGAAGTAAGCAGCGGGTTTAAGGTGGAGTCTTTGTCTCCTGCAGGAGTGCCAGCTTCTCCCAGGCCTCAAGGGGCGCCCTTCTGACTGCCAGCGACTCTCCCTCACAGAGGTTCTCCCGCGGCACGCCCCACGGCTTCTACAGCCTGCCCAAGCCTGGTCGGCAGGTGGACAGCCCGCGTGACTCCTGCCACGGCACAGGGGGTCACTCCTGGGACTGGGGGAGCCAGGAGGTGTACACTTTCAAGACCCCCAGTAATGTGCTGGCTGCCTCATTGTGCAACGACGCCGACCCACCTCCCGATAACCATGACCTGCCCACCCCGCCAGGCTCCTCCTACCAAACCCCTCGCACCTTTGACAAGAACCACAACGCCGTGGCGGTCTCCGAGTCCTCTGGCACTCCCCCACCCCGGCCACCGAAGCCCGGCCAGAAGGCCGAGCCATGCCGGGGTGGTCCCAACGGAGAGGCCGCATCCATCGTCCCACGCAGGAACACGCTGCCTGCAGTTGAGAACATCAGGCTTCACAGAGGTAGTGGCTGGTGCTCTTTGGAGTAGGCGGGGTTGCTGGAGAATAGGCACTGCCACACACTACCTGCTGGCCTGGCTGTCACAGTCTTTTCCTCCCGAGCGCTGTGCTGTGGTGCACGGTCAGTTCGGTGTCACTCTTTTTGCCCCCCATTAGCTGTCTCATCTATCAACATTGCATGGAAAGGCTTCAAAATTCTGTTGTACTCATGGAAATTAGAATGTTTGTACACACCAGAAAACTAAGATTTATCGAAGTTGCATAGACATGTCATATGCATGTCCACGCACACAAAGCACAAGTTTCAGTTGTTTGTACTGTCGGTGCATGTGCTCGGGTCTGATCATTTGCATATAGAAACGCCCCCAAAACACCATATATGGCTTAGACCTTCTGTATGTATGCGACATGTGATAAAGGGTGTAAGATGGGAAAAATGGCAGAGAACAGAGAAAAACACAGCTTTACTCAATCAGAAACAGAAGTGCTTGGCATGAAGGTTGAAGCTAATCAAAACAACATTTTATTTCTTGGAATAACAAGTAAATAAAAAAAACTGCAGGGTAGGTACAAGTTAGGATGGGCACTCGTCCCATATGATTCAGGATCGTGCCATTTTGTACCAATTCGGGCTGCCTTTGGTCTTGTATTTTCATACAGATTTTTGTATTTACAAGTAAAATCTTGCGTGTCAGCCACGAGACTTGCGGTTTTCAGGATTTGCTGTCTCATGCCAGTTAGACATAAATCTCACAGGCTGTCATGTTCTAAGATGAAACAAGTTTTCAGGCACCCACCCTTGAACAATTTTATTGCTTGTGAAGTCAAAGTCCTTTGTCACGTGCATGATGAAGCCAGTGAGATGCTAATGACAAGGCTCACATAAACGATACCCAGCATTTACGCATTAGTTCGCTGACTGAAATTCACATACACACACACACACACAGCTTAAATTTAAAGATCAAAATGTCTTGTTTTATTGCTGGCATCCTGGACGTTACTGCAAATGAGGGTGGACAAAGCAAACGGCTGCTCTCTGGCTTAGATGATCACCTCGCCAGTGTTATTGGAGAAACATCATTATCAGGAATTGTAGAGAAAGGAGGGGACAGTGACAGTGTTCCCTTCATGTGGAGGAAGTTGGGCCTGGGAAACAGGATCTCAGATGGCAAGATACAGTCGGGGAAATAACATGGTAATGTGACGTAAAATTTAAATGGAAGAGTTTTGCTTGCTTTTTACAGGGTTAAACAAATACACATAGGTCTCTAAATTATGTTTAATCACATTTGGATTGCATATGAGGGAATTAATAGAGGTATTCTGATTAGTCTGATAACTGCTGTTATGCACTTGCAGTTTCTGTATTCTACCACTTGGTAAATGTGCATACGTATGGTCATACCTGTGCGTAAATTACACATTCTTGAGTTTACAAGAATTTTGATCATTTCTACGCAAAATGTGAGATTGATAGTATACACACAAATGTGTGTGTATGTACCATTGATAAATGTGGCTGGCTGGGCAGTCCAAGATGGTTCCTTCTGTCTTGGCTCGACTTAGCCAGCCGGGCAGCATGAGTAG
The DNA here is from genome assembly GCA_009936485.2 of Gymnarchus niloticus. Lineage (NCBI taxonomy): Eukaryota > Metazoa > Chordata > Actinopteri > Osteoglossiformes > Gymnarchidae > Gymnarchus > Gymnarchus niloticus. Next base: position 4,909,228 of record JAACJT020000031.1, on the reverse strand, counting down.
GTCCGTTTCCATACGCAGCACAGACCCCCTGTGTTCTTGTCTTGTTCCTGGGCATGATGCCACCCTTCATGTGCCATGCTCCTCTCCGCCCCTCCTAGGGTCCTCGTTCGAGAACAGTGAGCATCACCGGCTGCTCTACTTCGGCGGCACTAGCCGCTCAGCTGAGTCTGCCGACGACATCCTGGGCTCCTACCTGGTGAGTGTAAATGCGCAGGAGAAAGCCGACAAGCAGGGGGCCTCAGCCGCACACCTGCATGTTGTCGGCCCTGCTACTGTGGAATCCGGTGACCCTCCGTGTGCTGCTTTGTGCTCCATCTGTGCTCTTAATGACTTCTCCTTAATTAGCTCTCAGCCAAGGTGAGTTATCAGTCAGTGGATATGGTAGCTGAGGCCTTGACAGCGCAGTGGGAGTCCTGGAAGGCATTAAATAGTTGCAGAATTAGCATTGTTTACTTATTTGGAAGCTCAGAGATGAATGGGTCTTGCACTTAAATGTGGTTTTATTGATTTAAATAGATAGCCAAACACCCACCATGTCTAGTACTTGGTTGGAGTGAACTGTCTATCTCTGAGCTTGAGGCCAGGGGAACCACACACACACTTACCTGTGTAGCCTTTGAACTAAGGGAGGCAACCCTTGGAAAACAACTGTGGAGCCTCCCCCCCCACAGCACCGTCTCAACCCTGCTGTCATGGCTTGCATGCCTGAAAACGTGTCTTTGGTGATGCAGAGACCCATGGCTCCGGTCACTCGCTCGGAGAGCGGTGACTCCGATGATAACTACGTACCCATGAACCCCGGGTCAGCCACCCTGCCTGACAGCCCGCAGAACCTCTACATCCCCATGAGCCCTGGACCGCACCACTTTGACTTCCCAGCCTTTTCCGCCACGCTGCCTGCGCGGAAGGCCAGCTCCGCCTCCCTGAGCCAGCGTCCAGGCCGTCTTAGTGATGTAACCCCTCCCCCAATCAACCGCAACCTCAAACCTGATAGGAAAGGTACACCTCAACCGTCCGGCCCCCTTCTCTCTTCCAGCTCCCTCACCCAGATTTCCTGATGCATGCTGACCTCTCCTGTTTGTCTTCAGCAAGACCAGTCCCACTGGACCTACAGAGCAACGGCATCATTGATGAGCTGCCTTTTAAGAGCCCCGTCACCATGTCCTGGAGCAGACCGGTGTACGTAAGCTGAGAGGCCTTGTCGCCGCACTGCCCCGCGGACCCTTACACCAACGCCGCCCTGCTTCCTTTCCAGGCCCCTTCAGCACTCTCGCCCCCCCTCCACCCAGAGCATCACCAGCACAGATTCCGCCGACAGCGAGGAGAACTATGTGGCGATGGTAAGTTGAATGCCACCTGGGATCTGGAAGTACCACCAGAACAGGTGCAAGCCTCCTGTCTGTCCTTCAGCAGAACCCAGCGTCGGCATCCCCAGCGGCGAGCGGCACCGGCAGTCCGGCCCCGCGGAAGAGCGGCACTGTGGACTATCTGGCTCTGGACTTCCAGGCCGGCTCCCCGAGTCCACACAGAAAGGTACCGTATCTATGCCGTGCCTACGTATTTCCTTCCTGACGCACACCCTGCAATTGGCTGATCACTCGCCTCTGGGGCGTGCTCAGCAAGGCCTAAGGTCAGGACCTGTCTCTCCCATCGGCAGCCCTCCACGTCCTCCATGACGCTGGACGAGAAGGTGGACTACGTGCAGGTGGACAAAGAGAGGACGCAGGCCCTCCAGAACACCATGCAGGAGTGGACCGACGTCCGGCAGTCTGCCGAACCGCTGAAGGGGCTCAAGTCCTGACTTGGGGGAGGGGGCAACATGTACGGGCGTGCCGCTCCTGGACGCCAATGCCATGCTCCCTCTCACCCCCTCAACACATGAAAGGCTGCTCGGGACCTGTGGCTTTGGGGACCGTGATTCCAAGCAATAGCAGGCGCTATATTCACCAACCGTCTGTCTGCTAACGTCCGCGCTAATCACATGACTCTGACGGTGATCTTCATCTGCCTAATGCGACTATATTGGATTGTATGCTAGCTAAAGGTTTTTAAGGTGACAATTGACCTTTAGCATGATGAACCCATACACGCTCCTCTTGTAAGAGTCATACGTGTGTGTGTGTGTGTGTGTGTGTGTGTGTGTGTGTGTGTGTGTGTGTGAGTGAGAATACTGCTTAGGTACGTGAAGAGCATGCTGACCTTCTCAAAACCGGTCACTGACACCCACAGCTTGTTTAGTGAGGGACTCATTTAGCATTTTGATTCATAATATCATTTGAAGTGGAGAACGTGGTGGTTTGGGTCCAGTTGGAAAATATGATGTTAGCTTTGTTTTCCAGAAGCTTCCATAGAAATTGACTTCTGTCTATTGTGCCCCCCCCCATATATTGACTGTGTTTGTAGGTACTGAGATTGCAGGGAAGACCTCCTCTGTAGGGGGCAGTATGGTGGTAAAAACTTGATTTAAATAATCACACCAACGCAGTAGAAGAGCCAGCCTTTCCAGTCCTGTGTGTAGCTAATGAAAACCATTCACATGCCTTTTTGTCAAAGCAATGATTTGCCGAGGAGAGGGAATAATTACTCAATATTGTCACACGAAGTTCATTCTACAGATTATTCCTGTCCTAGCATGTAAGGACCAGCCATCTTCGAAGTACCTGTCACGTGTTATCACCTATGCATTTTCCGTTATTGCCTCAATAATACACAGTGATATTGAATTTAATTGTGCTTCCTTCATGTAGTTATTTCTTAGACATACATGCTAAATTGGTAAAAATCCAGCCTTTTAAAATACAGGGCAACAAGAAGCGAGCTATCAGATGCCCTCTGAATATTAAAAAAAAAAAAAAAAAAAAAAAACCTGATACCAGCTGTGTGGCCACATGACAAGTGATTAATGATGGTATAAGTATCAGCAGGATTGGGCCACGGGTGCGAGCCTCTGAGGGCTGGGTTATTTACGGCCATCCACGAACTCACTGCGTATGGTATCAAGCTGTAAAAAGTTTGGGGAGCCACAACATTCTAAGCATTTTCCTTGTCTTGTCCTTGTTGATTGTACCTCCTTGGCAGAATCTTATTTACGCTCTCCTTCCTGGCTTCTTGGTAACGTCCACCAGACCAAGCACCACAGGTGTGGGTGGGATTCCTGAGATGTTAATGAGGACAAGGTCCACATTAATCCTGTGGGAGTGGGCGGCTACCTTAGGTAGTGAAGTATACCAAGCCGATAAACACGTTGAGTGACAGGAAGGTTTATAAACGGCCATGCTGGCTAATGAATGTAGCAGCTTGTAGGATTTCACAAGCGCGATAAGAAAAATAAAATCTCTCGCTCTCTCTGGTAAATGATCCTCAGCGCCCAGCTGCTCCCATGACTGACCGGCTGCTTGTCTCCATGCACCAGTGGGTCATTTTGTGGACCTAATCCAAGCTGCAGATTGCGGAGAGAATGATGCTGGCAAGTGGATGCGTCAGCAGATGTGAAGGGTGCCATTGTCTGGCTGCAGATCTGCTTAGCGTATGGATGTTGAGCAAGCAGCCTGCTTGTCACTGGCTGCACCCCACCGCGAGAGTGCTCAACCGTTTGCTGTAAACAAAAAACATTGGGGTGACAGAAGCGCCATACGTGGGGGGGGGGGTCACTGATACCGAACTGCTTAACTGCTTGCTTGAACAAGTTAAGAGACGGCTGTGCTGGACGTAGCACATCAACAAAATGCTGTCTTACACTGGCCATTTAGCTGGGTTCTCCTCTTACCTTAAAGGGATTCACTTTTCCATCCATCCATCCTGTAATGGTGTTTCCTGGTTAGTCAGGGGAACTTGTACTATTCTGGCCAGAAAAACTAAGCAGCCTTGTGACTGATTAACAGAATCAGGTGCCACATTTTAACCATGTGAATAACCCCTTAACGACAGGCATATACTGTATATTGAGAACACAAAGGGTGACCATCAGTATCCAAAACAAGGATTGTTTACATTTCAAAGGAGAAATGAGAAATGATCTGTTTTTCCTTTTGTTTTATTGTGTTCTGCACTGATATTTATTCAGATCAGGTTTTAGTGTGATAATCTATAATGTCCTAATAATATACTGTTACATTTTTGTAATATAGTGTGAAGGCAGACTTATTTAAAATGTATTTGCTGCATTTTTTTAAAGTGTGTTGGAGTAGGTAAGTGTGAAGTTGTAGTCCAATTATGAATAAAACGGACAGAAACGTGTATCATGTTTGTTACTTTTGTCATACAGTGCAAGAAGCCTTTTTCTGAAATAGGACCCTTTGATGCCTTATTAATCTGCCGTGTTTTGGTAGTGTCCTAGTTTAGGGTCTATGATGCTATCGTGTATGTACCACATTGACATGAAATGAAGTTAAGCCCCGTTCTCCTCCTCCATGAGCAGTACACCGTCTGTGTTCCTGATTTCTTTTGTTAATGTCCTTCACTTGGGTCCTGTGGTTCCTGAGGGAATGGATTGGTGACGCAATGCCCATGAGCTGGGTTCTGGTTTTAATAATTGAAGTATGTTTTATGTCTTTCTGTGTAAGGGGGAAAAACAGATGCATCATTTTGATTTTCCCCCAGAGAAAATGTGTATGTGGAAGAACAATGTGCTGTGACAGAATACAAGATGTCACTGTCTCTCTCTCATGTGATGGTAGATCATCCACTGAAGACCAGCAATCCTCAATAGACAATTAGTACATTTGTTCTTTACTAAGACTTCATTTCAGGTGGTGCACTTTTTGTTTTGTTACTGCTGTACAGCATTTCTACCTGCATTTGCGAAGCTGACGATTAATTGATGTTGCATATGTTGCCATTATAAAAATGGCGAGTTGGTTTTGAAACGCTGTGTCTTGTTCCTGAAGCAGTATGCAGGTGTGGGACATTTGGGGTATGCCTGACTCCATATCCCTGTATCGTCCTAGACAATAAATGATGCCCTGAATAAAATGCTGGAGTGTTGCTGTTGCTTCTGAAAACTGGTGAGAAGGGTGGAGTGTAAACTCACAAAAAGGGGCGTGGCTTGAGCAGCCAGAATGGAGAGTATTAATTCCATTTGAGGAGAGCTGAAATTCGACGCCACATGTTTAGGGATGGGTGAACCCTTTTGTCTTAAAAGATATAGTGCCTTTTGGCATGTATCCATGGAGTTTTTGTAACAGGCTCTAAATACAATGATGATAAAACATGGCTACAAATCTTTAACTCTAAAGAAAATTGCTTGTGTGGATGGCATTTGAGGTATCATTCAAAATTTGTTTTGATGTGTGTTCATCGGGGCTTATCGCTATAACTTGCTTTCCTTTGTATGTGTCTCCATCTACTGGACACACATGGAATATCAACAATTCAACTGAAACCACCTCAACACAAGCAGAGGAGATTTCTCATGGTAAAAGCAACATCTCAAATCTTTTTGTGATCTAGCACCACACTGACATGTGCTGCAGCACAAATTCATTTGCTTCTGACACAATTTTGAGGTTTTGCGATCCACAGTGTTTCTCAGCCCCAGGGCAGTAGATGTCACGTGATGCTTGACTGCCCTCTAGTGGTCATAGATCTGTCTCGTGAGGCCATAAAAATCATGTAATATATGGGCCTTGAGTTGAAAAGGTTGAGAAACCCTGGTCTACAACACTTCACTTCAACAGAGGGACCTGTAAATATTATTAACAAAATATAATTTAAAGGTTTGCAGCCACCTTTGGAATGATTCTGCTTCTGGTTCATTTAAAATGAGTCTGGTACTCCAGAAGATCACCTGGAATAAAGCAAGACAGCCGATGTAGGTACCAGGAGGCGAGGCTGGTGGCACGGGTTCTCAGGACTGTAGCACCAGTGTCTCACGACACCAAATTACACCACACTCAGAAGTGTCATTCATGGAAATGTCTCAGTGAATATGCTAAGCAGTGCCATTTTCTTTGAAGGAGTAACACATTTTAAGATGTCTAAATTTTGAACCAAACATTAAAAATGGAGCAAACAGTCAGCTGGTGTTTGCTGAAGTCACTACCCTAGTAAGATACTGGCTTGCTTTTGACCGTCACATTCAGGCATGATGGATATCTCCTGACTCGGGTTTGTCTTTTAAAGTGTTTTGGAGGTTCCCAGACTATTACTGAAGAACATGTCCCTGTGCTGCCTGGAGCACCGTCTGGCCATCTGGGGCTCCATGTTCCCTTTTTAAAGAACAGCTACCTCCTGTGTTGCTTCTGTATCCTTACATCCAACACAAAACCCATGTAGGCTGAGCTGAGTGATGGACATCACTACTGTTTTATTTCATTTTTTTGGATTCTGATTGGAGCACATGAGTGTGTGTTTTAACCCAACGAATGTCAGCTCTATGAACTTTTGTCTTCTTTGACCTTTTTAATATGTTGATGTGCTGAAACAAAGCAATGTTTAAAATGTTTCTGTTTTATCACATCAGCATGCAAGTAACTTAAGTGTTAAACGAACCTACAGAGGGGCCGTAAATGAGCCACATCATGATGCCCATGCCCTGCCAATATTCACAGAACTGTAACAGAACTAACTGGCCGACCTGGACTAGTTCAGCTCACTATATCCGCTATCAGCATGGTTCTGGAGTAGGGGGACCTTCCAACGCCAGAAGACGGTCATACCCATGCTAATGGAAGAAGGTTGGCGCCACCTTCTGGCTGAAAAGTCACACATTCCGGATATATTATAGTAGCTCAAGATGACGTTATAGCAAAAACAACATTTCTTTTTCCATTTCTTAAAAAAAAAAAAAATTACTCGATTCATACAGCACCTAAAGCCGAAGCACTCAATATAAACTTGGATGTCTGCTATTTACGTTTAACGCACGTACGATATATTGTTGTTAGATTAGTTCTGTTTGTTCTGCTTGAACGAGTACAAACAATATATAAATGTCTTGTTCTTAAAATTGTAATCCAATATCAAAATAAACCCAAACATGTCTTCGGCAGAGAAATACGTGCGAAAGCACTAAAACAAAGTTTAAGTTCAGCAAATTGTTGTATAATTTTTGTACGTTTGTTTTTAAATAGCACATTTACTGTAAATATTTAGAAGTTCGACTAAATAAATTAAGATGTGTTGACCGATTTGTAAGGATTTCGTTTCTTTTGTCTTTCTCAAAGCCCAGAGGTGTGTTGGTACAATAAATTTGGCAATGTTCATTTTCCTATTCCACGTGCGCGTTTGTTTATAAGACCATGCAATTAACTTATGTTATGAATCTGAAGCTACTTAGCTGGCAGAATGTGTAAATGATACTGCACCATTCTGTTATACATATTCACGGGGGAACGTTTATCTTTCAGTGCTCATAATACACTACTCTCGATCATTAACATTATCCCAGTATTAACATTTTCCTGTGTTTGGTTAATTTGATTTGTTTAAGATTTGCGTGTTATACTTGAGCCCTTGATCAAGGTTTTCCATGCTGTGCCATGTAATTACATTCACCCTTTTGTAGTCATTTTAGTTTTAAACAGCACGTGTAGCTCCTTTCTTCATAGATCATACACAGCCCTCACCAAGTTAAGCCGCTCGGCGCACAAGGAGGCGCCCTGGTCACTCACCATCCATATGGATCCACAAGTCTACTTTGGAAATGAAAGCCTCCCCTGCCTTCAGTCCAGTGCTGTGAAGTGCAGCAGGCAGGCGCTATAGGCTCCGTGCTCCGGGCTGACGTGGGGCTGCATCCCGTCCACCTGGCGTCTCCGTTCCGATGAGACCCCCGCGTATCCGCTGTGCCTGCTCCTGTCTGACTACGGGGAAGTGGTAGGGAGTTTTGGGGGGGACATTCGCACGGCGAATGGATCATGGATGTACTTATGAGATTTCTCTTAATACGAATCTTTTTTTGTTCTCTACGTCAAAGGATGCTACATATAATAATGCGAGTTTGTTCATGTAATCCGGTTCACTAATTCAGATTTGCTTGGCTAAGCTCTTAATACGTTAATCTGTTTTGCTGGGTTAGCAAATCTTCCAGATGTAAACCTTGATGTTTAACGTCTGAGCTTAAGCCCTTTTCACATGTATATTTAGAATAATTTTCCGAGCATCCGTCTTCTATCAGCTTATCCCGGTCAGGGTCGTGGGAATAACAATTTTAATGTTCACGGTTTCATTGCGACACCTCTCAATACATACATCTCTATGTCAGACACGTTCTGGCTCTCTTATGCAGGTTATAAAGCATCTGTTCTCATATAGGGTCATTTTGTTCTGTGATTTTAAAGAGCAGTGGCATTCCAATTATTAAGGGTATCTGTAAGTCGTATTAAGACGCATAAGATATTATCATCAGGCACCATACAACAACATGGGTGATGCCGCCCCTCCGCAGCCCACGGCCAGTGGGTACGTACACATGCAGGGTTCTGGAGCGGCTGTCCCGCAACTGCACAATGCCATCGTGGAGCGACTACGGGCCCGGATAGCGCTGTGCAGGAGGCACCACTCCAGCTGCGAGAGTCGCTACCAGCGTGGCCAAGCTGAGAGCTCGGACCGGGAGCATGAAAGCACGCTGCACCTCCTCAGCATCGTGCAGCAAGGCTTGGGCAACCGCAAAACGAAGGGGAACCGCACATCTGGCCAGCAGCACGCAGAAAGTAACAGCAGGGTGAACGGAGAGCAGAAGTCTCAAAGTGCCGCAGGCGAGGAGTCCAAGAATACGACACGAATCGCAGTAAGTATGCACTTTTAAACTGTTAACTTGTCTGGGGACCTGGTCATATGGATGCAAGCTTACGAAGTCTATCATAAATTGTATTCCCGATGAACGGAAAGATTTTGGTACAGGACTGTTAAAGCAGAATGAGAGACCCCGACCCCCGGCTGGGGGTTTACCTGCTTTGTCCATATAGATACTTGGCTTACTTGTCCAGTGCTTTGACAGAGAAGCCACATAAACTAAAACCTTTAAACAGAACTTTGGATTTTAGTAAAGTCCTGTTGACATAAAAGTAATTTTACTACTTTCTTGGAGCCGGTATTGTGTGTTATCCAGGTGGGAGGTTGTTTAATATGTTAGCTGCACAATGTTGTCTGCACGTAAACATATGATATGCTCTTACATAGTCACTTAATGATGATCCGCACAACCTTTAGAGCTTTTTTTCAGTCAGTCTTGAGGATTCTACTTAAGGACAAAAGAAAAAGATGACCCGTGCTCTAATTTAAAATTGCTTATTCAAAGGTGAAGCTAAATCAGCACTGACAGTTTTATTAGCCTGGATCCTGGGGGGGAGGGGGGAGTTCCCAAATAACATCAAGCTGTGGATTCCTGAGAAAGTGACGTCCCCTCAACTCCACATAAAACACTTTCTGTCTTTCTGTTGCATGTTTACATTCCTAAATGTTGCACGCGATGTCGCAGTATAGACAAGAATTGTTTAATGCTGCTTGAAGTGTGACTGTGCCAGGGGGTATATTTGGTTCAGGTGGTCCTGAGTTGAGGAAGCTCTCCCAGTAAGAGTCAGGTATTCTGACCTGGAATGCGTCATCCTCCACTTTAAGGCTGCCAGTGTAGGTACCAGGAAGTATTCTGACCTGGAATGTGATATCCTCCACTTTAAGGCTGTCGTGACTCTGAGAGTCTTCTAATGACATCTTGGCATCTTGTTGGGGGATCTAAAAAATAAATCTAGTATGTTTTATTAAGTTCAAAGTGGTTTAAATGTGTATTCATTCATGTGTGATGCTGTGTTTGGTGAAAGAATGTTACTGCATCCATCCATCCATCCATCTATCCATCCAAGATCTAGCTGCTTCTCCTAGGTCAGGGTTACAGAGCACATTTAGTAGCAATCCTCTATAATGTTTGTGGAGGTGGATCTTTTGAATTGTCACATGGTTCAGAATTTCTTTAGTGTTTTGCAATAATTTTGCACATTCATTTGAACAACAAAAAGTGGCTTTTCAGCTGCAGGTTGGTGCACTAAGCAAGTTTCCCACCTTGCTTAAATCTATGGTATGATCTCAATATGTATCATGATGTGAGTCCTTTTCTCCAGCTGCTTGGTAAATGACACAAATAGACTTGGTCTGACTTAGAAGTAGAAACACAAGTTAAGGTAATTGTTCTTGTTTGCTTTCACCTGCATTTGCTCTTGTATGGTACCATACCTTCACCCAGGACTTTGGCCACGTGTCGCTGCTGACATCCATAACCTGACCTGTTGGTTCACTTACCACATCAGTTTTCTTTGACCCGACTCTCTCATTTTCAGCTTTTTGCTAATGAGCTCATTGTGCACTTGAATCACTGTTTAAACCCTGGGAATTGTGGGAGGTCTTAATATGAATCCAGTGTAGGATAAGAATGGATCAACAGCACACATGTGCTTCACAGAGTAAAATTCCAGAGGCTTAAAGTGTCAAGTTAAAAGTTCTATAGAATATGGCTGAGGTTCTCCTTGTTATACAATAAAAAAGCCTTAAACTGTGTTTTAAAGTTAGAGGGATTTACATTTTTGAGTAAATAAGGGTGTACTGGGTTAAGAAAGGATAAATATTTCTTTCATGCTTGGTGTGATTTCCCAGGGGGAAACAGTCAGTCAGGTTTTTCCTGGCAAACTGGGAGAGTGTGTGTGTGTGTGTGTGTGTGTGTGTGTGTGTGTGTCTGAGTGAACCAATGAGTATCTGAAGTGTCTTTTGCCAAGTGCTGGTTTGCCCTCTCCGTGTGAAATGAGAGTCTCGTGGGAACTCGACTCAACAGGTAATGTAAGTTCAGGTCATTCAGAAGTCAAGCAGAGGAGACGCCTAGCTCGTTTTTCTGACTACGCTGACACCATTTTTTAAATCAAATGCTCCACAGGAAGCAGACTTTGCTAGTTGCCTCTTAACAGGTCCCTCTGCAGAAGAGAACAAGTGCTGTGTTTCTACAACATCATTTCAGTCGTCTTTCACCAGAGTATGGCCCCCTGGTGCCACGAATGGGCCCTTCCTCAGAATGCGAGGGCGAATTGAGTGGTGTCAAAGGCAGGTCAAGGTTCAGGGGCTGTTTACATTAGAGCTCAGGGTGTTTTCTCTTGCCATTCCCATGGTCCAGTTTCACACCAGCTCTCTGAGATCATGTGGCCCACTCCTCTCACCCTCAGGTCTCCGCTCCGCCCGCTCCACTGGCCACTGGACAATCCAGGCTACTTGATGTGTTGCTGTTTGCTGGAGTCTGGAGAAACTCCACAGTACATATAGTGGCTGACAGCATCACTAACAACTGGACAGCCTTGCAGCTGTTTCAGTCCATATTAATGCTGTACTGTTGTGCCTGGACTGATCTATTCATTAATACAACACTCTCTCAACACCTCCTTGGCTTTGACAGGTTCAGTCGTCTCTCTGGTATCTTCAGACACGTAAATTCCATCTTCTCTCTCACCACGGAAACAACCTCATTATCCCAGAGGAAAAACAAGCCATTAGATCTCTGGTGTGCAGCTAAGCAACAGTAACACTGGTCCTCATTCATCATGGAGCTTGACAGTGGCCATCTACAGCTGTTTACACAGGGCTCTGACCATGTGTGAATGGGAGGCTGCTGGAAGAACTTACTCCAACACCACACTGACCTTGGTATCGGAGTCCTCCTCCATGAGTCCTGGGAGCCTGAAGACAGGCAGTCTATCAGTTCCAGCTTCTGCTTTGTAAACTCTGCAGTCATTCTTGCTTGCATCGCACCACGATGGCCCTCACCAAGCTTCAGCCTGCAGTGATGTTCGTCTTTCTCTCATTTGACCGTCGTTCTCTTTTTGTGTGTCACCCCCTTTCTGGATGGCTTACATCCCACGCTTTGCTCACCGTTGTTTTCATGGCTTCCACTTTAGCCTTGATGTGACTGGGTTTGCTCTGCGGTTTCTGCAGACTGACTGCTTGGAGCCCTTCTGCCAAGTACTTACTAGTTGAATGACTGTAATAAACATTCAGCAGTATGAAAAAGTACTTTGTAAAGGTATCACTAGCCACTACGCACATGCGGTGATGTCTGTTGTCCCTTCAATGCTGACATACTCTTTCGGATGACGCCATGTGACACAGAGCTGACGCCCACCAAGTTGACCTTGCGTCGTACCGTCACATAGCAGAAGTCCCAATGTTCGTCCTTTTATCACTGCGACGTACTGGCAGTTCTGCGGAGGCACAAAGTGACACTCAGCCTTGCCCAGATGCCCCCCACACTGTGAGAATGTGTTCGGAAAGGATCCCACTGTGGGAGAGGAAAATGACATACTGACCATGGGGGATGAGGACCCAGAAGCCCTCGAAGGCATAACTCAGTCCCGTCTGGGAGATGGAGAGGGGGTGTGCGTGGTATCTTGCACCGTTTTCCCGGGACTCTTCTCCCTCGTGGGCCACATAGCCACGCCTTGCCTTTTCTCGCCCTCTTTCCCAAGCTCTCTTCCCGAGCTGGTCACCTTCCTGTCCAGCTGGGACCGTGACGTATGCTGCTGTGGATTCCTGTGTCACTCCCCTCCCATATTGGCTGCCAAGTCCCACCCCCTCCTTCCTTCCTGCTCTGTTTGTATGCTCGAATGCATATAGTTTCCTCCACTGGCAATAAAGTGCACTTGTGGACAGTGCTGCTTTCATCCTTGTCTGTTTTTGACTGAATCACCTCATGCCTCTGCCTCTCCAAGAAGCCGGCCATCTTCACTTTCTGGTCCATGTCTTGAGTTGTTGTCTCGCCCTCTGAGAGAAGCTCCCTTCCTCTGTGTCTGATGCCTCTGTAGACGAATTCTTTGCCTCATATGCCCTGTTTCTCCAATTCCACTCTCTCTCGATGGGCTGTTTCCATGCCTTGGTGCATTTCCTGTTTTTACCCCCTTCGATCGCAGATCAAACCTGTTGCATGCATGTGATGAGATGGATCTAGGCCATTTTGGCCAGTAGGAGTATGGCTCTGGGTTAGTGCAGTACAGGTCAAGCAAGGCCTGGATTTCATTCACAGTCTGTTTTCTGACAGATATTTTGACTTTGTTGTTGTTGTAGCATTTCTCAGGGACCGTATTTTGTCTTTGGCAGATAATGAGTGAGTCATTTCTGTAAACTCTGAGAAACGGCTCGCAGATGGTCATGCAACCCTTCTTCCAGGGAGCTGCTTGCTGTCGCACGCTGCTTACAGTTCAACACAGAGCCACAGGCGAGATCTCACAGGTTGAGTTGATAGGCCGGAACATGTTTCATGACATGTTTTATAATGGGACCCTGAACTCAGCAACAGCCCGGAGGACATTTCCCAGGAGCTTCTGCCCCAACACGTTCCCTCCAAGCTCTGCAGAGTAATACTGTTCCTGTGGAAATTGGTCTGTGAACCAGAGTAGCAGCACAGTTTGGCTGGAGCCAAAATGACTGTGGGGACCCAGTCATCATCTAAGCTAATACTCATTCCTAGTCCTGGGTGTTGCACCAGAGCACCCTGCCTGTGGAGAATTCGTCCTGAGCCTTGATCATTTGCTAAATGTCTACAAGTGTCAAGATCAATTTCCTGGGTCCAGGATGATGCTGTAATCCACTTCCCATTCTCTCTCACACCCCAGTGTCTTCATGAACTCCCCTGGTTGTTCACATGTGTTCTGCCAAGCAGTCCTGTACCACCTGCACCTGAAAATGAGGATCCCACCGCGGACTGCCCCATTCCCTCCCTGATCCCCATTGTCCTGTCTGGAGGGGCTCTCCCAGCAGTTTGGATGTGCTAATACTGACCTGTTATTGGTTCTGTTCAGCCTTCAGTGTAGCGACACTGAAAATGTTGGCCATCCTCGGGAGCAGAACATAAACGAGTATTCAGTCAGCTGCTGTGACCGGGGAGCAGAAAGAAAGATGGACTGACTGACATACTGCCGCCCGCCATCTTACCCAGAGTTATCGTCACAGCATCGCCGGATTCGCCACTGGGGTTAACGTGCCGATGTTTCAGCGAAGAAGTGCCATGGTAACAGTAATAGTTACAAAACAAAAGGCCAGAATTACATACTTGCATTTTAATCAAGATGAAGTATGAACTACAGAAGGGTATTGTTTTATTTGGCATTCCAAACCATATCTGTTTTTTCATCTTGTTTTTTTCCTTAGAAAAAGCGTGCAGGTCAATAGGGTCAGCTTGGTCCCATGCTAAATCATTTCTTTGATACTGCTTGTTTTCCAGTGCAGTATTCATGTTGCATGATCCCATGTGCCTGGGATTCCCTGTTCAGCTAGCAGACTTTAAGTCAACTTGCTGCTGCCCATCCAAAGCCCATGCATGTCCAGTGAAGGTTTGCTAATCAACTGCCTCCTACCGGGGCAGACCTCAGCAATCCGTGAAGGTTTATCAGCTTGACAAGAGCTTTATAGAAGAATGTTTTACCATTAATACATCCTTCCTTCCTTGCCAGTATGCTTCAATACACAAATCCAGGTCACACATGTGTTTGCTTTTATGCATTTTCTTGTATTATGGTTTTGTTGATTTCTTCTGTGATGGTACTTGAGCATGATTTCAGTAGCTAATGACTCGCAATTTTTCTTGCATAATCAGTTCATTGTTTGTAATTCTGCAGTTTATGGAAGTTACTTTTGTGGACCCATTTTTACTGCTGATATCTGAAGTTGCAAAACAAAATGTGTCTGAAGGGTGACCGAATTTCTCATGTCTGATGCGAATAATGCCACCTGGTGGTAGGGAAGGCTCTTTGGCAATTCTTTGATTGCTGCTTTACAAAGCCTAAACTAGAGATTTTACAAATGAGAATCTCACTTCCTTTCATCTTATAAAGGGGAAAAAGCAGTTAAAAGTTTCTCTGATTGGTGGACCTGAACTGAAGTTCTGGCAGTGGTTTTCCTCAGAATGTGAGCTGTGGTATCGCAGGTGTCCCATGTCCCCAGCTCTGGCCTCCTCACTGCTGAGGGTCTCTCCCCAATCCCATTTCTCCCATTATTCCACTGTTGGGGTCAGTATCACCTTAGAAATTGAATTGAATTGAATTCAATTTTATTTATATAGCACCTTTAACAAGAAGCACTGTCACAAAGCGCTTTACATAGTCCCAGTCCCGGGCCCAGAGTCCCCAGAGAGTAAGCCAAGGCAACAGTGGCAAGGAAAAACTCCCTCAGGAGGAAGAAACCTTGGGAGGAACCAGACTCGAAGGGGAAGCCCATCCTCTCAGGCCAGCGCCGGGCAGGACAAATTAATTAATACAAATCAGAATAGATACAAAAGAGCAAATCCTGTAACAATCAGGGGGACAACAGGATCTCTGAGGTTGCAGTCCAGTGATCAGAGCAGGCTCGGTGGCTCGGAAGGCAGCAAGCTGGTCAGACAGGACAGCTGAAGCAGAGGGAGGGCGCGGCAGGTCAGCAGACAATATGAGGATCTCGAATCCGAGCTGCCGAGGGAAGCACCCCATAAGAGGGGGGCACGAGGGAAAGAGAATGTGTGTGAGCAGAGCAGTGATTTAAAGTGACGGAATAATGGGCAATAAAAAATTAAACAAAATAGCAAGGGCCCCAGCATTACTATATATGGTAGCATAACTATGAGGGAGAGACCAATGGGGATACAGGCATGAGGAATCCTTGAACACCAGCACTCCAACAACACACAGTACATGCAAAGCAGGAATGACAGCACTGACAGAACAGTTCATCCAAAGTCAATGGCACTGGAAAATGCCTTTCTAATATCAGGCCAGAGTAAGGAAGCAGAACCAGGAAGTGTGAGCGGTTTCCAGAGAAGACTGCACTCTTTCTAGGTCTTTATGTGTTCCCACAATCTCTTTGCATGCACTTCAGTCCTGCAAAAACCATGTGGGCCCTTTACATGTTCCTGTGGTTTCTCTGCTGACATTTCTTCACTGAGGCTTTCTGGATAGGATAAAATTATTTTGTTTTTGTGCAAAGTCCCACCAAACACAGTCCTGACCTGTTAACCTTAAGCCTAAATCCCAGTCAGACACCACAGCAAGCGGACCATTCCTCCCTCCAATACCCTCTTGCATCCTGCAAGCTTCCATAAGTGCACACTTTGGTGATGTACGATATTGTCTGCCAAGTACGAACCTGGGGTGCGCAGGGGAGCTTGGCTTTAAAAATGAGAATTCTGGACACACGTTTCTTGTGTCACGATGTTGCCAGTACATGCGTGTCCACACTCACGGTTTTCAGCATGTGCTGCTGTCTTACACCTATTTTATGTAAATCTCATGGTTTGACATGCTAATACCAAACAGAAAAAGTTTGCCTGTGCTCCCCCAAACAACTTTTTTGTCCTTTTAATAAGGCTCACAATTTTCACTAGAATATAAAGGTTTGCCATTACACATGATGCTATTCTCTGCAGTTAGCCTGACATGTATGACACTGTATGCCTGTTTTAGCCATGGTGCTTTCCTAATGGCTAAACCCACAGCAGAGATAGCAACGTCTGCAATACAGAAGGGGCTGACGTTTCTACACATAGTCATAAACGCTTACAACAGCAAAGGAACAACTGCTGTAGCTTTTCCAACCCATGGAAATATTCATATGATGTAAATCAAAAAAGTTATGAATGTGCTTTACCTGTGCAAATGCTTTTCAGTCACAGTATTTTAACTCTTAGCTGGTATATATGTAAGAGGCATTAAAGACAGCTTCTCAAAACAATAACTTTTGTTTGTTTAAATATTTGGAGAAATGAATAAGTAATAGAAATATCCAAAAAAATAAGAATAAAGAACAAATACAGGAACTTGCTAAAATAAAATTGAACATAATCTCTTCTGTCCCTGAAGCAAATTATCATAAACATTAACAATCAGCGGTCTTACATAATCAGTACATTTACTGACTAAATTTATCTTTTAATTGTGTAAATAAGTCACATTTGAATACCTTTTTCTCTTTGGCCTTTATCTCCCGTTCCCCTCCTCTTGTACCCTTTCTTCTTCCTGCTCTATTCCTCCTATAACCTCCTATCCTCCCTTCCGTTCCCTTCCTCCTGTTTCCTCCCTTCCTCCCACTCATTTCGTCCAGTTACCTTCCTACTACACCCTTCCTTCCTCCTGTTTCTTTCCCCCGTACCTTTTCTTCTACCTGTTCACTTCCTCCTATGCCCTCCCCTCGTCTTGCTCCCTTCCTCCCATTCCCTTACTTCTGTTCCCTTTCTCTTATTCTCCGATGACCTCCCCTCGTCTTGTTCCCTTTTTCCTGTACCCTCCCTTCTTCTTGTTTCCTTTATTCCTTTGTCTCTTGCCCCTTGTTTTTTATTTCCTTCTTTTATTTTTTTCCACTAGGTAATTACACACTGTTGCATTGTAAATGGGGGTAACATGAAATGTACAAAATGTTTATTTCTCAAGGAATAAGGTGTGGATATATTGATCCAACATTTTTACATTGATTTTGGCATGTTTTCTGCAGTAGTTTTTCCAGCCCTTCAAGTCCCAGGGGACAACATCGTCTTTTCCTAATGGTCCTCATACCTCATTGGAGGAATTGCATCAGTTTGTGTTCTTTTAGCAGATGACTGCTGCTTCATAAAAAGTTTCATTTCTTAGACCCTTTTAAAAAGTGAGCTCCATTCTCTGCCAGCTTGGGTAAATCTCGTTTCGTCCTCCCCCAAGCAGCTCTTTGCAAAGTTCCACCTCACAGGAATACCCCAGATTTGGAAAGGCGTCTTAGAAATAAACCACAGAAAATTTCCCTTTGACATGAGACTTTAGTATGTATGTTTGGAATGTGTGGTTTCAACAGAATCCAGGATGCATTTACATCTTCATGTCCATCCAGCTTCCTACTGCGTATCCAGTACGGGGGAGCCTGGAGCCTGTCCCGGGCTCCACTACATTACACTGGCACAGCCTGTACGGGATGCCAGTCCATTCCAGGGCGCACACGTGGACACCCTCATTTTCACACTGTGGGCATTTTAGAGACGCCAGTCTACCTGACTGGGTGTCTTTGGATTTTAGGGGAAAATCAACTCTGTGAATCCATGCACAGACAGCAGATGCGTTTTGTGCCCTGCCCTAACCCTAACCCAAGACTGGGGACATAACAGTGTTAAACGTACAAGTGTGTTGTTTAGCTGCTCTGCCAAATGACTGAGCTAAGGTGTGCTTGGCAACTTGATGAGCCTCGTGGAGTTCTTGAAGCCCAAGCCACCCCTGCTGCTTTCAGGGCAGTTGGGCCAAGAAAATGGCAGCTATAACACACGTATGAGAAAAGGGCTATGAAGAAATGGATGAGTTGTTCAGGTGGGATCTTCTCATGGCTGATGGCGGAACTGCACGGTCACATTGGGCTCCCCCTCTAAGAGAACCGATGCATACTGAAGCTTCGACGGTCATGTTGGCTGCAGTGGAGCGAACCTGAAGAAGACTTTGGTACTGTCCAAAACTAGACACCGCGCCTCATCAGTCCTTGCATTTCCTCTTCCCTTCGGCCTGTTCTCTGTTAACGGTAGAATGTTTGTGTCTCATGAAGCCGTGGCTGAACATCGTCAGATTATAATGATGTGAAGATTTACACTGCATTTCAGGTGTTCCCTGCCACTTGATGCTCATGAAGAACGTGATTCAGTGCTCTTTCTTGACACAGCAGGAAAAAGAGCAGCTTACTGTCATTTAAGGATATTTACTCAAGGTTATAACAGCACGGCGGGGGAAACACTGCAAGGCAGCTTGTCTTGTTTTGGCAGAGAATCATGCTGTTCTGATGTTTACAGACCCATTACAAGTATTTTTCTCCAACAAGTCATTCAATACTGTTTAAAGGTAGAAGCTGGCATTATCGGCCATTGCTATTTTAGGCTTGTTGTTGTGTCTGTAATTCAGCAGTTCAGACTGACTTTCATTAATTAGTAGACCTTTAAACTGCTGAAATGGATCTGTGACCTTCATTTGGTTGGTGTCATACTGCTGTTTCTCAGCATGGGAAGGTGGTGGGTGGATATCTCTCCCATCCAGCAGCGGAGGAAGTCATTCCAGTACAGGAAGCACTTGGTTAACTGGAGGCCTTCTTGTTTGCTTACGTAATTCTCATGGGGACTTGATTTTATTTAGGTCTTTAGCGGACAATTCATGCTTAATCCTCCACTTCTAGGAAGATAGTTTATTCTAGGATCGCCAAGGACCAACCACTGTGTGAGAAAGGGCTGATGGAATAATTAGGAACTGTCAGTATTATGGAAGTTTCAAGTATAAATCTCGGTTCAACAGTCTGCATTAAGAACATGTCACCTAGATACTACCCACCAAACTGAATATCCTTGAAGGTAAACTGCCAAAACAGCCCTGGGTTAATGAAGCTGGGAATCCTGTTAGCATATCAATGGAGCTGCCCTGTTAGTAGCCTGCACTGGCTCTACCTCTCTGGATGGCTCTTAAGAGCTGCTTGTCATGTCATCACTGGGTGGTGCTAGCGGGCCCCTGGTAGTTGTGTAGCTCTCACAGAAAAGCAGCGGGATGACGCTGCCCCTGCTCTTCAGCTTTAGCAGCTGGACAGGTGTGCGGTGTCACAGTACTTTACCATAGCACATACTGCGTTTTCACAGAAGATGGTGAATCTGCTGGGCTTTGCATAGCCTTAGAGAAGTCTCTCTCGCTCTCTGTTTCTTTTTCTCCCTCGTTCACTGGCCCTCTCACTCTCTCTCTCCTTTTCTCTCTCTCTTCCTCTCTCACACCCTCTCCTTCTTTCTCCCCCTTCCTCTCCACCTCTCTCTCACTCTTTCCTTCTTTCTCTCTCACCCACCCCTCTCTCTCTCAGACTACTATAAGCCCGAAATATGTTCACCTCCTTTGATTATGCAGCTCTGTGGTTTCTCATGTGATTTCTCCTTTCTCCAATATTACAAATTATTTGGACAACAAAGAATTTGCAGAGGTAAGCTTTGAGAAGTAGAGCCGGTTGCTTTCCATCGGTTTCTGTCAGTTTCCATCTAAGATTCCTGCACGATTGCTCTTTTACATGCAAAAGAAGTGGGTTTTAGCCTTAGGCTAATGAGGGAAAAGCCCTGACTGATGAAAAGAGGACCAAACTTGGAAGAGAGTCTCACGGACACACAAGGCATCTGAGCTCACTAAGTGTTAATCAGACAAGATCTGTCTTGAGGATTTGCTGGTAAATGAGGTGTGTGTGAATATATATAGGACACTGCCTACAGCTCGGACCCGCCAGGACGTCGCTTCTCAGGTGCTTCTGGGACAATCCGGGTCTCGTTTACAAACTTTGCATAAATTTCAGCGTGAGAAATGTGTGTACCAAAGCAAAAAAGTATGTAAGAAAAAAATTTGGTTTATAAAACATGACAGGCAAATGCACATTTCTATGCAATTTTCCCTTTGTTGAATCAAAACTATCTTGTAAGCAGGCATATGTGAATCTCTTATTAACTTGCCTGCTGGTTCTCCATACAGGACAAGTAACAGGGATGTACTTTTGTAGCTCGTGATGGCATAAAATGATTTTGATCACATCACCAATGTGCATTTGCTTACTGCATAGGTATTACACAAATATTAACTTCAATATGAATGTAACTATTTATGACATTGATTTTCCACAGTAGTTTGTCAAATTTGGTGATTTCCAGCAAAGTTGGCACTGAAGATAGAGGGAAAGAAATGACTTTCTGGTGGAGGAAAGCAGTGAGCCGGAGCAGTCAGGTGATACTGATGGGGGCCATGAGACCGCTGCAAAACAACCAGGCAAAGGCACTCTGTTTCTGAAAAAAAGATGTAAATAACCACGCATTAACAAAGTTAATGACCAAACAATGTAATACTTTGTTGTAAAATAAAAAATTCTCTTTTCCATTGGTTATGAAACCTGGTAGTGTAGTGTAGTGTTTGGCTTATACAAATAAATAGAAAATTAATATATCCCACTTAATATTTTTAGACATGCTGCGGGTTTGGCGATGTGAATTATTAGCATGTCTGCAGTCGTTTTACATGCATTTCCCTGCTTCACTATGGGTGTCATCTTTTCCCGATTTAGCCAAAATGTTACATACGCAAGCCCTCAAGCTGCTGTAAATATGAGCAAGTCATTGTGTAATTTTTTTTGTAAATCCCAAATGTTGCCTAAGAAGTTGCATATGGACATTTCGGGCTTCTTTTTAGTGTAGACAGACTGTACGAATGAGAGCATATATCAGTGGGCCACAGGTGAACAATTGCGTGAAAGGGTGCCACTGTCCAGACCATGCAGCGCTCTACAAAGGCTGATGGCCAAACCCCTCATCTCTGCCCCCTGTCTTCTCTGTGGCAGCTCCACTCACAGAGAGGTGTGCTGCCTGTCTTCACCTGCCCATTGGGAACATGCAGGGCGACTGCCAGGGGATGCACCCTGGGCTGGGGGATGCCTTTTTTTCGGGGACCATCCACAGGGGTCCATACTCCCTTTAAATGAGTTTAACCGTATCTTTGTCCTGATTTACTCACACCAAGTCAGGTAATCCCCACTTCAAGGGCCCTGCTTGTTTGGCTGTGTATTCCTTACATGATCCTCATAAACTAGTGCAAACGACATGTCCTGAGCCATGCTTAGAGTACAGAGTAACTTTATTGCTCATAGCTGCATTATTTTCCCTCCTTCCTGGCCTCAGAGACAGGGTCAGGGTTGTGATGGTCATTAATGTAAAACCAGCTAAAAGATCAAAGGTGCTGTGAATATACTCCAAGCTGGATAAACACAGGGGAGAGTTAGCCCAGCTGCAAGCAGGATTAATACAAATGAAGGCCTCACCGTGACTCCTGGATTGATAATTCAGGCCTGTAGATCTCTAAGATGACCCATTGGGTAATTTGCAATCAGCACTCTGCTTTACAAGTTTACAGTTCCCCGGGGAACATGGGTAATGGTTCTGGGTTCCTTGTCAGTAAGGGCTTGGTTAAGCACGACATGATACATGCGTGTGAATGTTTAATGAGCTCTTTTACCTCGCAGATTTGCTTCTGAAATCACTGTACCCATACACAAGAGATTCTTTGCTGCTGTTTTTTATTGAAGCAGTTCACTTATTTTCACAGCATCAGGGTACAACAGCAGTGACCGCAGTCCTCAGACATAACTTCCATTTGCTTGGATAAACTCTTAGTGTTTCTTTGATGGTGAATATAGTTGAAAACAACTTTCCTAACAAACTCGATAATCTTAAATGATCTCTGCCATGTTGTTGAATGAGTCCATTTTGTGGCAGAGCCCCATCTTTTGTTTGCTGTATGATGTAAAGATTCCACAAAGCTGTATGTTTTAATAACAATGTGTGTTTTGCAGCTTCATGGGACGTTAAGGAAAAAGATAGAAGGGCATCCGCTGGAATACAACCCCAAGTTAAGTAGACTCTCAGGCGAGGTATTAAGCTCTGTCTACAAGCGCCTTCGTGTGGAAGGAGACACTCTGGTGGACAGTAGTTGTGTCTATGGTAATGGCCAGGCTGTGTCAGGGCGCCCCCCGATGGCTCACTCAGAGAACAGGAAAGACAGTGGCAATCTGTTCAGCTTAACCCTCAAGGAGATGAAACGGGAGCCCGGAGAGGTTTCCTCGTGCGGGAGGGGATTCGTAGGCGGCAGCATGACCTTTGGCTTCAAGGACGAATACGGTGGTCCAATGGACCCCGATCTGCAGGATCTTTTTGATGAGCTCACCAAGTCTGTGCCCCCTTTGAATGACCAGGACCTTGAGAAGATTCTCAAGCATGATGACTCCTTTGGCCTGGACTTAAACGAACCATCCTCCCTGGCTGAGGGGGACGCATGTTCCCAGATGCAGAAGGTCATCAAGGCAGAGTACACACCAGGGTTTGTGCAGGACACTGGAGGCTCAGCTGGACCTGACTTCTCCATGGCAACCAACTCCTCATCCTCTGCTCGCGCTGCTCCAATAACCCACAGCTCCGGCCAAGATAGCCAGGGTTCCTCTGGAGCATCCAGGGGCCCAACGGGCTGGCTTGAGGTTTCCCACGCCGAACAGCTGAAGCAAATGGCGGCCAACCAGCAGCCCTCTGCCTTGCTGCAGCGCCAGCCGGGTGCACTCTACTGGTCGGCCCCCCTGCCTGGCCTGCCAAAGATGCTGGGCCAAGCTGTGGTGTGCCAGCAAGGCCTGGGAGCCCAGGGTCCACCCCTGGGACCTCTGAGCAGCAGCCATAACAGGGGACTGAACGACGGCCTGGTCGAGCTCAGCAGACACTGCACTCCGAGCTTCGAGGAGTCTAACAGGTCAGTGCCCGTCAGACTAGCGACCTCCTCCACGGCTGGCCCCCAGAGAAAGCAGCAGCAACCCACAGCTGCCCAGACCCACAATCCCCCAGGACACTTCCGGAGCCCACATCTAGCCATCTCAGCACTGCCATGCCTGCAGAACAAGTCCCTGATTCAGAAGAGGTCCATAGGCCAGTGTGGACTGAGTCTCCATGTGAAGCCGGACGAGCAGAGACAGGTAATGACTGGTCCAGCATGGCTTCGTGTTCTCCTCAATCCTAGGAGTGACATCCACGTCCTCACGAGAACCTCATCAGGGTCGTTTACTTTAAATATCAGGTTGTTGCCATTATAAAAGGTCAGACTGGCTTTCAATGTAAAGGTTTGCTCTTCTACTTATCAGGAGTCAACCTTTTTCATGCAAATAAATAGTCTTGATGAGGATTAGATACTGGTAGACGCTGATGCAGATCCAACTGTTTATAAGAATTCCATCTTCAATTTGAAGATGAAACTATTGAAAAAAAAACATGCACAGTGTGATGAACTTTAACAAATCAATTTGTAATGAAAATTGTAATTGGTTTGTAATTGGTTATTCAGAGTAAAATTGTTTTTTTAACCACTGTTCCCCAGACTTGCTCCACCTCCTGTACTGACATGTTTTAACATCTGACCTTTGCTGTTCCCATACTCATTTTGTCCTCTCTCTAGCTGCTGTTGATTTCATCAAGGCAGACGTGGCTCTTCAATATGTATGCCCCCTGGAAGCGTCTCACAGCTGCTTCTTGCCTGATTGCAGTGTCACACAGTACGGCTTGCTAATTGAGGGCCCTTAGCTACCAGGATCAAGCCTGCGGAAAATCACAGTTATCTGTTCATCCTGCTGCAGATGAACATGTCCCACGTTTGCTAGGGCTTGAGACAGAGAATGCGCTTTCTGAAAGTACAGATTCTTCTTTCTTTCTGTGACACGGTCATTCACTGCAAACAGGTCTTATGTAAGATAGGAGGTCGATGGAGCATGGCTCAGTGTGTTTACGGGTTCTCTGGTTATGAAAGCATGACATTAAGCTGCTCTCCTAAACTAGTGAGTCCTCTTGGTTTGTGGGGGGCCAGATATTGAAAGCACGGTTGCCCCTGCAGCACAACGCAGGGAGTTCGGTGTCCTGCAGCAACTAAGCTAGGTCCAAAAAGTGGTTCTACAATCCCAGTGGAACATCAGTGCAGTGTGCTTCAGCATCAAAATGCTCAAGTTCTCCATGTTCCACAGATGCAGTCAAACATGGTTGATGATAAATATTCATTTTGTATACCAGAAGTCAGGATTTATGTGGGGTATTCTGCCATTTTCTGCTTACATACACACCCTTTACAACAGATCTTAATGAGATCTTCCAGTAAGTTTAGGTAGGTGTGACCTTTTTAAATAAATGCCATTAGACCCTGACAGATTTTGTCTGCACTTCGTCTAATAGCTGGTTGGGGCTTGCGGCTTTTGAATCTGCCGGAGTAAAAGTTCTATGAAAGTTCATTTTTCAGAGCAGGCCGACACCACACGGAATTGCTCGTCGGGCAGCTAGCGAGAGACTTTGATTTGATTTCACTGATGGTCTCCACGCCGCCCGCGATGAGGTGAGAGTGGCCGCTCGTTCAACAGCACTGTGAACAGAGCACTCCTTTCCTGGGAAAGGAACCCGCTGCCAAGATGGAATGCCAGAGCCTTCCCTCGGGACAATGTCCTGACTCCCGATTGGAGGAGGCACGGTGTGAGAATCCAGAGCGAGGTCTCCATACACTTCACTAACGATGCTCACAGGGGGGAGGGCACACATGGTAGCTGTTAAAACCAGCAAAAGGATACATTTAAAAAGCATGGCGACTGATCATGGTGATGAAGTGATGTACCTAGATTTTACTACATGCTCCTTGCTTGGTTATATGGTTACACCCCCCTGCTCAGTGGAGGCTCTTTAACAGTGGTCCGGTCTGTTAATAGTTTGGTACCAGGATTTCTGAGACCAGTCACGGCTAGGCAGATAACGAGAGATAAAACAGCAAGGCTTACAGCTTTTAAAGGTTACATGGCAAGCCGACTGTCTGTTACTCAGTACAGACCAGTTACAGACCTGTCTTCATCACATTCATGGGTGTTCTTTGGTTGCCAAGTTGATCCTCCTGTTAGTGTCACGTTCCTTGAAACAAGATTGCACACTAACCCAAGACTGGTGCCGGTCTGTTTAAAGAGGCAGGGCGGTGGACAACAGATACAAGTAACTCTCAGTGATGGACAGGAGTCTGAATGAACTGCCCCTTTTTTGGGTGGTGTACTTCAATCAGTTTAAAAGGACAAATAGGAAAGGTGTGGAGAGAGAAAAGAGGCTCTTGATATAGGCAACAAGGTGGAGGACACTGCATCCTGTAAATCCTCATCCGTGTTTCCTAGGAGCTATAATGTTGATGGGAAGATTTTACATTAGTTGTAGGCATGAAATATAACATGTGGGCTGCATCTCATGTCTTCAATTATTTCCCAAATGATGAACGAATTCATTGTTACATCCCCCCTGCATTTCACTCCAGAATGAAATCCGAGCTGGAAAACTATATCTGTTTATCCTGGTCAAGGTCACAGGGGAAATATTGTGTAGCACCTTCATTGTGAATAGAACAGGAGTGTAAATTCTATACATAACTACTGTTCTGTATTCCTATAATACATATGAAGTCATCATTAAAATATGGTGATAAGCTGTACAGCAAAGGACAGGATTCTCACTTTGAGGGCTTTAACAAGGAGCCGTTCCAACAGGAGACTGGGCAGTGGGCAGCAGGCCAGCATGATGTGGCAGTGCAGTCCGTTCCCACAGGGACGGTGTAGTTAGCCACGGCCCCCTCATGAACTTCTCAGCTCTGGGAAGAACATTTTCCCAGCAGAAACATTTAACTGAGAAGCCGTTTGTCTGCAAGCTAGAAAATGCATCCTCTGCGGCCTCTTCCTCTCTGCATGAGCCCCCCCCTGTGGGAAAGGCACCCCTCATCCATATTCACATTCTAGTGCTCTGATGTCATCTGCCATATAACTCCCGGCTGAAGTTCGCCTTTCACCTCACTTTTTGTGCTGCTGAATGCTGCCATCTCCTGACCAAATGTCTAAATTGCATTGATGTATTTTGATGCAAGAATGACACCGCTTAGGCAGGCTATAAATGTGTATAATTGATAGTTTGTGACCTATAACTTCTGGTAGCTGCAGTATTTGCAGAATTTTCAAAAGGACTCCTGTAGGGGGCACCACAGGAAAAGCATTCCGATTTTATGGTGAGTGTTGTATTAAAATATCCATAACTTCATTTGTTTACTTCTCAGGACAAAATGAATGTACCAGATCGCCTGACCTGTCACTTGGCAAAGCCTCCCCCTGATTACAAGCAATCGAAGCAAAACATGGCTGAAGTCATGCAGTCAAACCCATACCCAGGTACTGGCCACGCTTTCCACCATGAGTGCCTCTCCCAAAGGGGCTGTGGTACCTGCAGGCACATCCAGCTCAAACTCATTGTTTTACCAGGTGGGATTTCAGCTGCTGTCACCATGTCGCCAGCACTGGTAAGCCGAGCATCCACTCAGAGCCATTTCTATGGCAACGCCAACCACCTACTGACTTGCCAGGAAGCAAAGGTGATGCCGTTATCCAGCAAGAAAAGTTTTACAGTTGGAACAGACTACCAGCAGGGGGTGTACAGCCAGGTCACCATGAGCCGGCTAGAACAGCAGGGAGAGGCTGCAGCGGCACGCAACCACAGACCCGACACCATGGCGACCAATGGCCTCACATCCGTACCCGCGGGCTGGGAGCCGGGCCCCAAACAGGCCCCCGCGTCCCCCTTGCTGAGTACGAGGGGCTTTCCGGACCTGCGACAGGGTGACTTCGAGAACCAGAGGTTCTCTCACATAAGCATAGAGAAGCCAAACATGGAGCAGCCCCTGAGTGTGGGCGTGACCAGGGAGATGGCACTGAGAGCCACTCTCCCAGAGGGGCAATTTGTGGGCTCAGGTCTCTCGCAGGGGCGACACGGCAGCAGCCTGACTCTGGACTTTTTGCCCGACGGCGACAACGTGGAGTCAGACTTCATCGACTCACTGCTGAAGTCCGGCTCGGGGAATGACGACTGGATGAAAGACATCAACCTGGAGGAGATCCTAGGCACGCACACTTAATGGAAACATCTCATTTCAAATCAGACTAAATATGGAAAGCAGAAGGCCCTTTTCACAGCACCGAGTACATTTAAAATTCGGCTTATTCAGATTAGTTCAGGTGTGTGGTCTCGTCATAGCGGTCGGTGTCATGCTGAAACGTCTGGAAAAAAAGCAGTTTACTACAGTGAGGCTTCAATGAATAGCATGCCTTACTGTAAGCAGCCAGCAGCATGTAAAACCTCTGCCTCAGAACAGGAGGAAAATGAGCCATCATTAGGACATGAGTGCAGACTTTCAGGCAGCCAAAGACGTGAAGCTGAGGACAAGCCGAGGTTCAGAATGAGATTAGCCCTGTAGGCTGGGGGGGGGGGGTTAACAGAGATTCACTAAGGTAGGAAGCCCCCTAGGGTCAAAACGCCTTCAGTGAAATGCATGGTGGTTCTACTAGGCAGTGTGAGAGCCAATGTTTTCAATAAATACTCCTGTAATGGAAAATACTGTGCATGATAATGTACCCATAGTTGGGATATATACTGTACATTTATACTACGTTGTTACATACTGATTAAAATCTACATCAAAATACATTTTAACAGGGAAAGTTACAAAGTGTGACCTTTGTGTGCAAGTGTAGCACGTGTAGCACGTGTATCGTCCTCCGTTTTCGGGCTCCTTGTCCGGCTTATACAAGAACTCCTGTTCGGCAGGATACAGCTCCACTGACAGAGGTACCACAAAGTATATACTTTATTCCAGAGCAATTAAAAAAGGTAGAATATAAAGAAATGTAACAAATCATGATTCATACATGCACGTCTAAACTGAACAGTTCATTGTTACTAGATAAATTCATTTTCTTGTGCATTTAGAAAAAAGCTCAATACCAAACCTTTAAACTGTGTGATTAGTACTATCACTACATAGAGTATAGTATACCTTTTACTATATAGTCTGACAATACACACACTACAACACTTTAAAATAAAAAAAAAAACACAAGTGACAAAACACCATTTAGTTCTGCAGACATGTGCAAAGTAAGCACTCTATTGTACCACCTGACTTCTAAAGATTAATTTGCATTGTTTCTTCAACACTGCTGCGTCGCAGCCGCAAGTCACGTCACAATCCTACTGAATGCAGACAGGGCTGTGTGGGAGCAGGGCGTCTGGCGTAGCACCAGATGGGCCACCGCGAGCGTGTCGACGGTGCGGTCGCGGCCACACCCACACGCGCATAACGCGCGAGCTGCTCAGTAAAGGTACTGGGGGCTTCCGCTCAAAAGCAACTGTAGTGTTTTGTTCGCTCTAGAAAAATGAAGTTGAAAAGCATGATTGACTGCATGCTTCCCATTTTGATCACAAACATCAGTGTGAAAAACTTACGTGAAAATCTCTCCTGAAACGTCTACTCATAAAAACAAACATCTCACATGCTCAGCTTATCACATCCAGACTTCTCAAATAAAAACGTGATCACCACCTCACTGTTGAATATTCAATCTTACAAGAGCCAGGGCTTCATCTCTTCACGTACTTGATGTCCATTTCCATCTTTTTCTAAAAAATTTTAGACTCTAAAATGTAAAGGGATATTTACAGTCTCATTCCAGAAAAATTTAAGCGTGACAGAAACCTGCCACGGCCTCATGTTCCGCAGGGAACCAGAAGATATAGATAGAAACCGGCACCCTTTCCTTAATCATGGTGCTACCTACTGGCCTGGCCTTGACAGAGAACATGATAATACTCTTTGGAAGTTGTGACAGAACCAGGATCAAATCTTATGTTTATGCCTTACTAAAAGGTCCTTACTGGAGAAACTGCTTCAGCCATGACCACTAGACGCCATACATGACACTGCTAACCTTAAACCAGACCATCTAACCTGCTGAAACATGACATAACCATCTAGCATGAGAGGTTTCGTGCACAGAGCCATGACAGTCTTGGGCTCCCTGGAAAACGGCAGCCTTTTGCGTATAAAGGTGTCTCACCTAGAGAATGATTACGACTTCCAAGAAGGCGGTTGGGTGCACTGAAGGGTAAATGGGTTATGGGGAACAAAAACCAAAAACTAAAACCACTAGGATATCAGGCTTAAATAAGACTGAAATAGGAAGAACATAAACAAAATCCCAAATCCCCATTAATACATTAACTTAAAATTTTCCTTTAAAAACATACATTGAGATTAATGTAAAATGAGTGTAGGCACAAGAGTTAAATTTTTGCTTAACAAAACATTTCTTTCTTGCAAATGTGTAATATAGTGTGTGTCCCAGCTGTCTCTCTCGGAGGCCCGGGGTTTGACAGGAGAAGTACCTGCCGGCACAGCCTGGCAGCAGCATTGAAACATGGAATTCCCCAGCAGGGGGCGTGACTCAAAAACAATACTCACAATCCCCCCCCCCAACTTCAGACATGTGACTTTTGGTTACTCAGGCTCACAGAAAAATAAAATGGAGTGAAATAGCTATGGAGGAGAGTTCACTGCATTTTGCTGCCCAGTCTGACGACTGTCCCCACGCTGCTCCTTCTGGGTAATGGGAAACTCAAACGTGCCTTGAAACAAAAGCCACGGAGGCAGCAATTTGGGGGGCTTGAAACAACATCAAGCAGAAAGATCATGTAGGACCGACCACTCAGTCTTAAAGCCCCCAAATCCCCCAAACTGTCAAACCGGGATGCCCAACATCCTTTGCAGACTGGAATGAGGCAGTTTTTAACATGAAGATGGGGATTTGGTGGGGTGAGTGGGGGGGGGGGGGTGACAGACCCCCCTATAACCACGTAAGGAAGCTCTCCTTGTCAATTTTGGTGGCTGCCAGTACGGACTCCATGTCATTAAGGATGTCGGAGCTGAGCGCCTCCTGCAGGCTGGGCATCAGCTCTTCACCCTCAACAGCCATGCCCTCGCCCTCCAGTGTGCCCAGGTCCACGTTGGTGCCAGGAATGGTGTCTAGGTAGTCAGGGAAGCGGGTGGGCTGTGTTGCCATGGAAGCAGGGCCTAGGGCATCACCTGTGGGGCCACCAACATAGAATAAAGGGGGCATTAACACTAGCTCAAACCCATACTGGATTGTGGGGCATCGCAGACATATTACCAGGATTTTGATACCACAATCACGGGGTATGAAGCAGAAAAGATACCCGTGTCCATCTCGTCCACACTGTTCAGGAAATCGTCGGGGGTCCTCGGGACACTATAGCTGCTCATGCTCAGTCCGCTGTCCGTGCTCTCGTCCCGGGAGTGGTAGGTGCCGCTGGGGTGAGCACGTGATGCACGTTAGCAAATGGCAACAGCCAAGTGAATGCCATCGACGCAGACGAGCGACGGCATGCAGACGTTCCTGGACTACGGGGGGGGGGGGCAGTGCTTTCATACAATTACAAAATGACTAAAGACCACTGATGTTCAATTCAATTTTTATTTGTATAGCGCCTTTAACAAGAAGCATTGTCACAAAGCACTTTACATAGTCCTGGGCCTAGAAAGTAAGCCAAAGGCAACAGTGGCAAGGAAAAGCTCCCTCAGGAGAAAGAAACCTTGGAGGGAACCAGACTCCAGGGAGAAACCGATCCTCCTCTGGCCGACACCGGGCAGGATAAATTCATTTTCAATTGTACTAACAATGTTGTATAACAGTCACAACACACACAAATGCTGGAAATACCTAAACAGAAAAATTGACGGAGGGATTATTCAGACATCCAACAAGGTCTTCAGAAAACCTGTTGAAGAGGGTTTGGCTCAGAACGGTCAAGAACGGGCTGGGCAAGCAGCGGCCACAGGTGCAAGAGGCCCAGAAGGAAAACATGCAGACAGAGCAACTGATGCTTGTCGAGTCCCCGGCCCGGGCTGCCTTCGTCACGTCCCCATTTATGAAGGGAACCCCCCCTTAGTCCTGCGTAGCTGTAAACACGATAGGTACGCGGCAGGACCCCACAGTACGAACTGCCAGTTTGCTAATGTCTCATACCGCAGCAGCCAAACCACTCGCCTGGTATCACCAGGAATCCAAAAGAGCCCCCATTCCACTTCAGACTTGCTTTCCTTACGTTCAGCAACAGGAAAGAGAGAGACTGTCCTCTTTACCAGCCGCCTATACTCCCAGCAGAGGGTGACAGCGAGTCACAGGAGTCAGGGACCCGAGCAGAGTTACACTCTGCCTGTGCTGCTTCCATTGTGGCCACAAACACACTTCGGTTTAAAATTTAGACAGACAAGATCCTCATGAAACTTTTGGGGGAAGTGAACAATTACAAATATCTAAAGCAGGATTCCTGAACTCAGGAAAAGTATCGAGTTACTCCAAACATTCAGACACCTATTCAAATTCGTACTGATGTCGACTGATCACACATGAGAGGTTACCAAACACAAGAACAAAACACAAGCTGTAACCCAGGAACGGCCTTGGCATCACTCACCTGTTCAGAAATGGATCAGAGCTGTTACTGGTCATGGTCCGGGTATCCTGGGCCATCCCTGGAGAGATGCTGGTCTGAGTCCCCCCTTCCTGCTCAAGGCTGGCAGGCAGCTGTGTGCGCAGGGTCAGCTCCTGAAACACGTGGTCAAATCGCACCTTCAGAGCAGTATGGGGCTCGCCGAGCGAGGCGGGTCATTAAGAGGACAATCAAGGGCACAGTGGGCGCAGTCGATAGCGAGCTTGTGGGCTACATCACCCAAACAGATCAACTCCCACAAGGAACCAAGCACATGGCCAAAAACAATCACTTAAATATTTCATTCTCTTATTTACTTCCAAAAATTATTTTTCCCCCCTCCCCTAAAAGTTTCAAATTAAAGCAACACACACAGATGGTGTATTAAAATGTTCCCTGGTGGAGATCAGTGAAGCTAGCGTGTGGTTTGCGGTTTGCACCATAGTTTATGGTCACGGTTGGTCGACGGTCCATAGGCAGACTGTCTGTTGGTTCCTTGCTGTTTAATCAAACTTCTAACATACAAAAAGCTGCTGGCATTACATCACGAGGCACTAAATGAAAAACATTTTTTCAGTGTCGCCATTATAGCATTCGGTGACCAGCGACCGGAAATGGGAAGTGCGGTGCGATTTTGGAGATTTGTAACAGCAGACAGCTGTTTCTAACACAGAACTCTAAATAAGCAGTCATAACAGGTAACGGGTAGGGTTCTGTTAAACCTCCATGCACCCCTTTTGGATCTGGGACACCCTGTCACACCCCAGGAATGCCACTTGAACCCACTCAACTGGAAAACGATGCGGCTTCCCAGACAGGACGGCAGTAGGATGACCTTGTTTTGCAGCTTCAACCAGGGAAACACATGCATGTAACGTCTTGCAGGAGCACAATCATATCGCTGTAGGCGATCATATGGAACACCGCAGGTTATGACAGCCATTCCCATAGCTTTGGTTAATCCACCTTCTACCTTCCAAAGCAGGACGCAGCCAGGTTACTGCAGTCCCAGACATCCATCCCACAGCACCCTTTGACTCCATATGGGATGATTAACCCTTCCCTGGCCAAATTCCATCAGAGCACATCATCTTTACCAACAATCCCCGCCCAAGTCAGTACAGCAGATATGGCTCATTCACAAATACTAGGAGAATGCTGCTCTTACACAAATCAACATTAAATCCCAAAATGGGCTGCAGCTCTCAGGTCTGACCACCAGGTGGCGCTGCTCACCTGGGGCCTCTGTCGAAGCAGTTCCTGCTGCTTGAGTCTCAGCCGTTCCTTCTCCATCTGCAGCTGCTGGAGCCTCAGCTGACTGCTGCCCCCCATGACTCCGCCCTGGGGGCTCGACGGCAAGGTCTGGGTCGGCTTCACAGGGGCACTCTGGCTGATCCGCTGCTGGTTCAGGCCTGGGGGGTGCGACACTGATGTCACTAATGGCAGCCTATTTGGGCAGAGTGTCCAAAGTGGGACCACCACATTACAGATATTGAGAATCAAAAGTCCAGGCCCCTCTAATGGGTGAGAGACTGGACATGCATTGTCTGACCGGGCCAGAGACCAGCAGGCATTCTGGTGCTAAGCCGGAGAGCCAGTGAGGTGGTGCCTACCACACACACACACACACACACACACACACACACACACACACACACACACACACACACACACTTTTAGCTTTTCCAGCCAGTACCACCACTGTCCCATCCACAGGAAAGTGGTCTGGGGCAGTTCCAGAATTGGTGGAAGTTGCCGGGGTGGTCGAGTTACAATAAGCCTGTTGATGTTTCACCCCATTGCTTGGTCCATGCTGTCACAACCGTGCTGAAGAGCCAGGGACTGTGGAAGAAGCCATCGTCCACCTGGCCAGAGAGTCTAATTTTAAGCTACGTCACTGCGGGGAAGGGGGGAAAACTGTCTCCTGGCTCAGAGTTTCACAGCCCCAAAACTGCACTCCACACAGCCAGTCTACACCAGTCAGACACGTTCAACATGCACCGGTTGGGGAGCCCGACTGGCAACCCCTCCACCCCCCAGGGCAAGAAGGCCCTGCAGCAGAGGTGGAGAGGAGGTGCCGAAGGACCCGTGAGATAAGAGGCAGCCAAAAGCTATCTGCCTTTTGTCTTCACGCTACCCTGCGACATAACAAGGCAGGGAAGAGGACCGGTCTATCAGCGAGCCTAGCGGGGGGGCAGGAGATCTCACGGCAGGTGGGGTTAGAGGGTGTCGCCGGGCCCGGAAGCCACGTGAATGGCATTCTGCCCGAGTCATTCAGGCTCACGTAAATATTTACCAGGCCATCAGTAAACAGCCCTTTCAAGGTTCCAGCATCTCCGACTGAGACTAGCATCTCGCTCCTAACATTTACACTGAGGGGCAGCCTTTATCATGCTGAGACCCCCCCCATGGCCTCGCCCACAGTCCTGGTCAGGGGAGTTCAGAAAAACATGTTAGCCTCCTGAAACAAACAAAAACCACACAAACCTTTCCAGGCAGGAGGGGAATCACATATGCTAAGCGGCATTTTAACTTCAACAGAAGATGGACTTCTCATTTCCAAGCTGGGCAGGTCTCATGACACACCCCAACCCCCAGGCGGTACCGTGGAGCCCAGGGAACAGTGCCGAAGGTGTTAGAGATGGACGGAGAGCCAGAGCAGCCCTGGCCTCTCCACCCACGGCTCCTTCCTCAGCCTCCACCTCCTCCAGTCTTTGGGGGAGAGCAGCATGCTTTTTCCATCCGTCTTTTCTTTTCATCCCTTTCTCTTTCACATTCCCTCTCCCTGCCCTCCTCCCCCCACACTGAGGCTCTTTGACTGAAAAGGTCTGGAACAGATTAAGAGCTGGACCACGGGGGGGCAGGGGGGGGGATGGGTGCTGGCAAGGGTTCAAGTCTGTGTGAATCGCCAGCGGAACAGGACTCTCCCCACACTGGGCCTCAAAAAGGGGGCGGGCCGACACAGAGAGGCCAGCGTTAAAGGAACTCTGCACCTTTTCCACAGGCACAGCCTGGACGAGCCAGGACAAGCTTGCACACGGGCAACCGGGGGTGGGGGTTCCGACACAGAAGTTACAGATAAGGCAAAACGTCGGTGGGATCATGGGTACGAAACCCTGAATCACCACACAAGTTTTGTTTTCTGATGAACATGAACTATGG
Organism: Gymnarchus niloticus; assembly: GCA_009936485.2. Classification (NCBI taxonomy): domain Eukaryota; kingdom Metazoa; phylum Chordata; class Actinopteri; order Osteoglossiformes; family Gymnarchidae; genus Gymnarchus; species Gymnarchus niloticus. The sequence goes on along the minus strand of JAACJT020000031.1, from coordinate 4,874,217 downwards.
AAAGTTTAAAAAAGCAAATGACTCTTGAATCAACTACTTGAGCTCATTTCACTTGGCTGAACCGAGCAGAACAGCCAGCCAAACCAAATATGACTACTACTGTAGTGCTGCTTAGTCAAAGCTGCCTGTTAATGCAGCTGAATGTTGTTTCACTGGACCAAGCCAGGTTAAGGGCCCTGTTTGAAGGTACAACAGCACTTCCCAAGGGCTTTGTCTGGTCAATGCAGCGGTCCTTTGGGCTATTTTTACAATAGCATTAATGGCTCTGGCCTCGCCCCTACTACCCAGGGGCCCGTTACATCAACACCCATAAAGCTTCAGCAGGCTGACCCATACAGAGGGGGCAGGTCACATTCACGCTCCCAGCTGCCTTTACAAACAGGTCAGTGAGTCAGGGTGTGGTCATCAGCACCAACTGTCTTCCATTACTCCATAATGCTTCCAGAACAGTTGAGAGAGTGACTCACCAGGAGCCGAGATGAGCTGGCCATTTTCAGGGACACTCATAGTCATAACGGGGCTGGTGACTAAATGGCAATGCACTCTGTGTGACTCCGCGAGTGTTGTGTATGCACGCAAGGGCATCCAGACACAAAAAAACATGCGCACTTTCCCTAATCCAGATTGTCTGCAATTTAACACCAATGACTGTGAATTCTGTTGATGTCAATAAAGATTAAGCATTCTAGTTCATTAATATTTGTTCAGTTACACTAGTGCTGTAATAGACATTTTCTATGATCTCCTTTTAAGATAAAAGCTTAACACAGGAAGAAAACCTTAATTGATTAATAAGAAAACATTTGCTAAGAACTCAAGTAACAGGGTAACAACGACGCAGAGACAGAAGCAGGCTTACCATAGCGCGAGTCGAGTCGGGGGTCCAGCCAGGAGGTGGTCTTGTTCTTGTGATTGATGTAGTAAATTTCCCCCTCTGGGGTGATGGCCTGCTCCCAGCCATCAGGAAGAGGACCTGAACAAACACAAAATACACTCACTGGCCACCTGATTAGGTACACCTGTTTAACTGCCTGCTAAAGCAAATATCTAATCAGCCAATCATGTGGCAGAAACTCAATGCCGTCAGGCATGTAGACATATTCAAGAAGATCTGCTGAAGTTCAAACCAAGCATCAGAATATGGGAGGAAATGTGATAAGTGACTTTGAACCTGGAATCGCTGTTGGTTCAGATGGGCAGGTTTGAGCATTTCAGAAACTGCTGATCTACTGGAATTTTCACAAACAACCCTCTCTTGGTTTTACAGAGAATGGGTCAAAAAGAAAAAACTTCCAGTGAGTGGCAGTTCTCTGGGTGAAAATGTCTTGTTGATGGCAGAGGTCAGAGAAGAATAGCCAGACTGATTTGATCTGATAGGAAGGAAACAGTAACTTGTACTACTACTCGATACAACCGAGGCATGCAGAAGAGCATCTGTGAACGTACAACACGTCCAACCTTGAAGCAGATGGGCTAGACTGGGAACCACATTGGTCAGCTAAGAACAGGAAACTGAGGCTACAGTGGGTATGGGATCACCAAAACTGGACAATGGAAGACAGGAAAAACACTGCAGGGTATCAGCAATTCAGGCTGCTGGTGGTATTGTAATGGTGTGGGGAATATTTTGTCAAGCCAGCAGAGCACCTTTGGGATGTGATGGAATGGGAGATTTGGATCAAGAAGGTGCATCTGACAAACCGCGTGATGCTATCATGTCAGTATGGACCATAATCTCTGAGGAATGTTTCAAGCACCCTTTGAATCTACACCACGAATTTAAGCAGTTCTAAAGACCAAAGGGGGTCTACCCACTATTAGCAAGGTGTACCTAATGAGGTGGCTGGTGAGGTACATCTTCAGGGACTCAACTCAGAAGGCACCGGTGCTGGATCTGATGAGAAACCTGTAGCAATCATAGGGCTAGTGTTGCTACACTCAGCCATAGTGAAGTACACCAAACAGAGCCTTACAACAGAAAGCTACCTCAGGTTACAGGAGTTAGCCAAGTTCTCTGACCTGACCTTAATCGAGCACTCCCTGATAAACATCACAGAAAGCGTAAGGGCACAGCATTTAACCAACCACAACACAACCAGACGGTCACTGAGCTGACCTTTACACTTTTTGTGCATCCATCAACTTGATGGTACATCCTGGCAGAGAGCAGCCAAGAAAAGACAGGGCAAATGTGCTCTAACTCAAACCAGAAGATGGACTGGACGAGAATTTGGACCACACCAGACAATGTCAGCCTCAGTTAGAGTGGCTCTGAAGTGTAAATCACTATTTTTTGTAAAACTGAGGAACAAAAAGGACAAATTCAAACAATTTACCAATAAGAATGGGAGGTACTTATTGAAGAGCAACATTGATTGGACATATGCAGTGGCAATCCAGTATCACCAGAAGAGGATATTGATTTTTTCCAGATGCGAGTTCAGCAGACAGCTGATGTCAAGACGTGAAACCTGTTTCTGAAGGTGATTGTTGATAAAGCTGTGACATACTATTATACCTAGTTTTTGTAATACATATATGAACTCGATTTTAATGTGATTGCTTGCTAGCATTATTGTCATCAAATCAAGTTAAATAACTAGCTCTGTGTTGCATGAACTACAGGAGTCACCACAGTGACTGTGCCAAATATTGACATCAAAATGTATCACGTTAACATACCAAAGTACCACAATTACAATGAAATGTAAAATGCAGGTAATTATGTAGCTAGCCAGTAACTTTATTACTGAGATGTTCAATAATTGGAACTAGCAGCTATGAATAGCTGACAGCTAGTCAGCAATTTGTCAGTATTGCTAGCCAACTAGGTCAGGGTAGTTCCAGCTACCTGATATCTCAGAGATACCATAAAGATGCAATACATAGGTCGCTAGTTTGTAGTGTGTGGCTAAATCTTTCCCTATATGCAACTAGTGGTTCTGCTATAATGCCAACCAAATAGTGGAATACCCAAAAAACTGTCCTGGGATAGCAACTCGCTAAAAATGAAACACCTGATTACCACAACCAAGTAATTCTCCAAAATAAGCCTGCCTATTTTAGATGCATTTTCAGAGTTCTGACGCATTTACATGTAATGAACATCAAGAATCACTACAGACATAAGTCCAGCTTTAACATAAACTTTGACAAATTAGAGGCAATTAGTCAACTCAAGATAATCTTGCTAGTTGAACACAAAGTTACACTAGATTGCTTCAGGACTGACAACCAATCAGCTAGCCAGTTTGGTTTAATATTACCCCCTTAAAGGTCAAAAGTTCTCAAGTGCCTCATTTCCGGTTGATAAATTCTTTGTATTTACCGAATTGTCATGTTTTCGATATTTTACCATTCGATTTATTTTGTTTTTGTAAAAGTGATCCTCACTACAGGGCCACCGTGCATAGTGGCTCATTAGCTTTAACAATGGCTGAAACTTCAGATAGTCTGGCTCCATAAATTTTCTTCATTACTACTAGTCACCGACAACAATCGATCAATTCATGGAGAAGGAACATCACTGGAAGGAAGTTTACGGCAAGTTTTAATGGGGCAGCAGCCAAGACGGCCTAAGGTAGCCACACAGCCCTCTAGGAGTGAGGTACAAAAATGGTGGTAAAGCAATACAATGGCAGAAATGGCCATGTACTCCAATTCGGAGGGCCAAGCTTTTCTGTAGCCTAGGGCACTGGAACATACGAACAAAAGGTGACAAACGTTTCAGATTTATTTTACAACTTGCCTTACTTCACCTAACATTCATGAGGAAAAGCAAATCCTGAAAGCAGGTCAAGCAAAATGTCACATGCAAGGGGAGGAAAGGCCTGTGAAAGCTGTGGCCTCCTAAGGCAGGAGACCATCATCCAGGTACACCTCATTACAGAAGGTGGTCCGGGTTTGGCCATGGCGATGGCAGGCTGATTTGTTTGGGTAGGCAGGCGCAAGCCTTACCAGATCCCGAAGCCATGATGTTCTGCTGCACTGACACAGGGCTATTTGGAGAGGTCTGGTTCATCTGCAACATGGTCTTGCGTGGGTCCTGCCAGGTGGTGGTCTGGTCAAGGTGGCTGCAGAAAAGTCAAGTATTAAATCAGGCGATCAAATCAAAGGTTGGTTGTGGGAGAACATACTATCCTGAAATGGCAGGCTGTTTCATTTTCGATCACCTCCACAGAACCCCCGCCCCACACATACACACACCCACCCACCCAGGCAGCTTCCTTGAACTCCCAATGTCCTGGAGTCAGAAGCGGGATCTTCCTGGCAAGAAGCAATATGGAAAGAACTCCGAGTAGGATGACCGAAGATCATGAATATCCGTTGTCATCCAGTCAAGTTTCCAAAATACTGATTTATGGCACTTAAACTGTTTTGCTTTCATGGCTAAATATAGAAGTAAAACATCTTGGAGTCTAATTTCATTAAAGTCACAGCTGCACGCCACAGACCTCCCGAAATGACCCAGAGAAGCATGTTTGAAACTTTTGCGATGAATTAACTTTGCTCTTAATTTGCAGGCAAAATCTGTGATGAAATCCAGAAGGATTTTGCTGTTTATGGCCATGAGAGGATAACCTTCTCATCAGTGACCGCACAGTCCACACACAGACCACACACGGCCCACGCCCCTCCCCCACCCAGAGGTCCCTCCCCCACCCAGGCAGACCGCTCTGGGTAAGGAGCAGTTACCATTTGAGGTTCTGAAGCCTCAGGCACTCCCCCCCAGCACCCCTTGTAATTTGTTATACTTAGTGGGAAGCAGTCAGTCATGTTTCAGTGTGAGACCAAGAGTGCAGAAAACTGGTTAATCTCCCACGTTACACAAACACACCCTTGTGGATTCCCAGTCAGACATATCTTTGCTTAGTGGTTTCGCAACTGGTACAGAACCTTAAGAAGCGCTTAAACAATGGTGATAATTCTGGGTTTGGGTGTGTGCACTCAGTGGGCAGCGTTAAGGCGGCGTGGTGTTTTCAGGTAGCAGGAAGAGAAACACCATTTTCACACGGCAGCCATCGGCTTCCAAGCAGATGGGAAGGGAATGCAAAGACACCAGTAATTAGCTCCGCCAATTCTCACTGCTTGATAGAGCGACGGACAGCCAACAGAGGAGGAAGGTCCTTTAGTCAGGCAGAGTCAGTCCCAGGCTGTTTGCCTGGAAACACCTCAAACACAGTGGAGGGTCAGGGTCTAACTGGTTGGCGCTACGCAGACAAAGGCACAGACTAAACAAAAAGGGCCCAGCACACAAGGTCTGATTTTTACACCAAGGAAACCGTCCACGTAGAGGTGGCCGGGCGAGCTGAACAGGGTTCAAACTGCAGCAAGCCATATACTCTCCATGGGGCAAATGGGGTTCTACAGAGGCAGCCGGAACAGGAACACCGACAGGACTGCCGTGGGCCTCAGGCAGATCAGCTTGGGGGGGGGGGCTTGGCCCCCCATGCTCGTTTTTGGCACACATGGTCAGTGGGGAGAGTGACAGAGGCCATGTGGGGGGGCACAGCAACCCTAGCTCAGTGCTCTCAAGAGTGGGGGGGGTGGCTGAGTCAGCACTTCACTCACACAAAGGCAGCCATTTTCGAATCCCGTCTCTGCTTTACTGATCAAAGGATCTGCCAATCCCCACCCCATCCCTCCCCTCACCCGCTTTCACACAAACACCACCAGCAACAGCTCAGGGGAAGTAGCTGAGAGGAGGGGGGCCCTTAAGGAGCCAGGGGAAAGAAGAGGGTCTAGCCTGGGTGAGACAGGGGCCCCGTATGGAACCAGGAGGGAGGAGACTGACAAATCAAACAAAGGAGGGGGAAGGCAGCCACACACACACACACACACACACACACACACACACACACACACACACACACACACACACACACACACACAGAGAGCTGGGACAGGAATCAAACCCCTAACCCTGGATGCCGCAGTGCTGCCCCTC
>JAACJT020000031.1:4819434-4866589 GCA_009936485.2 Gymnarchus niloticus | reverse complement strand
CCGCCGCGCCCCACCCCACCCCCCCCCCCCCACACCCCACCCCCACAACACCCCCCCCCGAGCCCACCCCCCCACCCCCCCCCCCCCCCCCCCCCTCCCTCCCGACGCTCCGCCCGGCCCGGGCGGGGGGGGGGGGGGGGGGGGGGCAGTGAGCCAATACAACAGACAGCAGCCATGTTAAATCTTTACATAAAACCCTAGAATCCATCCAAAGGGGAGCTCTGTTCAAACATGCTCTACAGGAGGTTAAAAATACCACTAGCATACGACAAGCAGGAGAGAAGACGAGGAAACTTCAAAAGGCCATGCTGTACAAGCCCGGTGCTGGCTGGAAAACATCCTCAGCCTGGCTTGGCCATTTCCACAAATCAGGACTTTCCGGACACTTCTCAGGACTGAGAGGCCCAAGGTGTTCCTCTGCTGCCTCAAGCAGTCAGCAGCAGGTGAGCTCTGATTCAGAACAGACCGATCAAGGCAAGTCAGCTGGGCTTTGCCATACTGTGACGAGAGGTCACGTCCCCCCAGGATCACAGTGACACATGGACAAAGGGGAAAGACACAGGACCATTGAAGTGAAACCAAGACAACACTCTTAAAGAAGGACATAAACATAATGATCCAGATTAAAGGCAGAAGAACCCACATTGACTTTGCCAAAAGGCCACTGCCATGTCATCTCCAGCCCCTTTATTTATGCGATGTAACCATTTAAACTAAAAATAAGCAGTGGACAGAGCAAAACCATTTGAGGTACCTTACAGATGCTGGGTCTTCTCCCACCGTGATGCCACATTTGCATCTCTGAGAGGTAACCCCGACCATCATTAGAGGCATGGGAAAAATGGCAGCCACTCCTAACTAACCGCAGAACGGCTCCAGGAGCCAACAGCCCAGAATTAGCGAGCAGCTTAAGCATCTTTGGCTCCACGAAATTCTAAGATGCAGTTCTGAATACCCAACACGGTATCAATGGAAACCACATTAAATGAGGAACATGCTGGGTGTCATAGTGAGCCTCATACTGTTGAGAAATTGAATGAGTCCTGAGCAAATGAAGGGCGACAAAGCAGTGGCCAGAGTACAGGAGCAGAACCTAAAGCCAGATGGCACAACTCAACATGCAGCCCACCAGTCATCTTATCCAGCCAGCCTGAAAGCAGGGAACCACCAACAGAGCTCACACCCCAAACCTGTCACAACCAAGGAGGCCAGTGTGCTGAAAAAAATCCCCAAGGAACTCCCACTAGAACCACATAGTCCAATTAACTGAAGTATGGTGTGAGTGTCACCACACAAACACACCCTGGTCCCATCATTACACGCAATGTATGGATCATGCATGTAGTGACACATGGAAGAGAAACACTCAAAGCTGTTAGTGAAGGAACCCAGCAATGGCACCTCCTCACTATGACAATTTAATCCTGAGACACAATGGAAACCATACAGCAGGTGGGAGTTCATTCCCAGAACTGGGAAACCACCACACAAATTTATTCACCGAGCATTCACATGGTGATCGTCGGCGACGGGTTTAGGAACACATGCGTGCATCTGAGAGCCTTTAGCACCAGGTGCCTCGACTACAGGGGAGCAGGCTCTTATGACAGTCAGGAGCTGCCTTGGGGAGGACCATTGACTTTCAGCCACACAGGTTCCCAGAAGCAGACATCTCAGTGCTTAAATCTTTTCCTTCTTTTGAATGGCAAGATTTAACCAGTTTGTCCTGCTAGTGAGAGTCATCCCACAGAGCTGCCTGACAGGCTCGCTATCAATATGGGGATCATTTCCGCAACACACCTTAATATTTTCAGATGTTCTCCCTGTTGAAACGCCATGACACTGAAGAGCAAGGCCTGAAATCAAGGTTCTTCACCTGGAATTCTGCATTGAGGAAAGCACCACCACGTCCACAGATAGCGCAAGGCTGCCAGGCCCGGCTCAGTCAGCAGGACATCATTAAGCGAGAGATCATTAGGTAACCCCCAATGACCCAATCAGGGATTTAAGTTTCTCTTTGGAGGAAAGCTCATATCACCCAGGCTCCCTGGCAAAACGCAACATTCAACATCTGTCCTCGCTGGGTTAAAGGGTCCGACTCGCCTCAGTGCTTTTCTGGGTGGATATCCCATAATTTTGTAATCCTAGATAACTTTGCTGGAACTTTGACTTGGAAGCCGAGTTGGTATGGCATTAGAGGCTTTCATACTGGCAGATAAACATAAAACTCCAAAGTTAGTTTTTGTCTTTCTATTTTCTTACAGAGGGAGATTTTGATGTTCCAGTGACTGTTTACTTTGCAGGTTTCTTTCAACTAGGGAATGCAAGCATCTATTTATTCTGAGGCAGACACATATAACTCGGTCACCAAGACTGAGAAATCAGCTTTAAAAAGAATGAATAAAGGAAACAGTTTAAACCTACTACCACCTGACCTGCAAATAATGACCAATAGCTTGACATCCTGCCAAATGTTCAAATACAGTCACAGATATTAAGGGACAGGAGTATAAATACAAATTGAGAGCACTGACTGAACACTGATCTCTGGTGACAGTAGGGGCACTGATGTCGAGTGCGGCCATGGCATCCATACTTGAGTAAACAGCAGCACTGCCCTTACTCAGATCTTTGTGTACCATGATGACACTCTGTATTTTAACAGGAAGAAGCTTGTCTGAGCAAATCCAGAACACAAGTGTTTAACCAGCATAGGACAGCCCCAAAGTTGGGCTTCATACAGTCCTACAGAGGATATTTAAACAAGTCTGCCACACCTTCAGCAAAACTACTCAGCAATTTCAACACAACACAGACGGACCAAAACAGACCTTGAATACATGAACAGCTACTCAGCACTGCAGTAAATAGTCCATGCCCCCTCCACTTTCAGGGAAGGCCCACACCATGAACACAAACACCACCACTGCTTGGTAAACCCCATGGAAGGTTGTGGGTGGTCTCAGAGACCCTAAACTAGCCTGAACTTTACTATGTTTGCAAAGCAGTTTGACATTAAAGCCATTCTAAAGCAGTACAGGGCCACACACTCTCAGATATTTCATGGAAACCAATAGAGAGACTGACAGGGCATCACCATTTATGAACATCTTGCTCAATCAATCAGGCAGATGTTTCAGGATTTCTCAGGAGTGAAGCCAGCTAAACCTTCAAGTTATGAGTCCAGGTCCATATGCAGATTCCACTGCTGACAATAAAGCAGGGCGCAGCAGCGTTGGACTGCATATCCTCCAGGCAGGATCAGCAGAAGTGCGGGCAAAAGTAGCACAGAGCTGCCCCAAACCTCAGCTCTATATAGAGTTTGCCTGTTCTGCTTACCAACTGCAAACGGAATCCTGCATAATGAAGCTGAAGTGGTGTCTCTAATGTATCTCCAGGATTAGCGGCCAGAAGCCTAACAGGAATGAATCTACCATACGTGTAGTTTGACCATTGCAGTGGGACCCCTTCTCGAGTGAAAAGACGAGAAAACACCACCGGCCCAACTATCCAAAAGTAATCGTAAAGGCACAAGTCCGACGGCGCTAACCACCCAGGATGTCACCGACAGCCTGAACACACAGAGGAAATCTAGAGTTGCAAACGAGGAAGCAGGAAGCCATAGATAAATGAGAGTAGGACCCTGTGGGAAAGCTGACCACAGGCATGACTCAGGTCACCAAAAGAAAGAGAACCCCCTCCTCCCAGAGAGGGGGGTGGGCAATGGCTGGACTCCCCACCCTTGTCTGTGCATTCATCCACTTAAGGCATAGTAGGCAGAGATCAAACAGCATTCAAACGAGGCACAGGGTGGAGGCAACCCAAAGGGTGGGTGCACCCATGTGTGAGGCTGTTTACTAGACGCAACCCCACCCAAGAACCCATAGCTGAAGGGTAGACTGCAAGGAGAGACTGATTGCAGCAAGATCTACTCTTTTCCCAATTTTCTTAACTGCAGGAATTTCCTTTGGTTTGATTTAGAGTCAAAAACCTTCTGCAGAGATCTCGCATGTCAAGCTTCCAAGGCTAAGCCGCCTTATTATGCGAAACTGCACACAGCTGCCAACCCTGCAAACATTTGTGGTGGTCTGCTCGGCGACGTTTTGTTTACTCCTTCCACCCCCCCTACCCACCCCCACCATCCCAATTCAGCAGACCCACCCCCAAAAGCAACAGATGTTCTGCAGATGTTGCACTTCAAGCACATCTGCGTTTCAGTACTCTTTTTGTGAGGGTAACCATATCTATCTTCATCCAAGTACCGACTCACAGCCCAAATTGGTGGGAGAACGGCTGATTTAAGAACAGTCTGGGTTCTTTCCTCCCCACCTCTCAGAGGAGAACATTATGTTTTCTGGAGCGGGACCCAGAACTACCAAGTGACGCAACTGCTCATGCAGACGTCTCACTTCCTCCCACAAGTCGCAACCCATCCAGAACTTTTCCGTTTTGATAAACAAGCAGCGTTTGTGCGCCGCGCAGTTAAAAACAATCGAGGAAAGTTGAAACTGATCTGTACCGCAAACATTTTAGCAGATTCCCGCTAAGGGGATCAGCTAAAAATAACAGGTAAGAGGAGGGAAAACAGAGCAGCTTGAGGTAGACTCCGGTGAAGTCACCCCTTCCCAGAAAGTCGTCTCACCCCTCAACCATGACAGGGCCCCATTTCTGCTCTCTGCCACAAAGGCTCTCTCCCCAGTTTATTTTGGAGCCGCAGTGAGGAGGAGGAGGAGGAGGAGGGCAGCCGATTGCTCATCCCGTGGACAGATGAGTTTGACAGACCTGAGCATTCACAGCAGCCTCCAGCTCCTACAGTAGGCCATTGTTCGGGCCGAAACCTGAGCCCAGGATTAAGACACCAAGCAGATCAACCAAGCCCACTGTGTGCACACGCGCATGCGTGTCAGAGCGACAAAGGCAGAAATCACTGAGTGTCCCATTTCAGTAGGCTACCAAAGGTCAGAAGACAGCTTAAACATTTCCAAACTACACCTTACTATTACACCTGAACAAATGCACACAGGGCTGTTGGGTGCAGCTCAGCTGAAAACAGACCTGTCTCTCCGCCGCTTTCAGTCCAAGCAGTGGACGCAGCACGACACAGGAGATCTCACGGTGCCACCTACTTATCCGGTGGACTTTACGCCCACAAACATAGGCAAATACAGAAAGCCAGCCTGGTGAAGAGAAACTGCCCTTGCGGAAACCAGTGTGGGCCCAGGCAGCATTAAGTTAGGAAACATTACAGTGGAAGAAGACAAGTACCAGTTCTGAGTTGGGAACTAGGAAAATAGAGGTTTCAGCATCACATAGTCAGGAAGTGGTCTTCCATTAGCATTGGATTTGCAGAGTGGGAAGGCAAACCAAGACTGAAAACACCACATGCAGAGAGGAACTCTCACTGTCTTCAGAAGGACAGCATAAAGAGTCTCGGGGTTACGCACTAACAATACACTGGCTGACAGGATCATCTGTTAAGACCTAGGCAGCATCACACTGGAAGCAAAAAAACAAGGGCAACCACAGTCAAAGACAACACTGGCTTTCAGAAGTCTAGTCTGACAGTAAGCACCTTTCCATACAGCAAGCGACACGAGGGGGAATGGACATTTTAAAGACGCGGACAAAAAGCTACATTTCTGAAGAATGACTAAAGTCACAACACTGGAAAACAGGGCTCTGAAAAGGTCCTTTGCAACCTAAAACTTCCACAGATATACATTCATTTTACTCAGGTACTTTGTTGAACTGATAAAGATGACATTTTGCCCCCAAGAAAGCAACAACCAATCAATTTTCATCTCAGGGTCAGTGAACTAAATCACAGAGCAGAGCAGGCGCACATGGAAAACCAAACAAGCGCAGGACTTCCCAGAACACCGCAGGAGTCGTCTGCTTACTTGAGAAAGTATCTCTGTCCGGAGGAGGTCTTGGCCATCTCCCAGCCAGGGGGGAGGGGCAAGTCATCAGGGATCTCGAAAGAGGATTGGCGGAGGTGCTGCGGAGAGGCCCCGGCTGGTGGTAGGCCAGCCAATGAGCCGGGAGACACGGTGCCGAGCTGGAGGGAGGCCGGCGAGGAGTGAGCGCGGACATGTTGAGGAGTGAGTGATCCAGCAGTGCCTGCGTCTGTACTCGCCTGGGGGGGGGTGACGCAGGGGCCCATTAGCAGCCTTTCACACACAGCCATGCTTTCATCCCAGCAAAACAAACATATTAACCCTTTAACATGACTGCAGCCAGGCTCATTTAGCCGACAAACCTGCTCAGTTTTTCTGTAACTGGCATATAACTGAGATGGCTACAGGTTACTTGATAACGTGACTGCTGGCCACTCCAGGGCAAGGCAATCCCATCCCGATGATTAATAACAGGCAGAGGGAGAAGGCCCAACCTCAACTTTAAACCACAATGAGAGTAGTGGAACGTGATCTCCATCCATTCTCTTTCAGACTTTATTCAGACTTGTCGCAAAGCCTAACTTGTGGACATCACTAACTGCCCTGGATGGCTGATTGTTCATATACCTCATTTCAGGCAATGTGAATATCATACGAGCAAAGGGGGCCTGAGGATCGGGACGCAAACCGCACAATGCCACTGCAGAATAGAACACTAAGCGACGATCATGCAATTCTAGCCACTCCTACTCAAACAGCCAACATGGTCTCCTAAAGCCAAAAGACTTTGACAATATCCCAGGACAGGGAATCTGGATTAACGTTGGCGGATAACTTCTGAAGTCTATCAAATAGCACCCCGGGCCTTTCTGAAGGCGTGTGCTCTGCTTTTACAGCTTTGTTGTAATGAACCGTATCTGGGCTCCACGGCACCAGTACGGCGCAGGAGCCCCACAGACCACGATCATCATGCAGTGTAGACCCCCGCTGCTCCGAAGCTTCAGCCATCTCAGGGCTCCCAAAGTTACTCTCTTGCCCCCCTATTTTGCTTTTCCAGTAGTGTGTAGCAATTCGTTATATTTTTACGGAATATCATTATTATTTTTCCAGACGTGCAAATGCTCAACATCTGGTAAGAAGTTACAGCCAGAGTGGTAGGTAAGATACACATAAAGGAAGTTTGAAGGTGGTCTTACTTGTCTGGAGTGCGACTTGGGCTCGGGCGGCTTGAAGAAGGAGTCGGGAAGCTTCCTCATCCTCATGGGTACAGACTGCGGCACCACGGCGTTTTTGGGGTTCATGACGGCGTTGAAAAGCGCCTCCAAGTCCGTCTCAGAGTCGCCCCGGACGTGGACGATCTGGTGGCCCGCTGGAGGATTGTGCTGGCTTGGATCCATAGTTACACGGGGGTTCAAAAGAAGTTTACAAATAACTGCAACTGGTCAGGAAAAACAAGCAGAAAACTTTCGAGGGCCCAGGCATTAAATTCAATTACGCCAGAAGTTATAGGCAACAGCAGGACGGGAGAAATTCCTCCGCAGGGGCTCCTCCTGGTCCTCGGGAAAAGGCTCTAGAAGTTCGGTGGTGCAGGCTCCAGCCCCGGCTCTCTGGTATCATATGTCCCCCTCACGCTTAATCTGAAACTTCTTTTAGTGGAGAAATGAACTTTGCAGACTGCATCCAAACTTTAAACGAATGACTTTATTATTCACTATCTCTTATGGAGAGAGAGAGCATTCTCCGACAGGGATAAATCACAGCAGCACACATTGCAAATCTCAGTCGTCCCCGACTAGTTAACTCAGTCCTCAACTTTGACTAGGACATCAAACTTTATTACTCATGTGATCCTTGACTCACAGAAAGGAGGAGTTTGAAGGTATTAATCGGCGGCCGGGGAGGGGGCTAGTTAAAGTCACATCTTTGATTTAGCCCTTCTTCTTTTTTTTTACTTTTCTGTTGCAGGGAAGAGAACACGAGCAGCATGTTTACACGAGCTGACTTCAGGAATGATCATAATTCTCAAGCTTTATTATGCTAATCTTTACTAATTTAAGGCTGATATGAAATGTATTACAATTAATACCTTTAATGTTTTATATTTATATGAATAAAATTAGGCCTACATACAATTCTATAAATACAGACAAATAAAATATTTGCTGTTATATAAATTACGGAGTAAATGAATTAACATTTAACTGTTAAAACATTTCGGATATGATGAACGATAGATCCCACGAATCTCATGAGCACTAAAATCAGAATGTGTCCAAAGCAGTTACTTCATTATGACTTGTCTGGCTCTTTTTGGCGCTGCTGAAAATTAGTTCCATGCAGTTTCCCATAATTGTTATGCAAATTGCACTCTTCCTTCTATTGAAAAATCATTTTGTCAAGAACCAGCCTTTCTGGATATAGGAGCTGAGCGCCGGCCCCTTTCCCATACGCTAAGCAACTGAATGACTGGCTCTATTAATCCTCTCCAGTCACTGTAAACTATGAAAGACGGCTTAGAATTTTTACTTTCTGTCTCTGAAACACGCTGTTCTTCCAGTGATTATAGGATACATGTTTAGCTGTCTTTCAGCAAATGTGATACATTTAACTCATTCGTTTTCGCAATATTTTTTTTACATTTTTTTTTTCTCTGTATTCAACTCATCAATGATAAAATACATCCATACACACAAAGAACAACAAACACGTTACAACTAACAATCAGAGAACCCCATAATGACCAAACACAAACTCATTTAAGATGACACTGTCAAATTCATGAAACGCTACATTCCGATACACGGTAATGACAACCAAATCATTCATAAATCACAAGCATTTTTTTTTTTTCAAATTTTTCATTATATCGTGACAACTAACCAGCTTTCAGAGTAAAAAAAATCGTTTTCTATAAAATCAGAAGAGCCGCTAGACGGTGGTCCATTCAGACACACCAAAAACAAAAGTACTATGTGAAGCCCAACTACAGTCCTGAACAAGAACAGCCATTAACTAGACAGGGCATTTCCTGGAAAAAATGACTGTGATTGCTAGTTGCATTACATGCTATGGAAGGATTGAAGGGATGAATAAAAGAATAGAAGGGTGAGGGATGAGTGCCATTGGTATGAAAGCAGTTAAGTGCTGTACTTTTGCTGTAGAATACTTTTACCACGTTTCGTGAATCTTATAATATCCCTATAGTGTACCTATAATATGAGGATGGAGGGATGAAAAAGAAAGAAAGAAGAAGTGATAGAGGTTTAGATAGAATAATATGTGAGAGAACATATTGTGATTGCTGAAACCAGCAATCACGCAATAATTTGAACACGCATCGACCGTAATGGTCGTCGTTATATATGGCGAACCACAACAGCCGCTAAGCTCGTGGGAGTCCTGAGAAACACCCGCAGTCTCCTGGTTATTTTATTATGGATGCACTGCGAGCACGCAAACTTCAATTGCATTTCCATTATATATCATTAACAAAAACGCTATTTATTATTTTTTGTTTATTAATTATATATGAATGGTTTCAGTTACTGACAGTTAATACTTCTAAAATGATCCTTATTTCAGCCACTACGGAACATATAATGAAAACATACTCCAACTTCTGTGTGAAAACAGCAATTTAGATATTCTGACCCTGTCGGCATGACGTTAGGGAGACAGTAGTGCCAACCCCTTAGCGAGCTTGGCTTAAATTTAACCAAATAAAGTTTTTGAGGATTTTATGACACGCAAGTCAGCTGTAAGGTAATATGGTTATGGTAGTGATAGTTACATCCATCCATTCATCCACTTTTAACCGCTTTATACCATGTAATTTAAAAACGTGAACAAGATATAGCCAAAAACAACATATTTTTGATGAGCCATATATTTTTGGTAATACGGTAATATTTTAAAGTAAAAATACTGATAATATAATACTAGTTTTTTTATTATTAGTATTGATAATTAACTTATCATCCATCCATTCATTCATCTTCCAAACGCAGACCCTAGTCAGGGTCGCGGAACAGCCTGGAGTATTTCCCTGGCATCACAGGACAGGGTGGGATGCCAGTCCGTCGTAGGGCACTTACATGCATGAACTCGCATTCGCAAACACACACTACAGGCTATTTTAGAGACATCAGCTAGCCCAATTGAAGTATTTGGCTGAGGGTGAATCCTGCACACAGATAGGACGTGCAAACTCCATGCATAAGGCGACATGGGCAAAATAATTTATTTTTTTTTCATTTATGAACTAAAATTTGTAACAGTGAACCTTACTAGGCTGCATATTGAAACAAATTTTAATTTACAAAGTTTTACAAAGCATGCGGTGTAAAATGTTTGGAAAAACGTGGCAGATTTTAAAAATGAGATCTGATCTTACTTACTGATAAAACATAGATTTTTCAGAGCAACGAAATGCAAATATCTACATGTCAAAGTGTGCGTCCATGCGCCAAAAGTGAATACATAACAATGACAGATCGCATTGCCCACGCACCACCGGCGCAGAAGAACCTCGTGTGTCGCTGGAATGGTTAAATAATGTGATGCATCACAGTTTTACTTTTAAGAGACGTACGTTCGTGGTGAACGCGGGAGAATTCTTCAGCATATTTTAACTTGGCAGCTACTGCTGCCCCTTGTGCTCACCCACCTCTGGGATTTAGAAAGATCGCTTCATCATCACTTCAAATCACTAAAATTGATAATCGAGGAACGTCTGATATTTTTGGCAGCGAACGTGACGACCTGGGAGGCTTCGCTCTACAGGCGTCAGTCTATTCAAATGTGTTCCCCCTTTTCACACTCGGTGATAAATACATCTACTGGCACCTGAAGGCAGCTGGGTGGATTTTAGGGTCGTTTCGAGCTGATATCACCCGTAGAAGCATGCTGAAACCTGTGCACACTGCTTTTGAGGCAAGAATCTTAGTTTTACACACGGAAAGTCCCACCTGCTAATCATTCGAATTGAAGTAAGGATATTTATATATTTTTAAGTCACATAAAGAGAATCTTTCACTCTGAATTTAGGCCCTGAGACACTGCAGAGGTAGGGGGTTTATGCTTTATGTAATTTTCACGTGAATCTGTGCACCATGAACAGCCTTTTGAAAGCAGCTTCAGATTAAACGAAAGACAATAGAAGGCATGGGGGCTCTGTCTGCACAGAGAACCTGTTCTCCAGGTGTGTTCGGCACACGGTGAAAACTCAGCCAGGTGCCACATTCTTAAGATGCAGTCTGACCTCCTCCACTTTCCAGTACAAGTCAAGGCATGCAGAGAGCCAAGATGCTGGCTGGAAGGCGAGCGCAGGAAACTCACTGCCTGCTTATGTCCCAGCTGAGAAATCTTTAACCATGGTGTTAGCTGAGAGGACCAAGGGGAATCAGCGAGCCTCCACCAGCTCGAGTTTTAGTGCTAAATAAGTCACTTATTGACTCCCATGGAGGAGGGGAGGTCCTGGTGTAAAATAAAACTCCAAAAGGGAGTTGAAGAATTGCAGCACAAGACACGTCGTAGCTTGAAGGTTGACATGTTGTGCCACACAAGAAGTAAATCGTAAATGAGAGTAAATGATTGTGAGTCTCCATCAGCGAATGGGCACAAGGACTTTAATCTGAGGTGGAGCTGGTCTCTGACATGAGCTTGCTCTGAGGAAACCACCTGCATGCTGCCTAATACCAGCAGATCTAGCAGGTACCAGTATAGCTTGTAAATCTTTGTTCACAGACTATGGAGAACAGAGGTTGTTTCACATTAAGCATGTCAGAGGTCAACACGGAAGTGTTCATAACTTCCACCGCCTCGTTCACTTTGACCAAACAGATGAGATCAAACTCTCCTATTACACCATAGTCCTTTGTTGTCAGTGTGTCCCTGTTCATTATCGTTCAATCGCAGGAAATTGCACACAGAGCAGAGTATTATTACCACACGGTGTTAGCAATGAGCAGCATTAGCATATGCAGGCCTTTCTGTTTGGTGCAATTAACATCTGAGTGAAAAATCATTGATCTGTTATTAATTACTCTGGTATTCGTCCTGTAAATTAACAAATGAAAATTTTGCGTATTTCTGGAAAAAAAAGCCAATATATTAAACCATTAATATAAAATTACCTTTTAATCTACAGCCATCTTCTGGGCAGGGTTTACCCATTTTTCCTGGCCACTTATATAGTGCAGGGTCACGGAGGTCCTGGAGCCTATTTCTGGCACCCCTTGGGCACCCTGGAATCTTTTCAAACTGTACATCGATGTATCAGTCATTCTATATAAAGAGGAGCAGCATGATTGGAAGATGTATCAATCATTCTAAATAAAGAAGAGCAGCGTGACTGGAAGATGTATCAATCATTCTAAATAAAGAAGAGCAGCATGACTGGAAGACACCGTCTGCTGCTGGTGGGTGCCCAGGCTACAGGCCTTGTTCTGCCGGTTGTGGAGAAGAAAAGAGAGACCTCGCTGCCTTTTGGGGAAGACCAGCCGCATCTTGCCATTCTGGATGTTGCTCGTGACACCTAAAGCTGCTCCATCTGAAAATCATTTAGAAATTACTAATGAAATGCTGCAATTGACTGAGAGGTTTGCGGCACGTCACCAACGAAGGTAGGTGAGGTCACGCCTGACACAAATAACACTATGTGGCTGTAGTGCAGATTAAGAACTAAGCTAGCATGATCAAATTCCCTTAAGACATAATACCAGGTGTAAGTAATGAAGAAACCTGACATATTCCCTGAAAGACATACCCTGAGGCAGGATTAGAAGTGACACCCAGCAACCTAAACTTACTTGTGCCAGGGCCTTGGGTCAAGGTTCGAGCATGCCGGATGGAGCAGAGAATTGTAGGTCTGCATTCGCGAGGTTGTGTCTGTTCGTGAGCCCCTGCAAGAGGACATGGGGCAGGCCTCAACCATCCCCTGGAGGACAGGAATGAGCTTTGACTTGAAGACTTTGGCTTTTCAAAGTTTCACTTGGGACACACTTTGTATTTTAGAAGATTTTCAGGCTAGCAATACCTATATCTTGTAAGACCACAGATGCAGCAGTCTGCAGGTTAGGAAACTGGTCTTGTGTTTGAAAGGGTGCCGATTCAAATCCTGTTGCCAGCAGTGTAATCTTATCACTGTTAGGCTTTTGAGTAGAAACGTGAAAACTGCACCAGAGGCCACAGACAAATGGCTTACCTTACACTGTAGCTTTACTCTTACATGTGTATGTGATGTCTTGCAAAGTAGGATATGTGAAAACCACACAATTCCTATCCGTTTGTGCAAATGGCAATTAAAAGAGTCTTGTGCTTTGTGCCATGTAACCACAAATAAGGAAGTGATAGGTGGAGACTGTGGAGAAGCCATCAGGTGTTTACCATGCGTAAGACACACATATGCAGAAGGTGACATGGGAGCTATTGAGTCCACTCCTAAGGGCTGCTGTGTGGCACACGTCTGGTCTTAAGATGGCGGAAAACTGGAAGACCTCACTATGTGTTCCGTTTATGAGCAGGGCTTTTCTCTAAATGTATCAGGCCTGTTTCCATTTTTGTAGAAAAACGAAGCTCTCCTAAATGCTCTGGACTGTGCCACTTCAAGGGAGTGCTCCTGGAGAACATTCAAAGCTGTAGACTAAGACTACTCCGCTGCCTTCAAATGGAGCTACAGTGAAGTCCTGTTGTGTGTGCTTTCAGTACACGGTTATATTGATAATGACTCATCAAATCACATTCGTCCATTCTTTGACAATACAGACTTGCTGAAATAATAGTTTCAGGTGTTTGCTGATGCACTTAAACTCAGCTTTAACTGCACGGCAGCATGCTGAGCACAGGACACGTGTTCAATGGAAATGACTATTTTTAGCCAGCCTGCCTCAGCGGCACTCCAAGGCAAAGTGGGGGTGACCCCAGGAAAGACACGACCTTCAAATACAAAGCAGAAATGTTTCGAGCTCAGTGCCCTGGCCAAATTCACTAACTGCAAGCTGCAACATGCGCAAGAACATAGCTGCTGACTTCTCACACACATACACACTGGGTGTACCTCTGACTGATATTTCAGAAGTAACTGTACTCTGTAAATTGCCTAACTGTATCCAACACAACCTAAGAAAGCAGACCATCAAGTATAAGTGTGACACTAGCTTTAAATGAGTCCTGAAGCTCTTAAATGTCATTTCTACTTTTTCTTTCCAGCCATTCTCATGTCATCATGTCATAAAATATATAACGGTACAAGACCATAATGGAATTCTCACCAGCCTTACCATTGTTCCTAATGAACCCTGATCGAGACTCCTGCTGGAAGGGGTGGTTTTGACATTCTGGACTCTGACTTACGAGACTCTCGCTGTAGTTCCCAGCTGGACCAAGCCAGGCATCAGCCATTCATTTAGGAGCTAGTGTGGTGTAGGACAGAAGAAAAGTATGCAGTCATTTGTGCAAAAACAAGATTCACCATAAGTAAATGCGGGGGAAGATTTCACCCATGACCAGTAGCTGATACTTGCTTGAAATGTGAACATAGCATGGCTCATTGGTTGCGTGTTGACTGGGCGAACGCAGCTTACCCAATAATGCATGGCTATCTCAGATGTAAAGTACACTTTTGAATTCAGTAATTAAACTGAATTCCAGAAAGCAGTTCTGCTCATAGAGATTGTCAGACTAATAAACATTCTGCTGAAACAGCGCCCCCTAGTGACACCCCAGTCAATCGCAGATTGTGTGTTTGGCTCCACACGGTGTTGTCCCAGTGTTTCCATTTGTGTAAGGATGCAGGAAGCTACTAGTGGCATTTCCTCACTTTTCAGGTAGATTGTGCCTCTGCAGTGTTGTATGCAATGCTTGTTTGTTCAACTTTGCATTGTCAACAACAGGTGACACAAAGATGAAACGTATTTTAGCAAGATCTAACACATTTACATTGTTTTAGAGGGTCCTTTTCCAATTGCTTTGCAGTGTCTCCCATTTCTTTCTGAGCCTTGAATGTTAAACTTAATTGGTCTGTATGCTTAGACCACTCATTTTTGGACTTACAGTCCAAATCCTCACAGATAGACTATGTGCAGAAATGTGACATCATCACGTTCATGTGAATTTCAAATCACCTCGTGGCTGCAGACCAGTCTGTTTTATTGCACTCATAAATTAGTTGAGAACTCTATCACTTAGAACAAAGTGAGCCTGGATCATTTGCCTGTGTGATTTTTGCAGTTCTCCCTTAGCGTGCAGTATGCTGGATGCCCTGTCTGGGGAGCCCAGTGCTTTAGTTACAGATCTCTATTCTCCTTCCAGGACAGGGTGAGCTCTGCTTGCCTCCATTCCTGCACATTTTCATTTTGGTTTTAAATCTGAGTCAACTCACATACCATATTCTTATATACTGCACAAGCAGCTCATCCAGTGGGTCTGCTGTTTACCATGTTAAGTAGACTCCCTCCCAGCTCATGGCCCTCCAATGAGAAGCAGTCACATACCACTGTATTTGAAGGGGTCAGGAATTGCCTGAGACCCCAGACAAGCCTTGCAGATCCAGCAGAGACTCCTCCTAGGGTGCGATGGCTGAAAACCATGAAAGGAACCAAAGTTAGTAACACCAATGTTCACACAAGCCCCAGGAGCTGGAGCATTAAGAAAAAAAATTACATATGGCTTGACAGCCTTTCACAGCACAGAAAGCTTTGGGCTGCAGATGTGAGATGAAGATGGCGGGGAGAGACAGAACAGAACTGGCTTTGATGGTCTGCAGGGCACTGTGTTGCTGCTCATTCCAGGTTCATTCTGTGAATTTTCTTGCTTTTGGATTGATGTCCAGTTGTTGCCCTCACACATTAATTATGAGATTTCCCCGTGGGTGCTTAAGCTCCAGAGCACCTGCTAAATCAACATCGATGATGTGATCCCTGCGTCAAATGTATAAAAAAAAAAGGGGTTATCTTCTAGTGGTATTCAGTTATTTTCCTCTAGGGGGTGTTGTTTCCTGTGCAAGACCACCATTTTACTCTACAGGCTGCAACCCCTCTGCTGTCGACATGACCTGTGGTAGACGGCTGTGTCTGGTGGCATTAAGCTGGAAAAGCTGCTTCAGAACTGGGGAATCTGTTTCAAAGATGGACTATCCCTATGTGTTTGCTGAATAATGTTGAACAGTGAAGCTAATGATAGTTTCCATTCTGTTCTTTGGGTGCAATTTGGAAAGATCAAAATATACATACATGCACATCCAGAGCTGGAAAAATTGATCTACTGTACATCTCAGAACTTGTAAGTAATCCAGTATCACAAAGTATACATACTTTTATAATCTGTCCCGTAGTGTTTGAGATTTATTTAATGTATTATTTTTATTATTTAAAATTTTGCCTACCGATCAATCTAAACAAATCTGCTATTTGCTGTAAAAGTTACAAAATGATTCATTTAGAAAAAAAGCTATTCCAGTTCATAATGACCTCAATAATAAGATACCTGGAAATTTAAAGTTACCAATTTGAATGAAACCAGTTTGACATAACATCAGGTTTCACAGTCTTATCCTAGCATATAGCCTGCTTTCCTTGGGTCTGTGCAGGGGGTGACTTCACTTGTCGCATCCTTTGCTGTTTGTCTGAGCTGCTGGGAGGTTTTCCCCTCTGGCGTCCTTTTTCTGTCTCTCTTCTACTCCAGAGCTCCACCAGAACCACAGCATGTCACTCAGATTTACACATGGCAGGGACCACTTACAGGACTGGAAGTCCCAACCCTTAAGACCGCCATGCTGATGGAAACTGCGATAACTGGCCATTTATGCTAGCTACCCAACTGTCTAGGGACAGTTTCTACCATATATACAGTAGATCTGTGAGCTTTAATGATAATTCCAATATTGCAGGAGGGCATTTGAAGCTTGTTTGGCCATATCTGGATTTAGTTTAATGGTGTGGAATTCCACATTGAATGAGTACTGAGACACAAATGTAGCTTTTGAAATCAAAGTCATTTATTTATTTCAAAATAAGCCAAATGTCTAAAGCCTTAGAATATCAATATCAATGTCAATGTAATAGATTTTGTCATAAGCAATTGCCTTAAACAAACAGAAATATTTAACTTGAACAGAGAAATATTTGGCTATATGTGTTAAATATTCATCCTTCCATTTTCTAGGAGAGGGATGGAGAACAGGACATCCATCCCCCATACACTTATCCAGGACAGGGTTACAGAGCTGATCCCAAGCAGCATAGTGCACTCTCTCTCTCTCTCTCTCTCACACACACACACACACACACACACACACAATATGGGCAATTAAGTAATGCCAGTATCCCGTGTCTTTGAACCACAGGAGGAAACCCACAAAGCATGAAGAGAACATGCAGGATGGAAAATTTGATCAATTTCTGCATTATATGTTGTAAATAAATGAAATATCACATTATGCATTTGAGATATATAAGATGTGTTATATAAAATGTTTATAAGACAGTATCATCACATTGTAAAAGACGTTACCAATAGAAAGTCTTTGGCCTTAACAGATGTTGTTCGTCAACTGATAGAACCATTTCCGGTCGTTAAATTCTTAAGATACCGTAATTCAGCCGTCTTCCTCACGGTGACACTGTTGAGTCGAAGTTTTTCGACGTCCACGAAAAGTCATAAATTAGTAACTATTTTAGCCGTACTAACCACAAAGAGGCACTTACCAAATATAAAGGATGACATCACATAATAATGAAGTTAAATGTTCCTTTTTAAAATGCTGTACAATTATATCATGCATCCCGAGCACAATTAATACTAACATGTATACTGTAAGTTATAACAAACTAAATGCGCAGAAAACCAAAACAGCCCTGTTAGAGAATACGCAGGGTTTCCAAAGCGGGAGTGTCATATTGCAAAAAGTGTGCGTCACTCAGCAACCCGTGCAAGGCCGTACTGATAGACGCAGCAGCCGTGACATTGAGCGCCATTCGGTGTGAGCTCCACTTATCTCTATAACGAGGACCGGAGAAGTATGCCGTGTGTGTAACACACTCTCAAAAACCAGCGGCAGCACGTGCCTCTGGTGTTCTGTTAGTGTTTATTTATGTAACCGTGCACAAACAACGATTTCACATAGTTATAGGCATCCAATTTTGGGAGTGGGAACATGAACGCAGGTACATTTATTTTAATGCTTCCTCTGTCACACGGATGTTGCTGTTTATTGGAAGCCATGTTGTCAAGGCAACAAAAATTGAGCTTGGAGATGTCAGACAAAAAAAAAAATATATATCTTGGGTCACTGTGACATTCTTCATGTGATTTCCATCTATCATGAAGCTCTTTTGGAGGTGGTCAAGTAATTTAAGGATCCTGAAAAATGATTTTATCTCATTTGAGTAACATTTTCTGAGCGATGACAGAACAGAATGATAGACAGATGTCTTTGTTGGAAAAACAGGTAGATTTGAAAACCTGTCATTTAGCAGAAAAACACATGAACTTTTTAGTCCTACGTTCTCATTAGCTGTCTGCCTTTTGCCACCCAAATAGCCTTTTATATTGTGAATCACCTGCTATTCATGCATGAGAAGTCACCCCAATCACGCAGAATTTGAGAAAGCATTCGTGCCAATTTCAGTCCTTTTAACGGACTTTCTTAGGCTGGGGCTCTGTGACCGTTGCAGCAAGACAAGTTACAGTACAAGACTCAGGTGCCCTTAGATGTCAGGGTGACTTTTAATGTCCAAAGGCCCAGATCATAGAATAATGGCTTCCATCAGCACAGATACAGTACCTGAGTATGGCGTTTTTCAGCAAGCATTCTAATCAAATCTTAGCAGCTACTGTGTGGGGTTAGACTTACACAGTCAATGAAAGATCGATACAGTGGATGGAACCCAAAAAATCTCTGTCCCAATCAATATAGCACAGACACAGACCCCAGTCTGTGAAACTTTTTTCATGCCCACTTTTTTACACAGGTATTACATAGGTGAATCCTGAGGATAAATGGCTTTCAAAGCAGGAGACTGTTTGTAGATTATATAACGTAAAACATCTTCAGGTTTGCTCTTATTTATGATGTATAAATAAATGCTCACTTATTAGAGATTATGTACCCCAAATGTGTGCCAGTTTATCTGAGAAACTCTACTAAATGAGAATTCTGAGATCTTCCACTTCCACATTTCCAGAGTATGTGAGTTCAGTACCACGGTGACCCATAATGCCTGACTGGGAGACAACAACAGGATCTTGTTCCACCCCAAGAATCCCTAGGAGCTGAGGTCCTGAGGGGTGCAGTACTACAAGCTCAAAAAACATTTAGTTCACCAAACTGAATTTCACCATCTTCATCATATACTTTATGAAGCATTACTATGTGACTGACAAGCAGCAGTTTTAAATGGGGAGATTTAAACAGCAACAGAAAACGGACAGTATAGGCCTGTCAGGATAGCAGGCAATTTCTGCCAAAGGCATTTCCAAATGGTCCACCTGTGGACAGCAATCAGAGCTTTGTGTACAAAACACTGGAAGCAAATCTGTCGGATAAATGTGTTTGTCCAAATATCTAAAGACATTTATTTGGAATGGTGCGTTCGGAATGGTGCATTCAACTTTTCCTGCAGAAGCCATCATATGAACTCTATATGTGTTAGGATATACCTAACGTTGTTTTCTTCCTTGTTACATAGAAACAACCGTCCAGTGGAGTAGAACGGAAAGTGCTCAAAGACAAGTGATCTGAAGTGTTTTTTTCCTCGAGTTTGCAGCCTGTTACCTAGTTACTATAGCAGTGATTAACGGTAGATCATCTGACGCGGGAAACGATGAGAATGCTGTCCAACTCTCGTCCAAAAAGTAGACGCCGAGTTCACACGCAGGGACATCGCCTCGAGAAGTTCACGTTTACAGTTACGGAAGAAATAATATCATTATCAGGCTCTCACTTCTGAGGCATTGTGGTAAACACATAATATCTGATCAAAAGTTGGACTGTCCTTGATACCCTTTACAACCTACACGGCAGAGAAACGTGAGACTGAAAGTTAGAACAGAAAAGAAACGATCGTTTGCATTTCTGCACTCCCAAGCCGTACTAGTCTCACAAAATGCGATAAGGTTTTTTGAGTTCTGTGGTGTTGGTTCAGAACAGTTTATAATAAGGAGTAGTGCTGTATTCAAAGTCACGTATATATTGTGTTTTAGTATACTATATATTATATCTAGGTTTACCTAAAATGAACTAAAGTAATCGGGGATAATAAATCGAAAAAATCTAAATGGCAAAAATTACCCGAGGTCAGCCTATATGCATATGTGTGCGTGTGTGATTATAATTATAAATGATTATGATTTTATGTATAATATCTACAAAGCTGTATGGGTAAAATTTTAAAAGCTGTGTGATTAATGCGTTCAACTGCAGACCAGAGGATTATGGATTTGAGGATTCATATATCATGTCTGGAAAGGAAGAGAGGACTTCCTTCAGTACGACCTGACAAGTGTGCTGCTCTCCAGTACGAGTCACTCTTCTGCAAATTCAAAGGCAGATCAGATCAGCATGGGAGACGACAAGGAAAGCAGCTACAAACCCACTACCGGCGCAAATCTCAACCAAGTGGCCGAAGACTTTATTCCAACGAAAATCGACCATTTTGACAGTTATATGGAGGAGCTCTTTTGTCAGGGATCGGATTCAAACCGTAAAGTCATGGCTGGAAGTCTCTCCTCTCCCGTGCGCAACGAGGACGCACTGCCTATTTCAGTTTGCTCCAAAAGTGAACATACAATTTGGCAAAACCTCGTAGTGCCAGTGAACACCGAAACAACTGGACATCAGTGCAAACATGCGGTGAAACCCGCCAAAGCTGACAGCCAAAACCCGCGAAAGCTGAAAGCTTGGACATCTCCAGAAAGGGAACATCAGACGGGGAAACCTGTGTCACTGGACACGGAGCAAAAAGAAACTTTGGAGACTTTAATCGTAGAAGCCAGTTCATCGCTGGAAAAATATATGACAAAGCAAACGTTCGGGATGGAAGCACAACCCTCTCATTTCGATTCTTCCACAAATTTAATGCATTTGAACGCAACAAACGGCAGCACATGGGCTCAACAATGCGCTTTCCCCGGAGGCTTTTCTGCGCATCTTCCCTATGCGGCTGGCGAACAGATGATTTTGGGACAGAATAATCACTTGCCCCATGCACCCCAGATCAAGGCAGATCCCGGCGACTTGCCGCCTGTTGCTGAGGACAGCGCCGTGGAAATGAATGTGATGGATTACACACAGAGTCTAGCGATGCAGTGCCGGGTGGCCCCAGGTAATGCCTTTTGGTGCCAGTCTGGACTGTCTGAGGACCAACATCGAGACGCGACATCAGGGTCTCCGTGTAGGACCACGGGCGCCTCGGACACATTCACTACATATATTGGGTAAGGCATGAGGTGACATCTAAATCATCCATCTATCTAACCCCTTAACCAGGCCATGGTCAAACAATGTACGCTATACGCAATTTTCTGGGTAACAATTTAGGTTACCTTGGATCCTAGTTGCTAGTTTCGTTATAGGATTTATGGTACAAGAAAACAGTGCTGGAAAACTTCTTACAAACTTTGAGTAGCCGAAAGAAAGTTGCTTATTGAAAAATATCTAAATAAACCGCTTTAATTCAATATGCCATTCACTCAAAAAGGATTGTAAGCGAAAGTGTCATTTAAAACCGGCGTAATTCCAATGATTACATGGTACTGTTATTATGGTACTGTACAAAAACTTCTTAAAATCAGCTGAAGGTCTTAACACTCCTGCTGTTTATATGTTCGGCACGGCGAATTAGGCACGCTTTATGTAACATTAGAGCGACCCTTTTGCTGAATGAATTACGGTGACTAAGCATGCATTAAGAAATATTAAAAACTTTCAACCCCCTCCCCCGCCATTGAAGTCGTCATTCAAAAGTCAAACAAGTCCTTCCATTTAAGAATAAGCAAACTATAATATCACAGGATATCAGGGAAGAATAGGTCCTAACCCAGATTTAAGACTTCCTAAATTGTGTGTAAATGAGGTCTATAAGACTTGCTTTGAGTGTGATATGCGGTCTGACAGAGCTGAGCTGTGTTCTGCCTTCCAGCATGTTACCCCAGCGGGTCTGTTTCATCTGTGGGGATGAAGCATCTGGATGTCACTACGGTGTCCTCACCTGTGGAAGTTGCAAAGTGTTCTTCAAGAGAGCAGTAGAGGGTGAGCAGGGGCTGTGTTTCCACGGATAATATCTTGTGCTTGAGTCTTCCCACTCATCTTCAATTTACTGGTGGATAGTTGTTTTGTTATGGTGTATGAATATAGACAAAGAAAGAGAGCTTTGTAGGACAGAAGGATAAAACTCCCCCCGCACTGCCACCAGAGGGCGCCCCGCTCTCTCCTCCATCCCTCGCACCTGTGTCCAGTTACCTCCGCCTTATATTGCCCCATTTGTTCTTCAGTCCCCTGTTCAGTCATTAGCCTTTTCCCTAGTTTCATCCTCCCTGATCCTTATCCTGGCTGATCCCATCAAAGATATCTTATCTCTGCAACCCACTTCACCTCCGCGTTTGATTCCTCCGCTATTGGATCCCCTCGACTCGTCCAATCCATGACAAAAAAAGAAAGATTAAGTGATTTAATTTAAATCAAAGGTTTAGGAATACTTCTGTTTGGTAACAAACTGACCGATTGAACATGCTGAGACTGACAGTAAATAGCAAGACAAACATGTTGCTCATTTACAATAAAAAATGAGTAAACACGATTAAATACGTGACTGTTGCATACAAATGTTTGAGTGAACGCCTTGGATCTTTGTTTTTGTTCAGCAGCTATCTTACTTAGTTCATGAAGGTCTTCTTTGCTATCTAGGAGAAGCTGATACGAGTGTTCCTCACTGTCCATGATGATGTCACCCCATCCTTTCAGCCTTGCCTGGAGTCGGTTTGTCATTTAACACCGACGATAAAACGCGACTCTGTACCCTCACAGGAGCCTGTACCTCCCCCAGCTTAGCTAACGAGATTATGAGTAGCAATTCATCTTGGTTTTGACGACATTATTTGGTGACGTGAACTTTTGTTTTTTTCTGCAGGCCATCAGAAATATTTGTGTGCTGGACGAAACGATTGCATCGTGGATAAGATTCGCAGGAAGAACTGCCCCGCGTGCCGATTGAGGAAGTGCTTCCAGGCAGGAATGATGCTGGGAGGTACTGTACTTTGCGGGCTTCCCTGATGGGCCCTCTCTGGTACAAAATGGATAAGTTGGCCTCAAATCTCACACTGACTGGAATTGTGTCACCATTGGCTCCTATTATGTCATATGGGATTCCACCCACAATAGGATTAACCCTCATTTTTCATACCTCTTTCATTTGGCACTCAAAAAGTCCTTCTCATTTTGAGTATAAAATCAGTATGATGAAATGCAGTTGATCGATATTGCCAGTTGTATTGTGCAACTTACACATCAAGCTAAAGGTCCATTGATAGACAGACAAACTTAATTTATCCCCAGGGGGAAATTAATGAAATTCATTCAGGCAAATGTTTCTGCTTTAAATGTGGTTGCAACAACAAGATCTCAAGAGCATGTATTTCTCAGGTCGGAAGCTGAAGAAGTTTGGCACCTTGAAAGCCATGGGTCTGACTCAGGCCCTGGCCGTCCCATCGCTCGTAGGCCGTTCCTATGACAGCCAGTCCCTGCCGACTGTAGCCTGCATTCCTGCGGTGCGAGAGCTCAGGTTCTCTCCTCAGATCATCAGTATCCTGGAGAACATTGAGCCTGAGGTGGTGTACTCTGGGTATGATAACAGCCAGCCTGAACTTCCTCACCTCCTGCTCAACAGCCTCAACCGACTGTGTGAGAGGCAGTTGCTCTGGATCGTCAGGTGGTCCAAGTCATTGCCAGGTGACTGCCTTCAGCCAATAAGAGTTGGAGAAACCCCAATCGATGGTGTACTTTTATGAATAAAAGCTACTCTCTTAATCAGTGTCTTAATGCATGTAACAAATGGCATTCGTTTGAATTATGAGATGCAGAAAAATGAGATTGACTATTTGAAACTGAAACACTTGATCTGTTTCTTTTCGAAGGCTTTCGCAGTTTGCACATCAATGACCAAATGTCTCTCATTCAGTACTCCTGGATGAGTTTGATGTTGTTTTCCCTTGGTTGGCGGTCATTTCAGAACGTCACTAGAGAGTACCTGTACTTCGCTCCTGATCTTGTTCTGCACGAGTGAGTTTGCCTTAAGAGCTCAGTTCTACCATTGGCAGGTTATCTAAGAGGCCCTAAGAGTAATACTCCACCTTACCTCCTGCCTGCTTCTAGGGACAGAATGAGGCAGTCCCCCATATCTGACCTGTGCATAGCCATGCAGTTTATCCCTCAGGAGTTTGCCAACCTTCAAGTGACAAAGGAAGAATTTCTGTGCATGAAGGCTTTGATATTGCTCAACACAGGTAGATCTGGCCCACTTGATTCCTTTCTTTCTGGTCTAGAAATGCTTGAGCCTGGTTTTGTCACATTGTCAAGCGTACTTCAGAATGGCAGACCTCACTGGTGCTGTTGCAGTGTGTTGTCAGTCTGAAGAGCTTATTTAGCAGCTATGGGGTGGTACTTAGGTGTTCAGCACACGGTTTACCGTAAAAAACGGGAACATCTGTACTACCAGCCTACCCACCTATCTATACGCACACCCACCAGTGCCACTGGAGGGCCTGAAGAGCCAGGAGCAGTTTGAGGCCATGCGACAGAGCTACATCCAGGAGCTCAGCAGGGCTATCCAGTTGAAGGAGAGGGGGGTGCTGGTCTCCTCCCAGCGCTTCTACCACCTGACCAAACTGATGGATGCCATGCATGAGGTGACATAGCCCGTTCAGGACCAGAGCTGTGTGGTGCTGCTCAAGTACGGTATTCTGGTGGTGGGAAAATGCAGGCCAGCTGATTATTACCTGATAGTTGCCTCAACTTCTGAGGTTATATACCAGTGCAACTCACTCATCCGATTCTACTGCTGGTTAATTTGATCAAATCCAGCAGTGCTGTATTCATGAGAGCCTCCCTCGGAATAGACCACTGAAATTTCTTTTCTGATTCTTTTCTATACATCTACCTTCTGTGAATGAGGCCATAATGCCACACCTTCACTGGACACTGACACATTTTCCCAACTCGTCTCCGCAGATAGTGAAGAAGGTGAATCTGTACTGCCTGACTACCTTCATCCAGGCTGACACCATGCACGTGGAGTTTCCTGAGATGATGTCAGAAGTCATCGCCTCCCACCTTCCCAAGATACTAGCGGGCATGGTGAAACCACTGCTGTTCCACACAAAGTGACGCCACTGCTGCGGAAGGTCATTGGTCATCAGGGGGCATCAAGGGAAAGCCTATTATCAGAAGATTAATGCAGGCCTAATGAAAGTATGGAGTCATCTCCGCTGTAGACATATAACTGCTATCACACAAAATCAGTAGCTGTTCATTTTAGGATTTATTTTACACCTTCTAAAGTCACGTGGGTCTCAACAAGAGCTTCAGTAATAGCAATGTGAGCCTGTATAGTATGAGTATTCATGCTGAAGGCATACTCCACATAACAGGTAGAATTAAGGAAAACAGTTTGACTTTAAAATACTCGCATATGTATATATATAGCATTTTCACAGAAAACCATGAGCTTAGAATGTCAAGTGCTGAGAATGGGAACCATAGCATAACTTTGCTGCACCAGATCAGGAGAGCTCACTATATCAACCTTATGTTTTTATGTTCATTAGAATGCCTCCCTCTGTTCCAAACCATATTATAAACAGCTGTTTGTAATGTTACCGTGACTCTGTGTTTTCAGCTCTTATTCATGTCCTGTAAATGACAATGGAGATCATCGTCTTGTTTTATATTTTTAAAATGTTCCTTACAAAAGATGGTGCTTTGCATTGTTAATGAAATTGAAAAGTAGTAATGGCCAATTATGAACTGTATTTACCCTTTATTTATTTACTACAGAATGGCTTAAATAAAACTATTTCCCTTTATTCTTTTCTTGCCACGTACGTTATTTCAACTTTGGACGAATCTACTAGGGAGTTTTTTTCCGCAATCAGTAGTCAAGGTCATTCCACATTCTCATGCCCTTCTACACAAAACAGATGCTGATTTTGGGCAGCCCCCCTAGCTGGAAGTGTTGTTTTGCTCTTGATCGCACATTTCACATTGTACTTGCAGGCCAAATAACTATTTTAAATCAGCATAAGATCCAATTTAAATGTGTTTTCAATTAATGGTATTAAGAATTTTCTTGCCTTATCTGTTTAATTGGTGTGTTTTAGTGTTACAGTTGTATTGAGTTTAAGTGTATAGTTGTAGAAATAAGTGGCTGCATTAAAAAACACTATGGTAAGCCACAAGCTTCTCTTGATGTCTATTGTTTCCAGAATTCGACAGGACAATGCAGGATTTTCCTGGCTTTACTTTGCATAGACCTTAATTGGCTCTTTTATGGAGTTCAGTGTGCAGCTAGCATCTTCAAGAAAGAATGGCTGCATATTAGGACTCCAGAAGCTGATTCGGGATCAGCAGCCGAGTGTGGAACTGACGAGAGAAGAACCACACATCTATCGGACTGTGCCATCGCAATGCACGGCAAATAGTTATTATTAGCCATAACTTTAGCCTCTGTACAAATATCAAGATTCACTGCAGAGAACAAATACTCATTTTATGGCTACCAAGAAGCCTAGAAGTCCTCTGAGAACTTAGAAAGACCCAGCACGGCCGTCGGGGACTAGAGAGGCTTCGTCATCACAGCCATACTGGATTCATCATGGAGGATGAGCAGGTTTCTAGAAGGTCAGCATGTTCAATGCAGTTGTGTCTGTAAACCAAAAATGAGCATGCGAGGTGACAGCGTGTCACTGAGTAACAGGAAAGGAACATTAAAAGCGGGACGGCACCCCTCAGGTTCTCCAGTGGCGCCGTCAGGTCGCCCAACAGTACTTTTCGCCAAAGGAAGCTTTGGGGATTAAAAGTACATGAGTCAGCAGCTGTTTTTCCACTGGAAGAGAAAGCAGGAGATGGGACCTCACAGTTTGTAGGTTACTGTGACCTGCAGGATGCTGTGGTGGAGGCCATCTCATTCATTCACTGGTCATAAAATGAGAAATAAAATTCTTGGCCTAAATGCCTTAAAGGAACTGCCAAACCACAAAGTGCACAGAGTGATCCAGGCTTTCATACTCCTACTGCACTGGGTCAAGCCTCAGACGTGGCTGCTGTAAGCTTTATGTTTTTGCATGGTCCCTGTGTGCCCAAGCTGGCTGGTGCTGGAGTAGACCAGCCCCCAATACAGTGAGCTCGTGGCCCTTTGGCAGCACTGGGTGGGATGTACCACTTTGAGGCCGGGGTGATGCGTCACGGGACCATGCAGGTCTTCAGAGGCATTAAACTCAGCGAAGCGTGACTCAGTGCAGACTGCATGGTTAGACATGCCAATACATCTCACTAAATCAAACATTAGAATGTCCTGATAAATAAAAAGTATAAAATCAACATAAAATACTGACACAAATAAAGATATCTTCTTCGACTCTTGAGCAATTACATTCCACTTTACTGAGGATCCTTTACAAGGCGCTATACACACAAATGAAGTAGATTTCAAGAAGCATGGCCAGCTTCCAGTAGCGCATGCCCTTCAGCTAATAAGAGTGCGTACTGACAGCACATAACTGATAAAGTATTTCATTTTCCATGATGTCAGCAATCACAGCAAAAGAATGGCTTTTTCCTAGAATCCAAGATAAATATTTCACAATTTTGGATGTGTTTCTGCTGTAAAATGCACAGTATCTCTGTATGACATAAGAGATGAGGCACAAATCCTCTTTATTTTGTTAAAACCTTCTCCCAGCTACAATCCCACATCAGAAAAAGTTGGGACTGTATGGAAAATGCAAATTAAAAAATGCAGTGATTCTTAAATTTACTTTGACTTTTATTTCATTGCAGAGAGTATGAACCAAAGATATTTCATGTTTTGTCTGGTCAACTTCATTTCATTTGTTAATATACGTCCATTCCTGCATTTCAGGCCTGCAACACATTCCAGAAAAAGTTGGGACAGTAAAGCATTTACCATTTTGTAATGCTGCCATTCCTTCTCACAACACATAAAAGATGTTTTGACACTGAGGATACCAAGCGATGAAGCGTTTCGGGTGTTATTTTGTCCCATTCATCCTGTAAACACGTCTTAAGGTGTGCAACAGTACGGGGTCATCGTTGTTGCATTTTTTGTTTCAAAATTCTGCACACATTCTCTATTGGGGACAGGTCAGGACTGCAGGCAGGCCAGTTCAGTAGCCATACCCTCTTCTTCTGCAGCCATGCCTTTGTAATGTGTGCAGAATGTGGTTTTGCATTGACTTGTTAAAAAAAAAAAATGCATGGACGTCCCTGGAAAAGATGAAGGCAGCATATGTTGCTCTAAAATCTCAGTGTACTTTTCTGCATTAATGCTGCCATCACAGAAGTATAAATTACCTTTGCCAAGGGCACTGATACAACCCCATAGCATGACAGACCCTGGCTTTTGGACTTGTTGCTGATAACAGTCTGGATGGTCCTTTTCATCTTTGGTCCAGAGCGCATGGCATCCATTTCTTCCAAAAAAGATCTGGAATACTGATTCGTCTGAAGACAATACACATTTCTACTGTGTGATGGTCCATCCCAAATGCCTCCAAGCTCTGAGAAGTCGACGCCACTTCTGGACATGGTTAACATAGGCTTCTTTTTTGCACAGTAAAGTTTTAAGTGGCATTTGTGAATATAACTCCATATTGTAGTGCTTGACAAAGGTTTGCCAAAGTAATCCCTTGCCCATGTGGTTATATCAGCTATTGATCAATGATGGTTCTTGATGTAGTGCCATCTGAGGGATCAGTGCCCTTTACGCACTGAAATTGCTCCAGATTCCTTGAATCATTTAATGATATTATGCACTGTAGAGGGAGAAATATGCAAATCCCTTCGATCTTTCTTTGAGGAACATTGTTTTTAAACATTTCAATTTTCTCACACATTTGTTGACAAACTGTAAATCCTCTGCCTATCTTTGTTCCTTAAAGACTCAGCCTTTCATGGATACTGCTTTTGTACCAAATCATGATTACAATCACCTGTTGACATCACCTGTTTAAATAATGATGTGATTTCAATTTCTTTTTACCTCATTACTAGCCCTAAATTGCCCCTGTCCCAACTTATGTTGGAATGTGTTGCAGGCCTGAGATTCAGGAATGGATGTATATTAAAAATGAAATGAAGTTGATAAGACAAAACATGAAATCTTGGGTGCATTGCATACTGTCTACTATGAGATAAAGTCAAATTAAGTTTAAGAATCACTGCGTTTTTCTTTTTTTTAATTTATATTTTCCATACCATCCCAACTTTTTCTGATTTGGGGTTGTATTTCCTTCATGGAGGGTAGATAGGGTAACCAATCATCTTCTCAGCAGCAGGTATCAGAGAGACCTACAGAATTCACCTCTGACTCCAGAAGGTCAGGACCCTGAGTGAGGTACTCACCCAGCATACAGCTGTACTCACAGTGAAAAAGTACCAAATAATCAAAGGATGTCTGTGTTAAATACAAGAAGATGGGATTTATTGTGCTTGGTTTTTAGGCAGGGAGTTAGGGAAACAGTCAGCTGCTGCATGACTTGTTCTCCTCATGTGACATGCCAGGCAATGAACTGTTCTGCTGGACAGCAGCCACCACATCCCTCCTGGGTCAGGCTGACCTCGGTCACTGTTAGCAGTAATTCAACCCCAGTGCAGAGTTAGGAAATGCAGTAATCTTTAGCCGAAACCTTAGATACAAGGCAGCTTCTGAGTGTTCAATGTGCCATGATTAAACTGTGTTTGATAACGCAAAGGAAAGTGTGCCAAAGCTGTTATGGTGCAAGGTGAACCCTCTGTATGAATTTCTGAACGCTAATGTTAAAGGAGAATCCTGTGCATGTGTGGCTGGAAGCTAATGCTAAACGTGAATCCTGTCTGCACGACTGGATGCAAATGCTAATAATTGAAAAAGCCTGATATTTTCTTCATTTCAGGGTAATTTAGAAAATCTTTATCCAAAATAGCCCCATTTTGGCCCCTACTGAGAGCCAAAATGCTCGCAGCCATTTTCAACTGAGTCCAGCTGTCTGTGAGAATGAAGATCTGGGTGTTCGTCTGTCTTCGAACTACTCCACTGAACAGAGCTGAATTGCCCATGTCCTGAAACATAGCAAACACACCCTAAACTTGGATGATGAAGCTCTTAAAGGGGCATGAGCTCAGCTACAGGACTTTAGTAGGATAAATAGACATATAAGGAATGTAGGACATGCACATAACCTTGAATGAAATTTACAGGCAGCTGAGTGAATGTTTTATATTAACTGATAAACGTTAAATGTACCTTCAGCATTGGGCCAGTGTTTCTGATAAGGAGAGGATGGGCTGATCACACCCTTGTCTCCCAGTTCTTCCAGGCTCGGTGCTGTGTTCCTGGCTTGGGGATTTGAGAATGCGTCTTCAGATGCTGGTCCATCCACCTGCACTGAATCATCTGCCGAGCTGATGGAGTGGCGTGTGCGGTTCTCTGCACCCATGGGGACCACCTGCGAGAACATCTCCACCTTGGTGTGTGAAAAAGATGGCCAACTGTGTTTCAAAGGGTACGTGGTCAGTCTCCCCGTCAAAGTCTGTGGGCTGCTACTGACAAGGCCTTCGTCGCTGTCACCTTGGGGAGAAGAACAAGGGATCTGGCTCTACACACATCCGAGGCTGGAGAACCTGACACCACGGGCCCTATTTTGCACCGGT
The DNA here is from genome assembly GCA_009936485.2 of Gymnarchus niloticus. Lineage (NCBI taxonomy): Eukaryota > Metazoa > Chordata > Actinopteri > Osteoglossiformes > Gymnarchidae > Gymnarchus > Gymnarchus niloticus. The sequence goes on along the minus strand of JAACJT020000031.1, from coordinate 4,835,776 downwards.
GGAAAGTGTGACGCAAAGTGGTTTTGCTAGTTTCGTACCAGCACATTCCTCATTTTCACGCCAAGCGGACGTATTTTCAAAATAAATGATTTTGCGCGCGCTTCCCACTTGTAGGGGTGCTCTTTTTTAAATGAGGTGTGGCTGGGCGCATTGTTGGCGCATTGCTATTTTAAGGCAGCGAAATGACATTGTGCTTTTGACCAACAAAAACCATGTCTAAAGTCAGTGGCGTATTGTTAGACAATATTTAAGCGGCGTGTTTTAGAAACGTGCAGGTGCACGATGCTCGTCACGGACGAAGGTACACGCTCGAAGTACGCTAATCGTTTTTATTTAATTCATATACGTTTTATTATGGAGTACAACTTATGGAGGGAAATTTGTCTCAAAATGAATCATTTTGAGATAAATTTCTCTTCATATTCCCAAGCCTGCTTCACCCTGATAGGGTTAGGTGGACCAGTGGTGCTCCCATAAATGATTTGCTCCCGCCTTTTCACTTCGTGCACACGCACGTCTGCTTCCGCGGCTGAAAACTGATCTGGTTTGCCAGGTAAATACACCATTATAATAGCAATCCACTACAGCTCATGCGCCCCTGCCTTTTAAAGATGAGGTGGCGTGCCATTCTGATTGCTTTATTGCATGTTACACCCAAAACACACCTCTGAATAATTAAGAGACTTAGGACAACCCTTTTGCGCCTTGCACTGGCGCGAAGTCTGTGTTATCCGCCGTCAAAATAGTGAAATGGATTTGGACACACCCATAAATGTTACTTACGCCTTGTGCGTTACGCTTTGTGTTAGATCATCAAAATAGAGCCCCATGACATTTAAGTCACTAAGGTGAGGGTCAATAGGCCACCAGGGTCAAGGAACATTCCACAGAAGCCAGAGAGCGTGGTGAGCACGAGGATGGAGGCAGAGGGATGGGCGCAGAGGGACAGGCGAGGGAGCAGAGGTGCAGCTCACCTCCGGTGTCAGCATGCCAAATGGCTAGGCTGCAAAGGCTGCGGTGCCTCCTGGAGCCAGTGGAGAGACGCAGGCCGCGACTCCGCAGGAAGCCGGGCCGAGGGTGCGGCAGGACGCAGGCCTCTTCCGGCCTCTGGGCCTCTTGGAAAATCTAGGGCAGGAAAATAGGGGATGCGGATGTTAGCTATTGATCCTCCATCAGAGTGGCTACTGCTGGCAGAACGAACAGATCCGTGTCAGCTTGGGCTTCCAGTTTCCTCCAAGAAATGATCATTGTTCTGGCTTTTATTTTTGACAAAGAGAGAGTGCCAAGTGACCGTGCGCCATATTGCTGAGAGAGAACAAGTCACCCTCATGGGGGCTTCAGAAAGAATGAGCGACACAAATGATTACCTTTAAAGCAGCTAGAGCAGGCCCCCCCTTTTCACACAATCTGACATAATATGGGCTTTGTGATGAATTCAATCAAGGCTAAGTCACTGAGAGCTCAACAGGGGTCACAGCAGAATTGCAATGTTTGAACCGTTATACACTGAGCCTGTTTTTACCCAGAGGCGTACAGATCCACAATTTAGGCCTGTTCCAAAAGTAGCCCTCACGAAGGAGAAATAAATCTTCACTCAAACTTGCCTTCTCATAGTTGTCAATCAGAATTTCCACCACAATGTTCTGGAACTTGATGTTCATCATGGCTGCCACCGTCTCCTCATGCGAGCGCATCAGCGTTGGCCCGAAGACCACACCCAGATTGGGCACAGTCATCAGGTTAACTTTGCTGTGAGTGGAGACCCTATAAATGAGTGAGACAATGGTGCTCACAATCGGGCCACAGCTCACTTTCTGCAGAAGATCAGGCCGACTGCTGGAGAAGGCCTACCTGGCCAGGTGTCCCGTTAGAAGGGCCAGCATCTCCTTATTTTTCTCTGGCAGCTTCTGAACCAGGGCACGAACCATGCTGATCCTGGAGTCCAGATCATCTGACTCTAAGAGTGAGACAGTCAGATATACCCACACCATACAGAGGCCAGAGGTATGGAATAATGAACCCCCGACTGGAAAAAAGAGCCAAAATTCCAGATACAATGATGCCCAAAGTGACGTTGAGAGGATGACAACAGTGGATAAATCACATTGGAACCCATGCTTGTTGTGGCTGTAAAAACGTTAAGCCACTTACTGACAGCCAGGATGAAATCCTTGTGCAGCCTGTAGGTCATGAGTGGCTCAGTGAGATATCTGGGAAAAAAAAAAAAAAAAAAAAAAAACAGGAAAAGAATGACACACCGGGAGTAGCAGATGGGACAAGGAAGACAATAGCAGGGAGATCAGCCAGAGGGAGGTGAGAAGGGAGACGAGGGTAGAGAGATCAGCCAGAGAGATGGGAGATGAAGGCAAAGAGATCAGCCAGAGGGATGTGAGAAGGGAGATGATGGCAGAGAGATCAGCCTGAGGGATGGGAGAAGGGAGATGATGGTAGAGAGATCAGCCTGAGGGATGGGAGAAGGGAGATGAGGGCAGAGAGATCAGCCAGATGGATGTGAGTAGTGAGACAATGGTAGAGAGATCAGCCTGAGGGATGGGAGATTGGAGACAATGGAAGGAAGATCAGCCGAAGGGATGGGAGAAGGGAGACGGTGGCAAAGAGATCAGCTGACCTGAGGTAGCTCTTTAAACCACTAGAGATGGTCTTGTTGTCCCAGATGTCAGGATCCAAATCCATGTCTGGGGAAGCTTTAGTAGCTGTAAGTAGATGTGCCTATTAAAATGACACCGTGAGCACGGAATGATGTTAGCTTAAGTAATTCAGCAGCCTCCCTCAGAGTAAGGGAACAGTGCCCTGTCTGACCTACCAAACACTGTAGACATCAGTCTCTGTACCCTAGAGCTGACTCCTTCTGTTCTGTAGAGCCCCTCAGTATTGAGGCCTGCAGGCCAAATGGAAACATTTCAGATCAGACCAATTTTACTCAACGCAGGATATTTTGACAGGCAAGCAGGAACCACACATTCTCTGAAGAAGTGAGGAAGCGACAGAAAAGTATCAAGGCATGATAAGGGCTTAGAAAACAAACCCATGGTGAAAGGTGATAAGGAGGGAAAATTTCACCATGTTCAGTCTCACTCAACAAAATGTAACAGTACCAGCAAACAGGAGCGAATGTTACAGTGAGTGTTACAATGATTCAGAGGAAATTTTGATAATATTCTTAGACCAGTCTGTGCTTCACGTAATGCAAAATTTACTACCCATTACTTTGTAATGCTGACTTCATTGTTTGTGTTTTGTCAGAAGAGTTTCCTCAAAACAATCTCATGTCACACTTTGAAAAAGACATTAACTCACCCCTCAGTTCTACCAAGGCGATGCACTTCCTGACAAAGTTAAATCCAGCCTCGTTTAGCACAGCTGTGGGAAACACGCACACCTGTGTCACTGAAGGGCACACAGGCACCACCATGGTCACATGACAAATCAGAAGGTCTGGGACAAGCTAAAGTCATGAACGTGAGGTCACTGAACACTAAGGCAGTCAAATCAAACTCACTTTCCTCCTTACTGCTCAGTAGTTGTGGAAGAGTGTATACCTAAAAAAAAAAAAAAAAAAAAAAAAAAAATCAAAACAAAACCAAAACAGCACGTAATGATGGCTTTGCCTGCACCTTACATTTGTTCAACCCCAGACTCTAAATCGTATGACACGTGTCCACTCGTCTTCCCCAGGGTGTGTATGAGTCCACATTTGGTGGTCTCAGCTCTCATCCACTCCATTCAGGCCATTTCCAAGACACCCATTTTATTTTTATCATCTCCACTTCCACACCCTAATAAAGTTCCTTCCCTTTCAGGCTGCTACCCCGCCGTCACACAGCTGCGCATGTTTATTAGCCAAACAAATCTGATCCCATTTAGTTTCCATGTTGCTGAAGGTTAATGCAGAGCACAGTGCTAACCTCATGAGATCTGAAGCACGGCAGACAACACATTTTATGTATGGTTTGTGATTTGTGACAATTTTTATTGATTAATTCTGATAGCCAGACTTGTGAGGTACGCATTTCCGGAAAAGAACACCCCAGTGTGTGAAACAGCTTGAAACTGACACACTCGGAAGTGAGACTTAGTCAACAGTCAATAGTATTTGGTACTAAAATACACACTTTCATGCACTGTGTTTACTCCACAGCAATAACAATAACTCTCCTGACAAGTTACCCCACTATCAATCTGCAACACATGGTCAAGACAATTTTCTGTCCACAGCTCTGTTTCACAAATCATATTATGATGTTATTAAAACTCCAACTTCGAGGCAAGTGCATGGAATTCACCCTACGTGGTCAGGTGCCGCTCTCTTGTTGAAAAGCATAGTTAATAGTCTTAATGGAAAATCTTGTCTAACCAGAGCCAAGTCCAGGCTGCAGACTCGGCATAACCAACCATCTGCTAGCTGCTTAGAGTTGTCACCTGAGGTTCATAATATTGAGACTGTGTCTGTTTCCCATACTTTTAATAGTAGTGGACTATTCCACAACACAGTCTGCTTTAATAACCTGATAAATATCAAGTTAGCACCATTGTCACAAAGTACCTGTGAGGTCAGTCTGAAGTTGGGGCTCTGGAATGTGAGGTCTTTGACCCCCAGGGCATTGCTTATAAACAATATCATAACCGACTCAAGTCTTAGTATGCTCTGCTTGATGGAAACTTGGCTTAAGCAAGATGACTACGCAGCACCAAATGAGTCTGCTCCTCCTGTGTACACCTACAAAGTCAACCCTTGTCCTATTTGGTGAGGTGGTGGTGTTGCTCCCATGTTTAAGTCTAGTCTCGCCATTTCTGAGAAATTGCTTACTCTTGTCGTCGTTTGTAGACCACCTGGGCCATATAGCTGTTTTATTCAAGAGTTTTCTGACTGTCTGATCGAGTTGTTACTACTGACAAAGCTGTCATTGCTGGGGATTTTAATATTCACATGGAAAATGACTTGGATTCTTGCAGTGTGGCATCTGCCTCTCAGCTTGAATCTGTTGGTGTTGTGCAAAACGTAGTAGGGCCTACTCACTCAGGTAACCACACTCTAGACTTGATTCTCAGCTATGGTATCATTGTGGAGCATGTGTATATCCTCCGTCTAAATCCTGCCATCTCAGATCTCTCTCTACAAAACATTTGAAGTACTACTGAGATCTGCTACTCAGCCTGTCTCCAAAGCGAGTGTTAGTCACTGTATTACTCCCTCAGCTGCAGCTGCTATTGTTAACAGGCTTACTCCAGCATTCTCACAGATTGGTAAGCTCACAAATGAATCAGAGCTTGAACAGGTATCAATAAATATTGATCACTCACTTCATAGCAGTCTTGAGTTCATTGCTCCTCTTTAGGAAGAAAATGCTTAAAGATAAGAAATATGCTCCTTGGTATACTGACGATATCCGTGAACTTAAAAACACTTCAACTAAATTGGAATGTAAATGGCATTCAAACTAGGAGGTTTTCAAAATTGCATGGAAAGATAATGTTTTAAAGTACTAAAGCCCTGATCACAACTAGATCCACATCTCTCTCCTGGCTGATAGACAATAACAGAAGTAATACTAGTTTCCTGTTTGATTCCGTGTCTTAACTAACTAGAAATCATTCTGAGGTATACCCACAGATTCCAACCTCCCTTAAAAGCAATGACTTTTTGGCATTCTTCAATGGTAAAATTACTATCTCTCTGATGTTGGTTAAGTACCAAAGTAGTACCACCGCCACAGATTGCTGCCAGAATCCGCTCGGTCCTGCTGTAGTGGATAGAAGTAATGCTGTAACGTTGGATTCTTTTACCTATATAGGAGAATCTGAACTTCTGAATCAAATATCCTCCTCTAAAACAGCTACCTGCATGTTAAATCCTATTGCTACAAAACCTGTTAAAGTGACTGTGCCATCTATTAGTAGTAACTTACTAAACTTAATTAACTCATCACTAAGTCTTGGATATGTATCAAAATCACTAAAAGTAGCTGTTGTCAAGCCTGCTCTTAAGAAACCTAAGCTTGATCCTAGTCACTTAGCAAATTATAGGCCTATCTCAAACCTTCCCGTCTTCTCTAAAATCTTGGAGAAAATAATAGCAAAACAATTGTACTCCTTTCTACAAAGAAATGACATAAATGAAGTATTTCAATCTGGGTTGAGACAGCATCACAGTACTGAAACTGCATTAGTGAAAGTAACAAATGACCTACTCATGGCTTCTGATTGTTATTGTCTTTCTTTGCTGGTGCTCTTAGATCTTAATGCAGCATTTGATACTATTGACCATGACATTCTCTTATACCAACTAGAATCATTAGTTGGTATTACAGGGTAGGCTCTGTCCTGGCTACGGCTAGACTAATGATTTTGTCCTGCCCGTGCCGGCCAGAGGAGGATGGGCTTCCCCCTTGGATCTAGTTCCTCCCAAGGTTTCTTCCTCCTGAGGGAGTTTTTCCTTGCTACTGTCACCTTTGGCTTACTCTCTGGGGACCCTGGGCCCGCAACTATGTAATGCGCTTTGTAACAGTGCTTCTTGTTATAGGTGCTATATAAATAAAATTGAATTGAATTGATGTGCCACTTGTACACGTTAGACACACAAGAAAAAACCTCAATAACATAACATTTCTAGTCCTGTTATAATAAAAGTATCCAAATATTATGATTTTTTCATCCTTGTAACATTCGTATGCATTTTATACATTTACCACAAGGGGGCAGAAAAGATGTTCAAATAACTAAAGGTGCTTCAGACACACATAACAAGGAGACCAATGAGCATGACGACGAAGAAAAGCCCCAGTGACATGACGCTGTCCTTACAGGCTCCTTGCCATCCATGACTTCCATCCACTGTCGTCTGTTCAACTCTGACAAGGCTTGAAGGGTGATACCAGTATGTCTACGGGTCCAGAAAAGAGCAGCTGGTGTTTAGGGGCTCAGAAAAAGACAGATCCCCCCAAATTTAACACAAAAATGGGCCGATCTAAGGCCTCATGATCAGTGAGTTTAATAATAATCCTTTAGGGTTTTAGTCACGAGCCACATCACTACACATGTGGACTACATGCCAAGTGGACATACGTACTTCTGTGAACAAACCTTTCAAGAACCTCAATGTCAAAGCAGAAACGTTTGTCAATTGAATCTGTTTTCCTCCGGATACAAGTCTTCAGCTTGAATGTTTCAGGGAAACTTGTGATTGGAAAATTCTTCAGAAGGAAAACAAGAGTTTAAGTTAAACGAGCAAGAGAGAAACCATTCACAAAGCCTAAATGAGCGGATGTAATTTCAGCACAAGTTAAAACTGGCCTTGTGCTTCCTCAATATAAACATATCATGGATGTGCTGAATCAGTTTACTTAATATAATTGAGAGTCTTTACATTGAGAAATCTGATAACAGAAGTACGAGGAATTCTTTAAATCAGTATGTTATCCACTCAAATCATTTGAAAGCTTTTTGAATGCTGCCCTATAATTTAACGGTGTTCATCTGAGACCTGTCCTCAGATGTGCCAGCTGCTGTCGACTATTGCCGCGCGGCCTCCCACCTTACCTGTCGAACTGAGCTACCCACGGTGAATGTCTTTGTTTCTTTCTCGTAAGTGCAGTAGTGGCGGCTCCATGTAAAACCCCAGGGCCCTGGAGAACAGCCAGAGATTGAGCTAAAAAGACACTGACACACAGCAGATGCAGTGGGCTGTGAGTAAGATGTCTCAGCAGCTCACTGGACGACTGCTTCTACTCAGTAAATAATATTTCTTGGCAAAAGAGGGCCACGCCTATCAAACAGCTAAATAATATTCTGTACATTTGCCTGACAAATCAAAACCGGTACTTTTCCAGAGAAAACGCAAACCTAGCTGTAAACAGGATGGGGGTAGACATCACAGAAGGCATGTATACATTTGTTGGTGTAAGCAAGCTCTAACGGATGCTTACTCTTCTCCTGCAGGTACAGAAAGCCTTCCATGCTCCATGGGCTGGGGGGTTTGTAGTCATGGTCTACACACCTCATCCTCTTCATCAGCTTCTCTACCTCATCCCTGGTGCTCCCAAAGTTATTCCTTGTCTTCAATGCACACAGTATTGTGGGCAGAATAAAATGCACACCAAGTGAAAGCTGCGCATTCTTGTAAAAATTGCAAATAGCTGAAGAGTAATGCATGACTGCCAGCCTTCAGCGAGACAATGGTGCCAAGTCATGCATGCTTGGCAGTGCCTGTCTAAGGTTGGCCAGCAGAATTGGCACGTTTCACTCCAGCACTCCCGATACCATTAACACATTGACGGAGGCCACCATTTCATTCTCTGAAATGTTTCACTGCTAATGCATACACATGTCGGGAATTGCTTTATGGCGGGACCTACAGTGTGTACCTACTCACTAAAGTAGTGTTATCTGTCCATTCTTCCTCCACCCTACAAATCCACATGTAAAACACAGCGGAGAAAGAGACTCTTACATTTTGTAAGTTGAACTGCAGCTGCTGCTTGTATGGCTCAAACTCGTGGACCAGCTCATAGCCTTCATGGTAGAAATTAAACAGGCCCTGGAGAAACGCTAGGAGCTATGGGGGATGATAAAGCAAAGCCAGTCAGAGGGCGAGAGGAAGAGGAGGGAGAGACAGCAAAGCCAGTCAGAGGGAGGGAGGAAGCAGCCTGTCTATTAGGTAAGTATGCTTCAGTCTTACAAACTGTGTCACCCATGACCATAAGCACCCAGCATCTTAGCTGATCCTGTTTCATGTTCACAGTTCAGCTCAGTGACACTCAGTCTGTTCAGAAGAGTCCTGCAGGAAACTCCACCAGCCAGATTTTACAGAACACAAGCATCAAAAACATCATTTAACCTCCTGTCTCTGAAATCCTCAAAGATCAGATGGTTAAATAAAACCAGTCTGAAAATTTACTGAAAAAGACATTTGGAGCTGAAGAATGTGCCTTTGATTCACGACATTTCTTTACCGTGGTTTTAGCAGATGATACATGTTCACCCAACTTTAGAAAGTCACCCAACTTTAGAATTCCTCTTTCAGCTGACCTTTGACTGGATTTTGTCTTGGTTTAATGCAACACAAAAGTTTGTTTCATTTCCCTTTGTGTTTGACAAAGAATGAGGCCTATGCAAACAGGAATGGCTGAGAATGAACCAAAATCAGGGATTTGTGTATGAAGTGTTACATCCTCCTGTTTTGTTAAACTGAGCCAACTTTCGACAAATTTCCGAAGGAACCATCTGAGCAAAGCCAGCTTACTGCATGGTAACAGCCCTGCTTTCCATACTTCAGCTTCGTACCAATTTCATAAGAACGGGTTTGGTGGCAATGAGTGTGGCTGGGTGCAAACCACTGGGAGACTTCCCGTTCCAGAAGCAGCAAATATGCATAACTTACTGGCTCCACAAACTCAAACTTCTTCTTCTCCTGAACTTCCTGGATTTTGAAGACGTATTCAAGAGACGCATCATAAAAAGCTTGCTTCTCTTTATGGATCTGTGCATCTGCCTAGGAAAAAGTGAACCCTGGTCATGTGAACGGGAGATGGTAGCCCTCACAAGGTCAAGCTGATGTCACATCTTTAAACGTGTTATGAGCTCAGCAAACAGTAAATTACAGAGGACACAGATTGGGTTTTGTTAAACTGCACACTATGAAAACACTCACAGCATATCAGGTGCAAGGATTCTACCATCACCATGTCATCTTCAGAGGCTGACAGCAAACTGGCTCACCTCTTGTAAAAATGTGTCTTTCTTTTTCGGTGACAAATTCAGGTACTTCTCTAAAGCAGAGTAGTACTTTTCTGTCTCTCTGTCAAACTTCTTCCTTCCTTCCTAAAAGAATAAGAAAACCAAACTGTTAAAAAATTCAAACCGAACATATGAACTTTTACATGCGATTTGACTTAGCAGCCACTAGGTGGCAGTTTAATCTCATGCCCTTATTCACAATTCTTTGAAAACCCGCAGGAGATAAAAATAAATTAAAAGCTATTCTGAGTTATTTCAGTAAATTAATAAGGAATATTTTCTTTAACGATCGAACTGGCATTTTTTGTTTTCATGCACATTCACTTCAATGATACAGGACAAGTCCTGGTACTTTTTTTGGTCGTGTGTTTCACAGATAGCTCTTCTGCTGCTCTCAGCGACACCCCACGACCGTCAGAAGTTTGCGGACTTCAACAGACTGGGCTGACGTGTGTGAGCTGTTAGGACAGCACTGCTGAAAAGCCAGCACTTGTACTATCAGCAAAGACTCAGATTTGGAAACAAAATCTTACTGGGTGCACTGGGAAGTTTTGAAATAAAAGCCATCAGGGACAGCTATCTATTAGCTGCAAAGAACATAATTTAACAGCATCACTTGACTAAAGCTTTTGATTCCTTGGAACATTCACCGGCACCAAAGTAATGTTGCTGCAGACTGGTATGGTTGGATCTCTTAACAATGTTTTAGAATACAGAATATCCTGTGAATGTTCATGGATGCATCAGTGCCTTTGAACTCTGGTGCTAGCGAAGGCTTTTAAGAGACCATGAACATCAAAGAAAACAAACAGGAGGATTCGTGATGAAATCAAGGTTAGACTTTTACTTTCAGCATTAAATAAGATGTATGCTTTGGGGCATATTAAGAGAAGACCCATTGCCATTGAGAAGACCATGACCACACTGAAGAGGATGGTTGAATTATAACAATGAAGGTACCACAGGGAAGCTTGAAGACCCAGATAAAATACTGGACATATATGAGGAATGTCGTCAGTATGGTTTCTGAATGGTCAACATTAACATAGTGGCACTGAATAATACTAATAATCATGAGGAATGTCGTCTGTATGTTAATGTTGACCATTCAGTAACCATAGTGGCAGTGAATAATACTAATTATAATGACACTTCTAATATCCCCCTAATAGCCTTTACCGCTAAGGTTCCAGTGTTTGCGGTTGTGGTTTCCTTTGAAATATGTACGAAACCAAACCTCTTTGGCAGGACCCACTAAAGGCTAATTCGCCAAGAAGGAACACAAAAAGACTGGTCTATAAATTTGAAACATTATTTGCCTGGTCAAACATTTGTGCTGCAGGAAGATAGCAGCTTTTCACCTTGCATCTGGCTGTAAAGAGGACAAGAAAATATACAGCCCACATGAAACAACAGGACATCAAATCATCCAACAAAAAACTGTGGCTTAGGGACTTGAAACACAAATGGACTTCAAACATGTAGCTTTTGCCAGAGCATGATAAAAAATGCTTTGTGACATTTTGAATGTGGACAATGGAGCTTTCTCTCCACTGTCTCACAGCCATCAGATGAATGCTTTGCTAGCATTAATTACCCAGCAGAGCAGTGCTGTATGATATATATAGGGACAGTCAGGAAGGCTGAAACACCAGCCATCATAAGGAAATGAAAATGCTGCCCTGCGCCTTCCTCTACGTTTTTAACATACAGATTTCTGTAATCACGTGACACTGAATGCAGAAGGTCATCAGAAGACTGCATTCAGAGCGCAAGCCCCCAAGGTGCCAAAAGCAGGCTGAAGAGTGACTGCATGGTGAATGCGTATGGACCTGGGTCACTGGAAGACATATACAAATCGAAATGCTGATGGTGGACCTGCTGGTTTGTTGCTTAGTTTGTTTATCAATCTCCTGAGAGCCAGGTACGTCTTCCTGAGGCAAGAGCTTCAAGCACCTCTTACAGAAGAAAATGAAGCTCCACAACCCAGCTGTCTTCACCCTACTCCTGAGAGTCAGGCATGTCTTCCTGAGGTGAAAGATTCAAAGATCTCTTACAGGAGGACCTGAAGCTCCACAGCCCAGCTGTCTTCACCCTACTCCTGAGGGTTAGGCATGTCTTCCTGAGGCGAGAGATTCAAAGACCTCTTACAGGAGGACCTGAAGCTCCACAGCCCACCTATATTCAAACTACTCCTGAGAGTCATGGATGTCCTCCTGAGGCAAGAGATTCAAACACCTCTTACAGCAGGACCTGAAGCTTCACCAAAGGCCTGTAATCCTTATTGAGCACTAATTAGTTACTTAACAGAAACATTGGTATTGATAACACTGGAAATAATCGGAACATTTAAAAAAAAAAAAAAAACCATAATGCTTTGATGTAATTAACATTTTCTGTAAAGAAGTAAAATTAAATTTTTGTACCACAACTGATTGTTAACAGTTTTATCAAAACTGGTTAAGAGAAAAAGATTTAGCAGGTAAAACTACAACAGCTTAGGGAACTGTGGCCTAGATTTTCACAGATAAGAAATACAAGTAATACAGGACAGTCATTTTTTATCGACCTGAAGGCCTAACTGCTGATGCTTCAAGTCAAAGCGGAAAAAATCTCAATTCATTTTAGCAACCGAGAAGCGTGAATTCCTTTTGGGATGTAATATCTATGGTACATCAAGATGTTTTGTGTACAGTCTCAGGGTCTGAATAATGTTTGGGATGCTCTGATGATCACTGGGCTGAAGGACTCGGAGAGGCTTTTTAATGTGCACCAGAGACAGGAAAGGCAGTGCAATTGTGCATATCACCCACAGGACTTCTCTACAGGAGAAGATACACTACCTGACCAAAAAAAATCACCGTTTCAGTTTAAATAAGAAAACACAGTACTTAAGAGCCAAAGGTCTGGTCTAGGCTCAGCAAAGTTATGCAACAATAAAATGAAATCAGCTGAGTACCTGAATCTACTAAATGACCAGATTATCCCATCAATGGATTTTTTTCTTCCCTGACAGCACGGGCGTATTCCAGGAGAAAAATGCCAAGATTCTTCAGGCTCAGATTGTGAATGAGTGGTTCAGGGAGCATGAAGAATCATTTTCACACATGAACTGGCCACCACAGAGTCTTGACCTTAACCCCATTGAATGTCTTTGGGATGTGGTAGAGCAGACTTTATGGAGTAGTTTGACTCTCCTGTTGTCAATACAAGATTCAATGAAAAATTAATGTAAATCTAGGATGAAAAAAATGTTGAGACTACATATGCTCGTCCAGACAATGCCACCACGAATGCTCCTTAACTAAAGCTAAAGCTGGTCAAATGAAAGACTGCAGTGAGTGACTTTTTTTTGGCTGGGCACTGTATATGTCTTACACTGAAGAGCTGGAAGGTTCCTTCTACTTCACTGAGAGGGATTTTCATTTCTTTTGTGAGAAACTCATTGCTAGGATCATGAAACTCCACAGAAAAAAAGCTTAAATGGGTATTAATGAAGAAAAGAAAACAAAGATTATAAAAAAAATAAAATAAATAACAGAAGAGGCTTGGCAAAAGATGATTACTGGAAAACAGAACACAACTGACCTCAGGGGGTGGCTCAAACCAGCTTATTTCCAAGACAGATTCTTTGAGATTCTCACTGACTCATATATGGAATATTGGCCTCTATCTGCTGCAGAAATTAAATTTACCTAGACCCTCCCCTGAAAATTGAGAAACCAATAATAGCCTGGTTGATTTTTTCTTGTATATTAATTTGCCGATGTTAGTAACTCAACTATGCTCAGAATTTGAAACAAGTCTGATTTTCCCAAGTTTCAAATTCAATGATACAAAAGTGATTCATGTTTCCAAACAAAAAGAGTAAAGTCATCTGACTTCTCAAAGGTTTCACACTATAAAGACAAATGCATGGACTTACTTTAGCAGCATCAATCTGATCTTTCCGAAACTTCTCCAATGGTGTGATCAAGACGTCACCAGCATTCTGTATCTGAAATCAGATGCGTTTTTACATTTCTGAGCCTTACACTTGAAAGCTTCCACATTTGACAACATGTTTGAATATAGTTGTGCAATGACAGATCATGACAGCAAATTGACGAAATGACCCTTTACCCGCAGGAGTGTAGACATATCCTCCTTGTGAAACATTAAAGAAGTACAGGTTGTAAAAAAAAATGTCATTTAACAGAGAAGATTACACTCCAATGCACAAGTATGATTAGAAGCATTACAGTAACTTGCAGAAAGGGGAAACCTTCCTAAATGATGGCTCATGGTGAACAGTTCCATTCCTCACAAGCTTGAAGCAGGGTTGGGTGTGGGGTTTTATTTAGAGGGATTCTGGGTAAGCCCACTGTGGTATCAGATCTAACTACAGCTCGGAAAATTCATTTTCCAAGCCACACCAGTATAGAAAACATTTCACTCATTTCACTTCCATCCTGTCTTAACTTTGCCCCACACTTGTATTTATTTCAAAACAACAGTCTAAATGGCTCATTATAGTAAAACCTCACTTTCACTCTTTAAGAGAGGAGGGTGTGGCCCGAGTGGTGACTGACAAAGGTGGCCTTTGTAAAAATCTCTTCAGTTAACTCTTCACCACACTAGGGGGCAGTATGTACACTTTCAGGGAGCTTTACAACTTCTGTAACATTGAGGGAATGACAAGGCTGGTGGTTTTTCTGGCATTAGCAAAACAGCCTTCGTTTGCTGTGGTAAATCTTAATTACACCCAACTGAACTACTTCATAAAATATCCCCAAGAACCTAAATAATCCTTAGATAAAATTAAGTATCAAATGTTTAACCTGCTGTAAAATCCATTATTCATGAAGACAGCAGAGCTAAGGCGGCTTACGTTTTAACTTGTTCCACATTCAAAGTCAGCACATCATTTAGAACATGGTACACATTCTTCAACACAGCTTAATAAACACGATTTTATTGAGAGTGGCAAAAAGAAATAATAAAGGCCAGCAGTGATAGTCTGACTCTATACTTTGACTCTTGGGACAGGTTTTCAGTGAGTCTTTATACTCCTAAGAACTGGAGAGTGAGGCTTTATTTAGAAGTGGCCTTGAGGTACAGGCTCTGACTCGCATGTGACGGGGGTCCCTGCGGAGTCCCTGAAGGCATCACTGCGGAAGAACAGAGGCAAGGCTTTTTAAAAGCGCTCCACCAAAAATGCATTCGCATGCTGTTTGCCCTCTCTGCCTTTCACGTGTACTGCTAGCACAGTTAGCCTATCTACTAAAGGAGTGAAAAATCACGTGGAACAAGACGACGAGGTAGGAGCGAAACGTAAACTGCTTCACTGTGCTCCACATCCTTGCCACTTCAGTTAATTCATTAATTTAAAATAAAGACAGTTATTTAGGGAAAATTTCAAAAATGCAGCAGTTACCCCTTCCTTTCACTCCAGTCAGTCTGTAAGGCTCAGTCTGTCTGATACGCTCCTCTCGATGGCTGGTTTGGGTCACATGACCAAGTGACCTTATCCTGGATGGCTTTATGAGAATGACACATTTGGCACATTTCCACCGTATGGAACCAGCTCGATTTGACTTTTTTGTATTTCCAATGGGCAAAACTGAGGATAATACCTGGAACCTGGTCCCATTTTTTGGTACCATCTCTAACATGGTTCCAATTGAGCCGAGTAGGCACTATGGCAGTCATGTGAAAATGCTTCAGGCTACTGATTAGTCAGAGAGAATTAACAACACTGCATCATCAACACACGACGGGGTATACTGGGAAAAACATTTTAGCAAGCTAATTTAGATTCGACTGACCGTCTATTGTTTTTAATTTTAACCGATTCGGACGCCCGCAAAACCATGGCGTTTTAGAATGGGTATACTGTGTATGTGTGTTTCAGATCTTTCACTATTGCAAAGTCGCTGCTGTGGTCCGTCTGTTTGGCTGTTCGACCGAGTAGACAACCTTTTTTCAGCGGTGTTTTGTTTTGCTGCACTCAGCCTCTTCTGAAATAATGTTTTTCTCCTTGCTGTGACAAACAGCCACATAATGAGAATCAAATACAGAGTCCCTTCCATATCATCAATGCTCACATTAGCAATATCACTAAAACAGCTTTTTTCCATCTAAGGAATATAGCCAAGGTTCGGAAAATGTTGTCCTTCAATGATGCTGAGAAGCTAACTCGTGCTTTTATCAGCTCCAGATTGGATTATTGTAATGCTCTGTTTTCTGGATGTAACTCAGGGTTGTTAGATAGACTCCAGCTAGCAGAAATGCTGCAGCAAGAGTGCTGACTGGAACTCGGAAGTTTGAACATATTAGTCCTGCACTGTCATCTTTACATTGGCTTCCAGCTAAGGTTCGCACTGACTTTGAAATACTTTTACTTACCTATAAGGCCTTGCATGGTTTGGCTCCAGAATAGTTGACTGATCTTTTGGTTCCTTACTCCCCCCCGCCTTTGTGTCACTCTCAGGGTGCAGGTTATTTATCTCCAAGAGTAAACAAAGCTACGCTGGGCTGCAGAGCATTCTCTTACAGAGCTCCACAGCTGTGGAATGGTCTTCCAGCAGCAGTGCAGGAATCTGGCTCA
>JAACJT020000031.1:4754543-4819334 GCA_009936485.2 Gymnarchus niloticus | reverse complement strand
CCTCCACTTCAGCTGTCCTGTCTAACCAGCTTGCTGCCTTCTGAGCCACTGAGCCTGCTCTGATCACTGGACTGCAACCTCCAAGACCCTGTTGTCCCCATGACTGATACAGGATTTGCTCTTTTGTATCTATTGTTCTGATTTGTGTTCATTAATTTGTCCTGCCCGGTGCTGGACTGCGCAGGGTGGGCTTCCCCTTTGAGGCTGGTTCATCCCAAGGTTTCTTCCTCCTGAGGGAGTTTTTCCTTGCCACTGTTGCCTTTGGCTTACTCTCTGGGGACTGTTGGCCCGGGACTATGTAAAGCACTTTGTGACAGTGCCTCTTGTTAAAGGCGCTATACAAATAAAACTGAATTGAATTGAATCATCCATTGTTCTTTCCTGTTTGTCGCATTGAAGATGACGTTACGGGAAAAGCGTGCAGCATCATGATCACCAGCTTTCTGCAATGTAAATGGAACACCAAGCAAGTAGAGTCGAGTCGAGCCAGTCCCAAATGGTGGAAACGCGCCAACAGATATGCACCTGCAGTCTCAAGGACAGTGGTCCCAAATGATTACAATCTCATGGTCTTTAAGTGCCACTGTTCCTATTGTTGAGTGGCTTTAATTTTACCCAAAGTGATCCGATGCAGAGCAGAAAACAGCAAAACTATCCAAGAATGTGCTTATCGGGACATTTGACGAGCTGAACGGTTGGCGTGCCTAGCACCACAACGGCAACCGGCAAGGCCTTTCCTTGCTTTCAGGAAGGACTTCCTGTGTGCCGACGATGAGGCCGCGCTGATGCTGTGTGCTTCCCGGGCACTATGTTCCTGTATAAAGCAATAAAAGGGAGCGTGTGCTTACCAGCCGTCTCCTCTCTTCCTCCATGGTGTCTAAGAGCTGGGAAAACTCTTTGAAGGCTTGGGCTGAAAGGAGAAATGCAACAGCCTTCAGCTTCACCGGGACAAGATGGACAGTTTCACCACATACAGCAAGACAGCGTTGGCACGATTAGTGGCTTCACCATAAACGCCCCCCTCCCCTGTTCTGATAAGTCACCATAGTCTTTGAGTGAACATCTCTATCATGTTTCAGTAAACAAAGAATTGAAGTGGTGAACAAATTCTCGTGTATTTGTCCTATTTAAACAATACCAGTGAAAACTGCGATCATGTCGGTCATAATAATCATGATACAGAATGCTCGTATCCTTACATCATGTCACTACTCCCATCGACCCATCCCTACACCGCTGCCCTAGTTGCATATTAACATCCTTCTCTCAAGCGCGTCCTGGCATGAGCCTCCCCATGTCACCGATGGAGCTGCGGTTAAAGAGATGGCAGCAGCTTCCTGTACCCTGGAGCCCAGTCATTAAGGTGAACAGCTCCGGCACACATCAGAGAGAATAACACGGTGAAGGATGAGGTACGAGTACAAGGTACATGGCTTGAGATAAGCGGCAGCACTGAGATAAGAGCCACGGTCCCAGCTTCTTGATGGCCCTGCACCGTGCTGTTCACACAACCTATTTCGCTGGTGTTACTCCCTGCCGATTATATCGGGGATCAAAGAAAAGCTGAGTGTCCTCAGCCAGCCCGCCAGCAGTGTGAGCCACGGCCACTGATCCCAGTTCCGCATCAGCATTACGGTGTGCCACAGAAACTGTCAGGGCCTCGATTAGCCACTTAAGACCGTAAACGACCTTCAAGGAGGATCATGGCTTGCCTGTTATTCACAGGCTGCTGGAAGGAGAACAAAATAAATAAATAAATAAATAAATAAATAAATAAATAACAGATGGATCTGATTAATCAATTACCACTGTCCCTTTTCCGGGCTTCCAAGGAAACTGCTGTCAAGGCAAATACTGATGTTAACTAAACAAATTTATGTAAGGTTTGGGCAAAGCAAGAAAATGGGTTATTCATTTTAAATATCAGCTGCTTGCAGCATGTTTTCTGCATGTAGCTGCACGTAGGAGATGCAAGATGACAGACCAACCCAGTCAAGCCATAAGGATGACACAT
This sequence comes from Gymnarchus niloticus, assembly GCA_009936485.2. Taxonomy (NCBI): domain Eukaryota; kingdom Metazoa; phylum Chordata; class Actinopteri; order Osteoglossiformes; family Gymnarchidae; genus Gymnarchus; species Gymnarchus niloticus. Next base: position 4,817,320 of record JAACJT020000031.1, on the reverse strand, counting down.
CATATGGATTCACGAAACAGGAAGCTCTGCCCTGACCTGAAAGACAGCATCCGCTTTACAGAGCGACCTTAGAAACCCAAACTTCTCATCCTTTTATCGTCGTACAATTAATGCTTTCCATGGCCATATCAATCTGGCTTTCGGATTGATTTCTGGATAACAGGTGTGGTTCCTGAATGTCACTGGAGGAGGTCCCAGAAAAATCGATAGCGGGTCAGGTGAACTTGTCTGGCGGATTTTCACCGGAAACTGGGGAACATCAAAGTACATGAAGGGCATGTCTGAATACCTGCCAGAATGTGAGCGAGTCAGTGAGGTCCTCGCTGATGTCCAGATTAATTTCAGCACACAATTACTTTTCTGCTCGGCCTATAATCCTGGCCTTTAGTGCTGGGCTGAGCAAGATCTTGGAGAAAACTTGTACACTGAGAGAACCTTTTTTTTTTTTTTTAAAACCAAAGTTAGTTTTATGTCCCTCATCCGGGAACTCATGCTCATTCTGAAACGGTCCAAGAAATGTCGTTACATTTGGTTTGCTGAGGTAGAACGGGCAGGAGACCCCAAAACAGGCAGGTATTACTGTCGCATAGCCCGTGTTCCTTTCTGAGAGACAAATAACAAGCACAGGCTTCCACAGACAGATTCCTCCAGGAAACATCATTCTTGAGGGCAGTATGACAGCACGTTCTGGTCACAAATCCCTATATTAAAATGTATGTGTGTACATGTGTCTCCCACTGTTTGGGAGGAGTCATTTCAAAAAGCCCACAGCTGGAGCACGAACCCCTGCCACTTTCAGCTCTGTCACAGACTACCTGACATGGCTGCCAGACAGAAATGGGCAGGCAAGGCTGGAAATCACTGAAAGGTGACCAACCAGAGAGGAGAGGTCCCTGACCCTGCGGCAGGTGACTCACCGACGTTAACCTCATCGTCGGTCTCCGTGTCGCCGATGCACTCAAACTGGAACTCCCGCAGCGAGTGTGAGAACTTCTGTACGGCAGCAGACAGATCTGGGGGATCGTGAGAGCATGGTTAAAACATCCGTTCCCAACCCAGGGGTTGCATAAATGCCACACGCTTGTCCGAAAAAGCTATACCCGCTTCATAATAATTCAGGGACCACGGAGTACACACCTTACTGGTAATGTTTATATATATTTGTATCATTTACACCTAAAATCTATTTTTAACCATTTCCTCACAACCCCATTTGCATATAAGGTGACCCCACAGTTAGGAAGCAAGGGGAAGGGTTAAAAGGAAAGCCAATATAGCATACAAGAACAGCAGACCTGATCTCAGAAGATGGAGATGTCTGTCTTCTTTCAGGACTCCTTTTTTTGAACCCACTGCTCTTGTTCATTTTTATCATTTGTGAAGATCACTGCAAAAGACTCACCACTGTTGACAGAGAAATCTAAGAGAAGAAGCGTTCGACGATTCCTGTGAAAACCACTGAGCATGCTGCTCAAGTCACAGACAGGTAGGACACGTCACGACAGGCTGTTACTGACCAGTCAAATCTCTTTGGTAATTTACCTTTCGCTTTCCAAAACAAAATAAAAACGCCAGACACTGCTGAAATCAAATTTAAATAGCTCCATGTATCTATATGTTTTTCAGGGTAAGAATGAACATCCAGCAACATCCAGGTTTGGTCACACTGAACATCACGTTTTTGAAAAGTGTTCAGTGTTATGTTGTCATTGCAGATGAGCCCATTAGAACCTTCCCATCAAAATAACATATCAGAAAGAATGCAACGTGATTGAGTTCTTTAGTGACACTTCACAGCTTGGGAGTTATACAGAAGTGTATTTCGACCTCTGAAGGAATTTCATTTCCTTATTTCTGTGTAACACTCTTTGTAAATGAATGTAAACTGGACTACTTCCACCTGTGAATTATAACGCCCAGAGTCGCTGCCGTCTCCATTTGCAGTGTAGTACTGTTCCTTCTACAGGGTGTGGCTGAACAGCTACTAATGGCCAGTAAAACATCTTTCATTGTGAAATCTTCTTAGGTGTTAGCTTTTTTGGCCACGCAGCACCGTCGGGAGAAGAATATGAAGAGACTTAAAGCAAAGATCATCTGCGTGAATCCGGAGTCATGTGCTTTACACAAAATACCACCGTGCCCCTTTTTAGCAGCACGGTCTCACTCACAGTGTGCACAACGAACCACATTCCCGACCAATCGGAGTGATTTACCAGTCAGAGGGTGCATAATGAGTCACATCCTAACTAATGAATCACACACACCAGTGGCACAACTGATCTGTCCGCCATGTCTCAGCACCACCCATAGGGAAGTGGATCTACGTGCATCCCTAAATAAAAAGATTCGAAAGTCATGCCTTTGCCTGTATAACATGTTACGAATGCACAAAGGGTTAAAGGGCCACCCTTTTTGTTTGATGAAGCCTGTGAAAAACGTCTTCCATAACAAAAGATTTCTCAGGTCGACAGATTGACTTTGGCTTAGTGGTTAACCGAAGGCGGTCTGGTGTAACAATCTCAGGAGCACGGCATAAGTTTGACAAACCTGAGCCAGCCCTGGGCACAGGGACTCTGAGACGCACCCTGTGGCCACAGCAGTTTGAATGCTGCAAGTGGAATCCCACTGCAGGGCAGCCCTCTGCCACAGCTAACGTCACTTATGAGGCATGTCCATATCAGCGTGTCCAATGGTGTGCTGGACCCTTTCTAAACTCCAGCTGTCTGTAAGGACTCCTTGTCATGCTTTATTACCTCAGTTAATGGTCGCTGCTTCTCAAACAACTCAATTTAACACCTCAGACCTGGAGGCAAAACCAGCTCACATAAACCAACATAACAGAACTGCTTCTTAAACCGCTACCATTCACTGCCCTAATATTCTGCCCCAGGGAGACCCTGCCAAAAGGCCTTCAAAAGACAAGATAAAGTTCCTCATATACCTGTCATGGGGACACTAGAGGTCAGATCAAGCCCCAGACAGCATCCCAGCCTTGAATTCCCATGTCCCAGCTTGAAATGGTGCTCATCAATCCAGCACGAGTGTCTTAGAAATATCACAAAGTACATGTTGCTGAAGAACACGTGTGAAAACTCAGGTAATGTGTCATTCCATCAGACTGACCCAATAATGAGAAGGGCCAGTTAATGAGCGGCCTGGCATGCCAAGTGCCTGGGGAGCCCTCTGTCTCTGCTGCCTCATAGGAGTTCAGAGTGCTGACCTTGAGGCAGGCTCGTTTCGCTGCAAACACCTGGGTTAATAATAGACACCAGAGTGCGTCGGCATGAGCAAGGCTGAAGGACGGCTCATAGAAGCAGGTCACACCCTTCTGTTCCGTGAAGCAAGTCTGCGTGCCCCTCGTACCCCAGGGACTGCAGCCGACTATAAAAATAACTTGATTCGTTCACTTTAACACCGAGCTCTTCACTCCCAACACGAGCACGATCAATCCAATGCAAACTGAGAGGAAATGGAATTTCGCACAACTGTAAAGCTACACAGATATGCTGTTCCTCCTCCCAGATTAATGATCACTTATGAGGACATGTCGTCTTGTCAGTGTGGTTCTGTGAGAGCTGGGACCAGCAGAATCAAGAACGTTTTGCATTCTTTGAAGTGTGACAGTGTCACAAATGGCTGTCTCTGTCCCTCTTTCGTGAGTCAGACTGGCCCCTCTGGTGTCCCTTTAGCCTGATAATGCTATGTGCCACCTTCCCCAGGAGCAGTTACTCGAGGACCCTGTCACCTCTCCAGACATTTATGGTTCTGGTAAATCCTCCGAAGCATTCCTTCATCTTGTCAGACAAAGCATGAAAAGAGCTCTGCCGACACTCTGGGAATGTGCTCAGGTGTCCCGATCCCCATCCCTCGTTCTGAGATGGCTAGGGAGGGGTCCCCTACACCGCTGATCGCGGGAGACCCGGGACTCTTGTGATCCCTCCCGGGACTTCAAACTGCCTTGCGGCTGATTAGAAATACCCCTTTTAGCCTCCAGCAGTAAATCTCAATTAAGGCCGATTTTCCTTTCCTCGAACGGAGATGAGTGGACTCTTTCTCTCCTAATGATCATTAGGTTTATTGTCGATTTGCAGTACAGACACCAGCGTCCATTCATGTGACAACGCACACATTCCACATGAATGGCGCTGCCAGATCCCAAGGTAATTACAATGGGTAAAAAAAAATAGAAAATTCAAAGGCAACTGATATCAGCTTTCATACCAGACTGCAGTGTCAAAAGAATAATAACAATTATGAATAATACATTATCGAGCCATTTGTTATTTGTGGCACACATTCACACTATGCAAAACATGACAAGGGTATTACATATTGTATGTTATGTTTAGAGTATATTTTCCTCACAGGTCTCATAAGAGTACCATAGAATTAACACATTGATCCTAACATTACCCACAATGCCATGGCAAACCACACTAGACTCAGGTGCCTTTAAAAATGTCAAAGCTGGGGTAGTGAAACTGCCATGATCCAAACTGCTGCCGCGGACCAATTCTGCTTTATCAGACACCTGGGTGTCACCAACTGCCAGGCAGGGAGGGAGGAACGGCGGTCCAACAGATTAATTCCTCACAGGAGACACAGACAAAGGCAGTGTAATGGGCTGCCCACGTTATTAAGTACAACTGTGAGAAGGACACAGAAACAGGTTCTGTGCAGTTCCTACATTGTCAAGGGGTCCGTCTGTGAGAACAGGGCTGGTACGAAGGGTCGGTGTATAGAGAAGATGGCATTAGGCTGTGTGCATACGGGTGGATGAGCCCTCCTGGGTTAGCCTATGTGATGCTGCCAGAGTTACAATGAGCAATGCAGGAGTGAGATTCTCATCCAAACTGAGCAAAATGTTATTACGTATCGATGGCCATTCATTCCACTAAGGTCTAGCAGATATGTAACCTAGCAACCCTTACAGAGAAGGGGTTACGGAAAAACACATCCCCAGTTCTCATTTCCCACTCCACATAACTGCAGCCTTATACACCTCTGACAGATTTACTTGAAGGAGTCTCTTGCAAAGCAAGTGTGGGACTAAGAGATTTCCAGCCTTACACTGAGCCTTGGAGCATGAAAGGACTGATTAAGTCAAGGTGTCCTGACTGCTGGCCTCACCACATGTTGGCGGAGAGCACAGCTGTACAGGCGGCATGCGCTGGAAGGTCAACGACGTGCTCGCTACCAGTTCGAAGGCACCGAGGAGCAAATGTAAATGTCACGTTGCACATTATAAAATAACAGGGTTTACGCTGTTTGCTTAATTCCCCCACAAATATTTACCATTATATTACAAGACAGCGCAGTGTGCCACATGCTGACGTGTGGCCGTTTAAGTATTACCTTAGCAACACTCGCATTTTCACAGAGCTCTATCGGAGCCCCAAATACATGCATACTACCAGTTCCTATAATAAATCACTCACTTTTAAATTGAGTAAATATTTATTCTTTCTAAAGTGATTGAAAGGCTTATGAGTGCGGTCAATATAATCCTTCAACGGTAACCTTTAAGGGTGTATTTTTCTGATCGCCTTAATGATTCAATTCATCTTGATGTTTAATACGTTATACAGTCTAAATACAGTACATTCTTACAGGTACACGGATTTACACGTAGAGAATGCAAATAGCCAGTTGACTGTTAGAACATCAAGACGGTATCATCTGGGGCGGGTGATACGGCTGAACGGTGATATTAACTCAACACTTACTATTCTCATGGTACTCCCTTTACTGTTCTGAAGGGAGTGAATTCATCAGCTACTATGTGCTCTCACAGTAATGGTCCTCGGTAAACCATGGATGACAAGCAATCCAGGCACCACTGGCACTGGACTTGGAGGCTGATAAACACCAAAAACCTCGTAGAGCGACCCGATATCCCAAATCTCATTGTCTTTTTTACGGAACGACTCAGATCATTAGCACTTACTTTTCAAGGCATTTACAAGCATATCCCCATCCTTGAGTAACTCCTTTATGAATTTATTTGTCCGTTCCAGTTCTGCTTCGTGACATCTGAGCCGATCCCTGAAGGCCGGGCTGTCCAGGAACGAGTCAGTGAACTCCAGCGCCGGCAGACCCATTTTCCTAAATGTACACGCCCAAGCAGACGCAGTGCTTGCTTATGTGAAGAACGGTCGGCAGAGTGCAGTTTCCTCCAGGCTGAAGATATGCTTTGTTTTTCTACCCTGAGATATATGGGAGCTCGTAAACTTTCTGTTCCTTCTTCACACACAACCGTTGCGCAAGGACCAGTCGGTGTGAAAACCCCTGCCTGTTCACACAGTGACGCGCTATCCGGCGGCTCTACGGCAAAGTGTGCTGCTGTTAGCGTTTTCTGATAAACATCGGCGTTTAGAACGTTTTTAAACGGACACCCAATGAATATAGACCACGAGAAGAACAGGAAAACTGAAAGGCGGCTGCAGGCATGTACGAACTAATGACAGGGGTTGTGCAACAAGTGACCTGCGGTATATATGCCACTGGTCCAGAATGGCTTTCACACACACACACATTTTCTACCGCATATTCTGACTGAAAAACAGCTGGATGAGCAGGGGCACACAGACACACACGTAAACTGTTGCTAAGAAGATTATATAATTTACAAATGTAAATCCAATTGCAAGCAGCTGACTCTCTGCAATGCAGTAAACAATGTGCAGTCTGCACTCGTTCTCCACTCTCCAGCTAAGTATTTCTGTGCTTCAGGACAGATCAGAACTAACCACCAGCAGTCTATGTTTATGGCATAGAGGATTTTTGACCCAGCTGAATTCCCATACGCAGTGTGTGGGCAGGTGCTCGTGTGAACCAGTAGGGGCACTGAGGAACATTCTCCATCACACGGACCTCGCACCAGCCCCCGCACAGATCACCACTTTCAGTATCGAAAGGCCTGTGAAGACGAGGTTCCTGCCAGAGCGTGTATAAACACTGGTTCATTAAAGTACCAATGTGGAAAGCTTTGACATACACGATTGTAGCTCTGCACCACTTCCTTCTGGCGTTTGTGTCAAGGTAATGTGTTGCAAGGTGTGTCCAATGTCTGCTGTTGCTGAGGAATTTAATTAGCTGGATGCTACCCACTGAGGGAAGATGCATAGGCCTAGAGTGTGTTCAGGGAAGCGCATACATGTGCTTACTTATGGGGTGTTACAATATGCTATGTTGATAGTGCTTTTTGATTGGCTGGCCACCTCAACTGCCTCATTAGATTTCCTCAGATAAATGCATATTAACTCTGGATCAGAGTTAGAATGCCAGATGCCCTTATTAGGAGAATAGGAGCTGCACAATGCATATGTCCCCACCTCAGCAATTGGGTTCAGTTTGTTTTAGCGATATAATGAGCAGTAAGGAATGGTATATTACTGTGAGTGCTCTTCCAAGAAGATAATGGTAAAATCAAGGCTATGCCGCAGAACCAATAAAGGATGCTTCACTCAGGGTGTTAGGCTAAAGTGATCGTAGTGCACTGGTTTAATCTGGCTGGCTGGCTGCAGTCAGGTGTGCCATAGCTGAAAAGTACAACGGTGCCACCCTGCTGGACCGGCTCAATAAGACTGAGGGCTCAGACTGGCAGGAGGAGGCTCTGTGTGAGGATGATGATGTACCTGTGCTAGTCACACCAGGGGCCAGAAGAAATTTTCAGTAAGTGATATAAAGAATCCACGTGTGCATTCTGGTGTTAAGGTGTCGCTCCTGTTAACATTTAAGGTGTGACTGGTAAAGATGACAAACACAGCTCTTGTTCTCTGTGCCATGACAACTGGTTATTTCCGGAAACCAGTGGGGGAAACTCTGAGAGCTGCAGAGCACTTAGCTTGACAGGCCCTTTCTTACACATGACTAATGGCCTAAACAGAGATGCCCTGAATATGAATTAGAATGTGGCATTTACACTAAAACAAGTACAATCCCATCCTTCTGTATTTGCACCTTCACTCGAAATAACCATGCGGATCGTGAAGACATAAATGTCATGCGTTGACATTCAATTAGCCGTGTGTGTGCGTGTGTCTGCAAGGACAGGCTGATTTCGACTCCTGGCTCACCCACAGCCCACCCCCACTACACTGTCACCCCGCCTGTCGGACTAAGAGGAGCGGGCTCTGCATAAACACCGGGGACCCTCAAATGAAAAGAGACAGCACTAGAAACCCTGTACCATTAAGAGCTAAGGAGCAGGCCACTCTAATCGCTCTTTCTCTGGTGAATTTCCGATTTGTGAACCATCTCTGCAGACCCTGCAGCTAACTCCTAAAATGGCAGCACATCTACCTGTTCAGACAAGAATGCAGCAGCTGTACACAACGAGAGCAGAAGGGCACTTTCTCACTCAAATGAGGTGTTTCTGATTTCAAGACTACATTCAAATAGTGAAATTTGACTAGGGAAGCTGGGAGGACCGTGTCCTGAATGAGAGGCTACAGAAGGCACCGTGTTGCCTGGCACACGGGGGGGTACAGATACCCCCCGCTGACTGTCCTTCCTCGGTCTGAATAATGGGCTGCTATCCCCATATGTCCAACACAATTACATCCATCAAAGGTGCGTGACTCAGCTTGGAGTGGTTGAACGTCTGTTTAATGATGCCCTGTATGATGTTTGGGTTCCTCACCTGGAGTGGGTGGCTGGGAAGCCCACCCTGAAGCCTTCCAGAGGCAGCGGAATGCCAGCAGCCTGTCGGTAGTGATGAAAATACTTAAAAATACACTGAGCATAACTCCTCCTAATGTGATTAGAGTCCACATTTTTCTGCTCCATTTTATCTCCAAGCTAGAAGAGCAAGCAGGGAAGGGAAAGAGTAATATTTCACAGGCATCCAGAACCATCTTTCAACAGCGGAAAATAAAAGCGCACACGGATGGGAGCTCAAAAGTCGAAACTGAATCCATACCTCGTCTCACTAAGAATAACGTGGCTCATGGCCATACATACAAGAAGGTGGCGGTGCCTTAAGTTTTCTTTTTAGGTGTCAGTGTTGGATTTTTCACCTAAATGAGGTTGTTTTGAGGTTGATTGCCTCAAACACTGCAATCTTTCCCATTTTGTACACTACATACAGAGTAGATGCAGAGTTGAGATAAAAAAAAAACGCAAATGTAATAGTTCTTTGATGAGAAAGATTTTTTAGGAAGTGTTCCACCCTTAAATAGAATAATAACACGTGAAAAAGTCACGTTACCCATGTTACGCACGTTTTGCAGTGTTAGCGACCCACCTCAAGGGGGCAATATTGTTTCTTACCTGAGGGATTATTTAAACCCCAAAGAAAAAAAAAAAAACGGTTTTTTTTAGACTCAATAGTTTTTGAATGTGACTACGGCATTTTATCATCCTGTAAGAAGAAGATAAAAAATACATAGCTGTATTCTCAATAAGTGTTTATTCCTACAGTGGATGTTCCACTCAGAGTTAATTTAACTAATCTCCGAATGATCTGAACATTTGAATGGATACACTATTATTCATATGGCCTTTTTCAGAAAATTCCCTCTAATGTTATTGCACCAGTTATCGTGGTCCATTTTTAGTCTAATTAATAAGTCTGAGAAAGATACAGTGTTACTGTTCCGGGAATGGTTACAGATATGATGACAATGCCATTGAAAGAAACGCCCCCTTAGAAAACGGAATGAAAAATGACAAATTTCATACTTGAATTTGGATTCAACTGCCAATTACTGGCACACGTCAACAAATGAAAATGGAAACGTGAATTCTATTGGTTAAGAAAAGGAATAAAACACTGTTTGGTTGGCATCATTACTGTATTAAGCGTGATGAATTACAGAATGAATGAGAATGACTGAATTAAAATTCAGGGGAATTCCACTTAATGACTACAGTGTGCTTGCAGATGAAACTCATTTCAGTTCTGTCCTCACATCTTTGTATTCTGTGGCTCTTAGAATTGATTTTTGGCTGGTTTATTTGTTCTTAAAACACTCAATCTATTAGTATAGGAACAGAAAACATGGCTGACCTTTTCTTGATATATCCACCTAAACCAGCTCGTAGATCTGCAGAAGACAGACTACTTTGTATTCCCGACTTGTGGAATACGCATTTCTGTGCTGCCCAAAAAGCTCACTTTTGTGCAGTAGATGTTTACCTGGGATACAAAGATAAAAAAAAAAACATATCAGACATTTTTCGCCAAGTTTGAGTAACATTTTATCTGGTAGGAAAGATCTGTCCTAGTCTGCGTGAGGTGGGGAGAGCTGGTGACCATCAGGTGACCATCATGGTCCACGTTCTTTTTTCCAAGTGTGCATGCATTTTGCATAATTTGCTTACTGTTTTGACGGTAACCATGGGCTTGTGTCAGGTGACCCCAAATGTCTGCACCACAAGCCCGTTCCCCCCTTCCTGCTAAAGTGGCATTTTTTGTTTAAGCAGAAACCTTTTCCATGCTTCCTTCCCCACTTTAAACCTGTCCCTGAGGGACCGTGCACCCCCCAGAACAGATCCCAGACCTGTTTGACCCCTGCCCTCTCCTTCCTTTATATCAGCAATTAGCATTGAGTAAATGGGCTATAAGGCTCTGCAGTCCTTGCTATTTTGGCACTCAGAAATGTGTCATACGTGAGTAGATACAGTAATATATGTCCAGCGCTGTGACAGGTAGGCGAATGTTACGGGTCAGAGCCCCGGGTCACTTGGTGGGACACTATCTAAATAGTAGACAGCATGGAATCAGGTACCAATATTTGAAGTGGTCCAGCAAGCACTACTATATGAAAACAAAGAGTAGAGCGGCCTGTCAGAAATAGACTCTGATGAGAATAGCGTGGGTCCTTGGAGCAATGATGTTTCCATCAGTAATAACTGCAGCTGTAGCTTGATGGATCTTTTTTTATCTCAGGCTCTGCCAGTTGGCTTCCTTGTGTTTTATCTCCCGTTGAAAGTACTTTTCTGAATGAGCCTTGTTACATTATAGGGTTAAACTAGGGGTAACATATAATTACCATTCTTCATTACCATCTTTATTGTCATAATAATAAACAGCAGAGACAGAAGCAACAACAGGAACAAAGAATGACGCACACTTTTTCAGGCACCGTGGTTCTGAAAGAAACCGGATCAGGGCAGACTGGTGCAGTAATCAATGGATTTATAATGTGAACCTGGAGATCTGGACAATGCTGGGTGGAAGTCGGACAGTAGAGATGCTTGCTCATCTGCCCCCACCTTCAGTGGATGTGGCAGGCTAATGCTAGGACCATCTAATTAAAGGGGTGGAGGTCTGAATAGTGCAGATTTCTGCTTATCTGCCCCTACCTTTGTTGGAGGTGGTAGGCTAATGCTAGGACCATCTAATTAAAGGGGTGGAGGTCTGAATAGTGCAGATTCCTGCTTATCTGCCCCTACCTTTGTTGGAAGTGGTAGGCTAATGCTAGGACCATCTAATTAAAGTGGTGGAGGTCTGGACAGTGGAGATGCCTGCCCACTTTCCCCCACCCTTGTGGGAGCAATGAAATGAAACAAAAGACTACATGACAAACTGAAAATAAAAATAGTGTGAAACCAGAATGACTGAAAGAAAGGTGCCTACCTGACATGGTCACCAGAGTTTGTCAGCATCCTCACCAATAGGGAGGCAGGGACGGAGCTCTTGAACAGCTTCCATATACTTTTAGGTGCCACTTGTAGTTTTCCTTGTGGGATTAAACCCAATCAATTACAAGAAAGTAAAAAATTAATTAGGAAAAAGTCATATGAGGGGTTTTACATTCGGGTACCTGGTAAGGCCAAAAATAATTAAATTAACAGCAACTATTTTTTTTTTTATTAACAGCAACTAGAGGCTACTTTAGTCATCTTAGTCCTGGGGCATTCTGGGAAGCGTAGTTCTAGGGATGCGAATTCCCCCCACCTTTAAATAATGAGAACCCAGGCAAACAGGATGACTTCCTTCCTGACATATAGAGAATAGTGGTGCCCTGTTTTTTACTGTGTTCTGAAATCCTGCTGTTTTATGTACCATGCGATTAGTATTCAGTGAGCTCGGGGCTACATGGAGGAGGAGACCTTGGTGAAATTGAAAGGCATTAAGAGTCAATCTGAATCACAGCCACCTTCCACTCTTTGGGACTCCCCCCAGGGCATATTTAAAATGTGAACTTCATGCTTTTTTCAAAACTTTTTTTAATCATTGCTTTTCTCGTGGCCAGATTTATAGACTATTAGTTTTATGTTCGTGTGAAGGTCCACACCGAATGAACACCTTCGCCTTGTCATGAGCAGAAAGCCAAAGAGATCAGAACCTGGATTTTCCTCAGGGCTACCATCATCTTGCAATTTCACTCTTGCTGGGGCACCTGACTCTGTAGCACTTTAATTTTAATGTCTCTTTAATTAATTTTTATTCTCCTTCCTTTAGAACAGAGTGGGTAGGTAGTCTCTGTGGAGTTATCGCTCCTAGGAGTGTGTCTGTGTTATGTTTTTGATGTTGGTTTTCCTTCTCTGTCAGTCTGTGTGTTTTCTGTTACTGAAGTTATGCCTTACCTGTGTTTCGGAGTCAATGTGCTCTGTCGTACTCATGAACATCTGTGAATATTCAGTGACAAGGCCTGGGTACCCTTAGATAGTCTCTCAGGATTGTACTAGAGGTCTGGTAATTATGTTCATATTTAGTGCGAACTGCTTTCTTTTTTTGGTCTGAGAAATAGAAATCCTGTCATTGCAAAAAAATAACAGTCTAAAATCAGTTATATTAAATATCTCCCAAGAGAGTCTTTCCTGTACCTAGAAATTCTCAAGCTCATGCAAAAAACACCAGAGGTAATTTCTATATAAATATCATTCCGGTGATCCACATACGGTGCCATCCATCCATCCATCCATCCATCCATCCATCCATCCATGGATGCCACTCCATCATCTACTTACTGCCTCTGAAAAACATAGGTTTACTTTGTATATGTATGTTACATTTCCTGCATGTTGGATGATTAAACAGTTACCTACTCTGTAGTCTTTTCTGCACAAGGCTGCTGGTGTCTTGCGTACTGAGTAAAAGCGAGAGGCAGGATGAACTGCCCTGCTCGCCTCTCCAGGACGCCAATGTGGAGCTGCCCTCTAGGGCATCTCCACCCATTCTGACTCACAGATTCACACGCCTGGTCTGATGATCGAAGTCTGCTACGTAACACCACAGACACACAATCAGACATACTGACTGACAGCCACTGCATAAAGATTTATGCTAATTCACACTCGTCCCCAGCAGCTGGCAGCTACATTTTGTGACCTTTTGTTGCAGGAGCTGTGAACTTGGCAGTGATATAAAAGCACACATATCGAGTGTGAATTATTCAAACTCCCAGCAATCCTTGAGAAGCATGACTGTTACTTGGCATAGTTATGGTTCTTTGGAAGAATGTGACTCTTAATAAGGGATAACTAATCAAAATGAAAAACAGTCTGAATTTTAACACCTTCCTCCATTTCATAATGACATGATGTCACAGTAATAAGAGATTGTCTCCAGAAGGACACGCCATGTTAATATATAATGACTTCAAAAGATCACCTTTCATTATTTAAGAAATTCTTTTGTGTCGCTGTGGCCTTGACTGATATTTTTTCCACCTCAGTATTTTAAAAAATGTTTTATGGCATTTATGCAAATGGGTAAAACTGCTTTCGCCTTTGTGGGGAAACACTCATTAAACGTTGTGTAAAACCTTCCTCAGCACACCACCTCCAAAGATCTCCATCGCTGTTGAGCAGGAGGCCCAGAAGCAAGAGACGACTGCCCATGTGCCCTTGTTGCCAGACCTCAGTTTCTCCATCAAAAACACTCAGCACTCTGTTTGTACCTGAATGCAGTTTGGCCTGATCCCTTTAATTCTGGCAGTGGAGATCAGTGGCATCCATCTGTTACAAAAGCACATAGGCTGGGCTGAAATCAGCCTTGGAACACAAGTTTCAAGGGGAAGCTCCATAAGAACCTGCAGGGGTTTGTTAGCGAAGCCAGGTGTTCTGTTGCTCTGTGTGGCATGGACCACAATAGCAGGGGGAAGCCGATACAGCATGGAGCATCAGGATGTCAAGGATCTGAGGAGGCTAAAGCATCAAAAGCAATGGACTGGCCATGTCTTCACAGGCTGCCCGAGTCAGTCACGTGGCTGTCCTCCTGGAGCTGTAAGCGGCACCTCACGTTGGTCAACAGCACTGATCGGGCACTGGAGGGCCCTCAGTAGCCCCTGCATTGAGATGGTGTGTCTCTGATACCATGCTGGAGCTGCAAAGAGGAGTTTGGCATTCCTGGACTCAAGTGTTGCCTGATGATGGGGGTTTTCTATTGCGGCGTGATCAGACATATCAACAAAATGATTAGTTGATGTGCTACCACTGGCATATGGAAACAGATGAAAGTAGATAAAAGGCCCTGGAAAACAGAGCAGCTGATCGTCTGACTTTGTGGAAGTTCAGAAGCATCCCAAGCGTGAATCTACATTGATCAGCACTTGGTCCAGTTCCGTGGCTCCACTTGACTGGATGCATTTCCCTGAAGGATGGCAAGGATTGCCAGTTGAACCATGGGAACGTGCTCACTCTGGCACAGCTGGATCTAAAATGAATGAAGGCTTTGACCATGGTGCAGGCCATGAATTTGAGTCAGCTTGTCAAGAGATGTGAGAGATGGTTTCCTGGAGATTTCACAAATGTTGAGTGATACCTGCCTATTCTTACTGGTCACAGATGGTGTGTAGGTCCTCTTGGGAACAATCTGGAAACAGTATCCATTCTGGCCCAACACTTTTTATTCTGTACATAGTTGTTGAATATGGTGCAGTGCTCTTCAATGTGGTGGAGGCTCATTAAAGGGGAGATTTCTGATGTCCTCTACCATCAGAACTACCTTTCTGTGGGTTCAGCTTTGTTTGAAGTTTAACCAAGGTCTTCTGAAAACCTTGAATACATATATGGTAAAGGAATGATGAGGAAACATATATACATATACTGATAGGTATATTATTCATATATATAATATTTAAACAATCCTATAGGGTGCCTAATGTTTCTGTAACCTGCAGTCCTTGAGCCTTTGATGATGTGTCCTGGTAATGGTGGGACTCTTAGACAGACGAACCTCACGGGCCCATGTCCGTTCCTCTTGCTCGTTGAACCAAAGCCTAGTGTGACAGCACTGCCATGGGGTTCCGTTGTGCTGCTGGAGAGGCAGAGCTCCAGTCATTTTACTGGCCTGATATTAAAGGTGTTTATTTGTGGAAGGGGAATTACTAATGATTTAGGGCCCAGAAAGCATTTGATGGCTTTTGGGCTACAGCATATTAAAGCCCAAATGGATTTTTTCAGCTGACAAACGTTTGCCATCCTAAAGCTGCGTTTTACTGTGGCCAGTATCTAACATCTCGAGTCAGGTCAGATAAATTACTATCATTCACTTTCTCTTGACACAGTAATATTTCCTTATCACTTGCAGCCAGCTTGTAAGTGATATTTTTGACAAACACAGATGTGCTGTGGGCTCGGCGTTTACTGAATTTTAAAGAGAGGACTGAGAGAATGTTTAGTTCATTCATTACGTTGGTGTTGAGCTGTGTCCCAACTGCCAGCTAAAGAGTCATTTCCCTCATTACACTTTGCAGCTTAGCTGACCCCACAACATTTTTCACCCATTTATGCAGCCAGATATTTTACTCACAGATGTTTTATAGGGGTACAACAGGCCAGAACTGACCTGAGCTTTGTCTGGTGAGACATTATCGTTAATGCTTGCTGCTAACTATACATTCAGAATTTTGTTTACTTATACATTAATTTTCTTTTCGCTTGCCTTTACACCAACATGAAGTATAGTTTCTTTCACATTTGCATTCGCAATGTAGCACTGTTTGTTTGGGAAGATTTGGCTTGATTCACAACTTTATTTTTTGTGACCAAAAGTTTCAAGCTTACTCAAAACAGAGCCATCCATTTAATCTGCATGGAGCATGATACTACACCTGAACAGATGCAGCTTGTGATATGAAAATCAAGCACTATGCTCATTTACATGAATCGCCACATACTTCTGTATCATTAAATCCATCTTAATCTTTGTTTTGCTCTGACTACTAAATCCAGGCTTACTGAACAGAATACATAATTAAGCTGGGTCTTTGATACCATGACAGTAACATTAATTTCCACGTTGCCATGTAAAGTCAGGATAAAAGAAAAGCATGAAACAAATTACGGCTGCCAATAGAAGCCCTCAGACTACACGCGTGTTAAATGGCAGAGGGCGCAGTGTTAAATGTAAGGGTAAGTATATAGTTTCATCTGTCAACCTGCGCAAATGAGCATAATTCATATTTGATGATGTTATATTTCAGATGCATATGGAGGTAAACAAATGAGTAAAGAAACGCAGAGGCCTTCTCAAGCAGATGAGCAGCTGAGCGTTCTTTAATGGACCCTTTGGTATGAAAGGCCGTGGTCTGGCAGAGGTCAGCTGTAAATAAATAAACCTGAGGCTGTTCTTCATGTGGAATGTAAATGAGACCCAGCATGAAGAAGATGACAAATTAAGAGGGTACTAAAGGCATGGAGTTGCCAGCAGTCTTCTCTGGCGTCCGCGTACAGCAGCAGTGACCCAGCCTATCACAGGGACCCTAAGGCACTTTTGAACTAATGTAAACCATTAAACTGTAAAAAGTGTCTTACATTTGAACCACTTACAGACGTAGATGTTTGTGGAAGTAACTGACAGCAGATTAAAACGCATGTTCACCTTTGGGGATGCTGCCAACACCTACTGTGTACCGTTCTTCAGCTGTGAAGCCACCGACAGGCCCTGGATGGGGTGGACGTCAGTTCGGTACCCGTGGAACTCGCTATCCTGGGGCCTTGGGAGAACCCTAACCCTAACCGTCCCACTTCCTGTTCTTGCTCCTGATAAAAGGCCCTCAATGTGGAGCTGCTGCTATAATCAGTATGATTCCTGTATTCTGTCCAAGAAAGTGTCCGGCATGCTGGACCCCCGTTCTGTTGGGTTTTGCCCAGCATTCCACATGGTCATCCTTGGGAGATGCATGCCAAGTTCTGGATCGAGCCGCCAAACACATTCTATAGCAGACTCACACTGAAATGGCATATCAATATGTTCATATAAATAGATGTGCAAAAAAGTCCCTGAGGGCCATCATTCAGATGCAGCCGTTAAATGTGCCGCGCTAAGAGAATGTCCACTGCATGAGAGAAAGCCCAAAACCACATCAGTAAACATGCGATCACACTCTGCAGATACTGTCATGCAGGGTCTTGAGTGTTTCATGTCACTATCACAGAGCCTTTCAGCAGTTTGCTGAATAAGACCCTGCACTGGTATTTCAGCTTTGTGGAGGATCTGCACATTTGTGCTCCATCAGGGTTTTCTGGACAAGCTGCTATTGGATCATTAGCAGAGTTAACTGCCTTGAACGTTTCAGAAATTCAGCTATATATATATATATACACACATTTTCCAAGCCACTTATCCTGGAGGCTATCCCAGGCAACTTAAGGCACGCCCTGGGGTACACCCTGGACGGGACACAGGACACAGTCAAGCACTACAGGCAATTTAAAACTGCCAATCAGATTAAACCACATGTCTCTGGACATGCAAACCCCACACACACAGAGCAGAGGTGGAATTTGAGTTCCCTACCCTGGAGGTGCGAGGCGACAGTACTAACCGCTGAGCAGTGTCCTGTGTCCCGTCCCTGTGTTAAGGTCTATACAGTATTGTGCAAAATTCTCATGTTAAATCATGTTGGTCAAAGTGTGTCAGCTTACACATATTTCACTTCACCCCAACTAGGAGAGCACCTTGTTTGGCTAGTCAGTACCTCATAAAGTGAATTTACTATTTAAGTTCACAAGTTAGGTGAGCTCGTGGTGAAAATGAAAAAATCCATGGAATGGCTGGGGTGCTTTTGAGGAGATGTTTTGGAAGCAAAGTTATGTTGTTTAAGCCATCCAACCAGATATCAGCAATATTTTCGCTTTTTTGTATTACTGTGTATTTAGTTACTGCCCAGATAAATGGCCTTAAACATTTTGTTGGGCTGCCTAAAACAGGCACAGTATACAAATGAGAGCAGTGCTAAAATTCAGGAATGTATTTGAATGGAACATGCCAGTCTTTAACTTGAACATGATTCACACAACATTTTCAACGTGACCAGACCAGCCCTGGAACTGTTAGCCTACTGCTAATCTTCTTCTTCTTATTATTGTTGTTGTTGTTGTGGTCATTGTCATTGTACTCAATCAGGCATTCATGTGCAGTAAGCTAATAGCGTAACCCTTCCTCAGAAAATGATTTTTCACGGAGTTCATTGAGGAGTCTCTGCAAATCTCTATCCTGATCGGAGCGCCACGTGGATTCTGTGGTCTTACAGTAATCCATTCAATTTTCTGAGATGTCGACAGGAAAACTAATGGAAAACTTTCAGCCTTGCCACTTTAAGACCTGCTTTTGCTTCGCAAAGCTATCCTGCTCCTCTCCTCACCACTGGGCTCTGAATGCTGCCAGCCGGCCCAGGGACACCCAAAACCAGGCATGTGTCAATTGGACAAATAGTTCACCTTTCAGGGATTTGTTTTAAATAGCAATGAGAAAAAAGTGGAGTGCATGAGCTGGAGGCCAGTGTGTTTACTATGTCAGGGGTGGGGGGGGTCTTAGGGAGAATGAGCACAGTCATACCCCAGAGGGGTATATGTCAAGGGATGAAGGTGAAGGGGAAGGAAAAGACTAGAAGACTTGTAGTGGACACCAAGGGTGTATTGGAGGTCTTTGGTTTTATACCTCAGTGTCAGTGAAGGTCATGACATCGTCATAATGTAGCATTAAAGGTTAGAGGTGAAAATCAGGAGCCATATAACATGCCACATATCTGGATGAGAAATTCCTGCATGATATGTTGCTCTTATGATGAGTGAAACAATAGAAAACTCAAAATTAAGAAATCAATAAATCTGATTTCAGCTCGGTATTGGCCCATTAGAAATCATGAAGTCACGTTTATGTATGCATGACCCCTCTGTGAGTATGAATGAGAAATTATTAACGTTTTTATGGAATGATAAACAGAGAATTTAAATGAAAATAACTATATAAGATATCTGGATGGAAGTGACCTTGAAGTGTCACCTTTGCCCCATTCACAAGTCTCAAAAATTGCCATGCAGGCCCCCACGCTGCAAGCTGTTTGAGTAATTTTTAGTGTCAACAGTAAATGATCCACATGCTTAAATAAAATCACTCCAGTTGCTCTGCACGTTTACAAGAAAAATAACAGAAATAAAATGAAGAGAAAAGAGCATCTCCCGGGATCAATCACTGTGCAGCACGTTTAACTTCAAAGCGATTATCATCACTACATGCCTAATTTGTTTGTTTTAGAAATGAAAAAGATGTTAAACGTCCAATTAAACATCAGATCAAATCTAATGTACTGGGTGACTGTGAGCAAAGCGTCGCACTCCGAGATATGTTTCCACGCAAGCAGTTTCCCCTGTGTCACACAGCAAGTCGGCAAATTGCGTTCAATACAGCGTGGGACGCCATCAGCCGTCAGCGGTCCCTGCTTAAGAGCGGCAGAAACACGGCTGGCGTCACACAGATGGACTTCTGGCTGTCTGGCGTGTGATGAAGTTCCAAACACATTTGAAATATTTTTTGCACAGATCTTGCTGTTGGTTAATTTGCATATGAAATATACATAAACTGTCTCTGCTGGGATTTTGCATCAGAGAGTGTATATTAATCTTAAAAGAAAAGGATAAACTATCCCGTTTGGACTTGGAGCCCATGCCGCTTTGAATTTTGTTATCTGTTCTGAATTCTGTCTGGGCAGAAAAGGACATTATGTAAACGTGGTAGGATGGGAACGAACAGACGGGCTGGGAAAACACGAAGACAGCCCGTGGTCCTCAAAGAGATCACATGGCCTTGTGAGTAATGTAACCAGCATGCTCCATTGCTGAAACTGGCCCATCCCTGTATGTAGACCATTTAGTCCGGACCATGTTTATAAATACGGTGAATTGTTTTGCTATCGGGAAGACCGCATTAAGAATTATAACCTGCAGGAAGCAGGAGATTTCCCTTGACGGTCATAATTGTCAAGAGTGCCAAGAGATAATTTAACAGGAGAATTGGCAAAGCTCAAGATAACCCTTAGACACCCACACAGATGGATTAAACCTCAAGTGATGGCATCTGCAGGACTCTCGGAGAGAGGTGGAGAAGTAACGGAGCACAGGCGGGACAGGGCATCCCCAGAGACGAGCCTGTGTCATTTCAATAAGGTGTCCTTACATTTCCAGCGAGAATGTGTAAGGCCAGGGCAGCAGAACAGATGGCAGAGCTGTGGTTATCATCACAGCACTTACATAAGTACACTGGTACATAGCTTATGGCACAACACTAGAAGTGTAATAGACTAAAAAGGATTTAAAATGATCAGCATCATCATGAATGAACAGCCTTGCCAGTAGTCACCTTGCCCTGCTGAAGCTGGGCACTAATTCTGCCTGTAGACCCAGGCAGAGATACTAATTTAATATGAGAAACAGATAAACTGTATACATGTATGTCTGCACCAGCTGAACCCTCACACAGTGTGAATGCTGCCACATACTCTGTTATTATCACACCCTGACCTGAGCAGCCACGCCTGTTCTACTCCGGGTGCCCCTCCCTGGGGTTCCACCCCAGCTGTCAGCAATCATTCTGTGACTTTAAATCGGCCCACCTCACTTACCTCAGTGAAGGGTATTCAAGCTCTGTGTTCTGCTGAGCAGGTTTTTTTGTCTGACTCCCGGTGTATGACCCTGTTTTCTGACCCTGACTTGTGGATTTGGATTTATCGATCTCTTTCTCTTTGCCTTTTTGGTTCTCCGAACTTTTGCTTGTGCCTCTGTGTTTGTCTTTTTATCACATCTTGGTTCTGACTGCCTGTGTTTTGGTCTACCTGTATATCGACCTTCTACCTGCATGGCTGTTCCTGGGTTTTGCGATAGGAGTGCCTCCAGTAAAACCATCTTCTCTGCATTTGGATTCCACCTGTGTATTCGTGACAACGATGGCTAAGAATAACAGAAAAACAGCTAACTGAAACACATTACAAATGTAATTTATGTAATTACAGCTAATACTGGAATTAGATCTGTGCTTGAGTGGCAAACAGCAGAAAATATTTTTTCAGGTACAGATAATTCTTTACCATGTGGAAGACTCATATTGTAAGAACATGCTCACAAAATAAAACTACATTTCTCAGTGAAAGGTGTATATTGCTCAGTCAATTCTTTCAACTGCTTATCCAGTGCACACTGCTGTATTGTCCGAAAGCCTCAGACTAATTCCAAAATCAACGCTACTATCCAGCTTCAGAGATCACTGACCCATATACAATGTTTCCTAGTCAAAACTCATTCTGAAAATCTGAACACTCACAAAATTCTAGTGTTTTCTTGTGCCAAAATTCGGCTATTGTTTGAATAAAAATCATACAATGTAATGCAGTTAGAAAAAAAAAATGAAGTGAGAATCTAAAATAATGAACTTGAGAGTCTAAAGAATGTTCCGGGTACCAGGGGATGTATGTGCACACCTAGCTGGAGGTCTATGCCCCAGTGAACACCAAAGCGGTGTTCAGCATTGACCCCTCCAAATCCGGAGGTCAGTGCTCTTCTGGTATCCCATCAATCCCATTAACCTTTGTGTTTTGAGCACGCTCAGGGCAGGTGGCCCCGAGTGGATGAGAGGCCAGTAACCCAGCTTCACTCACAGGATGCGGCATGCACAGAGCAGACGAACGAATCCAAATGGAAATACAGGGCATTAATGCTGATATGGTACTCATTGACTCAAGATTCATCAGTAGCTAGCGTTTATGCATGAAAATGCCCTGCTCGCTAACCACATCAGCCACAGAGCAAACCTGCACTGCATCAGGGGCAATGCTGGAACAGCGGAACAGGCAGCAGAACTTGGGTTAGAATCACGGCACTTTTAAAAACACACTGGTAAACGTCCTGTGGCGGACCACCCCAAAGACCAGGACCAACCCATGAATGGGGATCAGCCCCACGCAGTTGGACAGCCCCCGCCACACAAGCGCTACCTGTGGAAATTCCCAGGCAGGAATGCGGGTGCTGTCCGAGGACCCCCCCCTCACGGGTTGGGTGGAGCGGTATATCAGGCTCGACTCTGCATGGAAGAGGGGAAGAAGAGCAACACCTGGATCGTCAAGCTGCGCAGTGATTAGGGTTCAGTATTAACCTGCGTCTCTTGTCACCCCGCTGGACTCCCCTGGGTCCAAGCCCTTGGGGTAACTCCGCCGTGTCCGACTATATGGAAGAGGGGGACCCAGGACCCAAGACTGACAGGAGCGCAACCGCTGCTGCTTTTGTTTGTTTCACGTTTTGGTTCATCATTGTTTAAGGGGGGGTGCCGAGCCCGCCCACCTGGTGAAGCCGGTGAAGCCAAAATAAAGGTGAGCTGCCTCTCGGGGCGGTGTTTTTGTTCAGCACATGGCCTTGTGGTGTGTTCCCTCCCCCCAGCCCACTACACTCTCCTATGTTCCCTGCATGAATTCAGCTTAATACCTTTGGCCTTGGAAACACAACAAGGAGAAAACCTCTAGCAAGCCACATTTTGCTTGAACATTGTGGTAGATCACATAATAACCTTGTTACAAAGTGGCCGACGAGGCGGGCTTTATGGATTAAAGTGACTAGGCCTATCTAAAACCTGACATTATCATCTCAGCTATTGGCCTGAGGCACACGGGTTAGCAGTGAGTACCTGCACATCACTAATGAATGTGCTGGTGCTTGTCTTGAATGCTGACAACTCAAGTGGAGGAAAAAATCGGTATGAGGAAAGATGGAGGAGCTCCATGGTTGGTGGTACTGGTTGAGCAGAGAGACCAGACTCCGTTAAAAATATACATCACATTTATTGTGTCACCACCCAGAGACGTTCCATGAAGGACTTTTGTTTTCCCCATGTGAATGCAGTCTGCCTGGTCAGGTACATCCACTTTCTAGCACTTCATGCGTGTCTTCGAACCCAAAAACAGACCTTCACAAATGCCAAACAAGCTTTCACACGTCACTGTATTCTAAAGGTAACACAATGTACAAAAAGCAGATTTGGAAATTCTTCGAATCTTGATGCTATAAAAAAATGAAAAACCAAAAAAAAAAACACCACTGTCATCTTCTTTTTGGGCATTTAGTGACACAGAGCACTTACCTGTACCTCACCACTGCTGCTACCTACGCTTGGCAGCCCAGGAGCTAACTGATACAAAATGACTCTCTAAAAGGTCCGGCCTAAGAATCATCCATGGGCTCTGAGAAGAGGGTAGGTTGTCTAAGAGATGCCTAACCCCAGTCTTTGTGCCTGGACATCATCTAGCATCTGAACAAGACGGAGTAACTCTGTCTTCACAATGTATGGTACAATACAGTACTACAACGGTCATGGACGGACTTGGCAGGGTGGGTGGGGTTCAAAAACAGATGAAGAATGCATATTGTTAACACTCTTCCTCTGGAAAAACAGTCCCTTTCAACAGGGCCCGGGCTGTGCCGACTTGATAAGGCCAAGCAAGCAGGCAGTCGGAGTGACAGGAGTCCTCCCATCCATGGAGTGGCGCTATCCCTCAGGCCTCAAGGGTTTCTTTAAGACACCAGGGGAGTCAGCAATAGCAGCAGCAGGTGCAGCGGAGTCCATATGGGCCCCCATGGTGGGCTGTATAAAGGAAGCTGGCCGCTTTTTGCCCGCACGCCTGTGAGAAGGCAGGGAATATGGCAGTGTGTCACAATGACACAGCATATGACGGCCTCTTTCATTCAATCACTGTTAATATGAGTACGGAAACGAAAAGCATGGGAATACAAAAAAATAACTAAAATCGCGCTTGTACTGAAAATCAGGCTCACTTGAATGGAAACAGAGTTGGCTGTGGACATTCCTCTTCACCATTAAGCAGGAAAATACCAGCATGTAAATCACGGAGTGTGCTGAGTGCCAGAATCCCTCTTCCAAAGATATGAGCAGGAAATACATTGCAGGAGATGCCTCTGACTCTATCTTCTTTTCTTTTGGAAGCTTATAAACCATTATGAGCAATAAACAGAAATGAGCTTATGTGTCTCCTGATTAATTAAGAACCATTATGTCCAGGAGAGAACAGGCTGGTGCCCCAGTGCACACTGGTGTGTAGGAAGCTCTACTCTAATGCTGAAGGTACTTTGGAGAACAGTGAGGTGGAGCAGGCAGCCCCTTACCTGAGGAGGTGAGCAGCCTGACTTGGGCGTTGACAGCTCCCTCACCCCCCTTGCTGACAGCTCGCACCTCTATAATGTACGTCCCCCCCTCGGGCAGGGTCAGCACTGTGGATGGGCCGCGCGTCCTGATGACCTGGGTGTGGTTCCGGCTTTCCTGACGGAGCAGGATCTGCGGCAGCACACGGATACATGGTGGTGTCAGTCCACGTGGGACCCGGCTGCCTGGCGGAGCAGGGGGCACAGGTACGTAATGGGTCTGCTCGGTTTCATGGCCAGTCTATTTGGAATCCATCACTATTACTTTCAGTCAAACTTCAAAGCCAAACACGATCCCAAGGTAACTGTGCCTAGAACATATGAACGTTGAGGAGGCACTCAGAGGCCACCCGTACTCAGCTGAATAAAAAATAAAGAAATGACTAATAGCCTCATTAAAAACACTGACACAATCGATTGAACACAATAAAAATCACAGGAAAAAATGCAGAGGAGAACAAAGGGCCCTTTTGTACACACTCCAATGGTTTGTAACTTCAAGGCTGACCTGAGTGACGTGCTTTACAGAGTAGAAAGGGCAGGCACTCACCTTGTACCCAACGACTTCAGACTCATTGTCCATCGCCTTCACTGGGTCCCACCCCAAAGAGACGTTGTCACCCTCCTGAATCCACATGAGGTTGTTAGGGGGCCGATCCGGGGCTGGGGGGTGAACCAAACCAAAAATAAAAAAAGAATGCTAACAGAATGGAAAACTGATTCACATCTAAGTACGAATGTACAGTACATCTGAGTGCCTATTGAATTTGAGAAACTTGATGGCTGTGAGCCGTGACACACGATTTTTATAAGTAGCCTTAAATGACACACCAAGGGCCTCATCTGTCAACATTCTGTATGCACAACTGAAAGCCCAAAATGTGCACATGCAACTTCTTACGCAAAATTTAGAATTTATCAAAATAAAAAAAAAAACACGTGATGGAAAACCTGTGTATATTTGTGGAAGCTTAGGGGCATGGATACGTGGTACGCAACTTTTTAAATAAATCGAGAAAAGACAATAGCTGTTGTAAAGCAGGGAAATGCAAGTAAACCAACTAAATGACCACAAACACATGCCAAAAATCCATACCACCAAATCATGCTTTGCTGTGAAAAACACTAAGTCAAATATATACTAAGTGGGAATTATTTAATTTCCATTTATTTGTATAAGCCATATATACTATACTACTCCGGTAAAGTCCACAACCACCATCAATGAAAAAGAGAATTTTTTTATTTTACGTTATTCAAACCATTACATTCTTTGGTCATTAACTTTTGTGAACATGTCGTTATTTACCTATCTTTCATTCAGAAACAAAGTGCCTTTACCTGGTTGTTTTGCAGTGGTTTCATGCACCACATCTGTATCTCTCAACTGCAAAACACTGCATAATAGAGAATCCCACATTATACATGCCATACGCATGTTGAAGTTTGACAGCACAGATGTGGGTTGGTCCCTATCAGTTGCAGTTACACTGGCCCAGGAAGTCATTTTGTTCCCAGTATCTTCAAATCCAGTTGCCGTGGAAAATCAAATAAGACTTTAGTAGTTAAAATAATAAACAAGTTAATATTTATTAACAATAAGCAGCAAGCGAATGCGCATTGATGACCAAAATTTCAGCATTATGAGCCGATAAAACACATCCACACATATCAAGTCTCACAATTTCACCTCGAGACTCATGGTTTTCAGCAACTTTCCAGGGTTTGGCATGCACCAAACAAAAAGGTTTTCCAGCACCACCCCAAAGCTCACACAATGTTCTATTTCTTTAACTTAATTTTATTTTACTGATTTATTTAAGTCTCGGTCTTTTCAACAAAACAATACAAGTTTTCCATCACGCATTTTGCTATTTCCACTGCAGTTGTGTTCTATGTACATCCCTGTCACTTGTTATATATTGAGAATTCGCAGGCAAGTTAACCATAGAGAAGATACTGAGATGTTTTGCAACTTCTGCAATATGTAGGACGTCTATTGTCACAAAAACTAAAGAAAATCTCAAGAAGCAGCTATACATGTTTCCTCATAGAGTAAGATCACTCTAGAATGCTTAGTACAAAACACTCCTAGGTTTAGCCTCCTGGCTGCTCACCCTAAAAAAACAATTTCCAGGAGAACAAAACCTCCAAATCAGCATATAGTTACCCTGAGAACGGCTCAGCTAGCTTGCGTTACTGTGTGCAAGTAAGCAAAATACTGTATATGATTTTCTTCATCACAACCATTTGTTGTTATTTCAGAATAGTACGTTCTGTCAAGCTGACAGAATTTACTGCAGCGGCCATATCACTTATCACATATCTTGTTTGTGATTTTTGTGCTTAGCCCTCCCAAATATAAAATTTTGTCATGCCCCCATCTCTGACCTCTACCGCGCAGTGTTCAAAATTCCCTGTAGTGGTCATCCTCATACTCAAAACCAGAAGGATTTGATTTGCATATTATATGAGCAGGAAGTTAATTAGCATCAACCAATTATGGATATTAATGGGCAGCAACTGGGCAGGCTCTCATGCTTGTTCACATGCATGATAGTTCTGATTTATCAAGGGAAAACTGCGTAGAAATATGCGTGAGCAATGTTAGATTTTTTTTGTGCTTTTTTGGCATATTTCTCACATTGAAATTTACACAAAGATTGATAAATGAGGCCTCAGATGTGAGAGATGGAGACCCTTACCAGAATACAGGGGCTATTTTAGTGAATAATGCCAGTGTCTTTCATCATAACTACCTCACGGTCACCTTCATAGAAACGCACAATTTCCGAATGTACCCCGTATTACGGTTCCAGCTTCAGAGTCTCCTCAAGTTAAAGACCAACACCCAGGCCTTGGCTTCCTGTGGCTTAGCCAGATAAGCCATGCATCTCAAGCCTGGCTGCGACCTCCTGTCACCACGGCCTGCGACTCACGGGGCTTCATGGTTGTTGCACGAACGATTGCGCTGGCAGGACCCTGGCCGATGCTGTTGTAGCCTTTCACAGTGATGAGGTACTGGGTGTTGCCCTCCAGGCCAGCCAGCATGATGGAGGTCTGGTTGCCCTGGGTGTTCAGCTTCCAGGCAGATTCCTCCTGCTCTGTGCTGTCTTTCCAGTAGGTTACCTGTCATGAACATTGGGAGAGAGAATGTGAAAACATCTGAGTGCAGACAGTCTATTATAAAACATATGTACACTTTGAAAATAACATAAAAGCAATGGTTATGTCTGATATTTTATCAATACATGCACACATATTTGTATTTCTAACCTTGTGGGGACCTTCCATTCATTTCTGTGGGCCTAATCCTAACTATGACAACCTTAACCATAACTAACCGAACAAAATGCAACACTGTTAGCTCTTTTGTTTTTTGTTTGATTACATTCACATATTTTTATAAAATGTTCCCACATTGTAAAAATATCAGGTTTTATTGCCTCTTTAGGACATATTGTCCCCACAACGTAATATAAACACGGTACACACACACACACACGCACACACACAGACAGACACACACAGACAGACAGACAGACAGACAGACAGACAGACACATACACCAGTCTGCCCTCCTAACCTCATATCCACAAGGCCTTCCTGGGCCAGGGTCCGGGGATTTCCATGCTACCTGGATCTCGGAGGAGGAAACAACAGCAGCTTTTACTTCAGTGGGTGCCTCCTGTGGCTCTGCGTTAAAAAGCAACAGAATTGATCAACCACATGACCAACAGGGGGTGCCATTTACTCCCCCACCCCATTTTCTCATCACTCTTTTCGCGTGTGCATAATTCTGACCTCCGTGTCTGCAACCTGCAGCTCTAAGGAGGAAAACAACATTCCTGTTTTAAAGGACCAACATTCTGTGAGAAACACAGACCAAAATCTGAGGCACCAATTAATAAAACGCCAAAGAAAAGCCCGGAATGTCAGTCCCACCACCATCAAGCCAAGGAGGCACCTGGGACCTTCACTGCTGTGCATTTAAGGTTTTTTTTCCGTGCTCATTCTCAAAGTCGGCCTGCGTCCTATTTGTGACTGTCCTCTTGGGCCATTTGACCAATTTATTAAACTAGGGCTCATGTACTGCCGAAGTTTGATTAATGTGGCTTACAACAATAACCAAGCACAGCTTTTACCAGGAGAACCTCTCAAACAGGTCTGGATTGAATCATTGATGCATGCATTTCTCTGAGGCTTTTAAGCTACTCTAATGCATGAGTGATTCGAGTTTTGCTAACCATAAAATAAATTAATAAATAACTGGTAGCCATGATAATTTCCAGTTTACAAACGCTAGTTAATTTAGCAGACTGGTATACATAAGAACCAATAGACAGCTATGTTATCTAAACAGCAGCATGAATACCAATCTTTTCTATTCAGCTACTGAGCCCATTTTGTCACCCAGTTCATGAAGCAGTGAATCTGAGCTTTTCAGTATGCATCAAATAGTGTGGGACTGTGGGGTACTGACCTCCTTCAGCAGAATACACCGTGACTTCCTGGCTGAAAGGCCCATCTCCCTTGTTGTTGTATACCCCCACCTTCACCTCAAAGGGCGTCAGGGGAGGGAAGGTCTCGTCCCGATACTTGAATGTGGTGGAGTCAGCTGAGGTCACCATTTTCTCCTTCCAGCCTCGTGTCCCGTTGGCACGAAATGCCACAATGTACCCAAAGCCCTTCCCATTCTGGAACTCCTCAGACACTGGCTGCAAAGCAGGATAAGAATCATCCGGTTAGATTTTTACCGAGAGAAATCGGGTGCAGATGGCAAAAATGGGACCTTGAAACCTGTAGTGGGCAGGATTACCACCCAAGGCCTAATTTACCCAATGGGAAGCAATGAGGTGAAAAAATCAGGCAAAGAAGCAGGTGACTGTGCTGCGACCATCAGCGGTTGTCGGACCCTCCACCACTAAGACAAGTGCTCTGGGACCACCGGTCGGTCGACAGACCGTCTGCCACTAAGGCGAGTGCTCTGGGACCACCGGCAGGTCAACAGACCCTCCACCTGTATTCCAACTCATCTCTCCCAGTGCTGCTTCATTAGCTGGTAACTTAAAGAAGGAAAATTAGTAAGTTTTGGAAAGCACACATCTACCTTAGAAGTGAAAAAGACAGTGCATTTGAGCAGGTTTATAATGACCATTAGCTGAGAGGGAATATCAAGATTCCTACTGAACCCTCCAGGAGAGGCACTTCAAACTAATGGCTTCCATAAGTATGTAGCAGATGAACCATTTTGAGTAACCAGGGTGATTTTGTTAAAAGAGCAGCAACACGTTGTAATGTGATCCTGTCTGATTACCATGAAATACTCCCTTAAATACTCGTGTGCATCACAGCAGTAAAAACAAAATAACTGCTCTGAAAAGAAAAAAATAGTGCTCCTTTTCCTGGAATATGAAGTAGAATGCTACGCTCCCTGAAAACACTTTTTAAACAGTAGCTGACAGGAATGGAAGCTGGAACTGAAGCGTTGCTCACGCGAGCTGACAGGAATGGAAGCTGGTACTGAAGCTTTGTTCGCGCGAGCTTACAGGAATGGAAGCTGGTACTGAAGCTTTGGTCATGCAAGCTGACATCTAAAACCATCCACTGGTGGCGGTTGAGCTTTCACATGTTCAGGATCATTTGTCAGATATATGATTGCACCTCATTAATCACCATGAGAGAACGGAGCCGTTCTTGTACTATCATTAGGGTGGCAGAATAACATTGATGTTAGAAGGAACTGTAGAGTTCAATTAAACGACATATCTGACTAGCTGATTCATAGCAACACTCATCGAGATCTGCTCTGCATAAGGAATTAGCTGCAGGCAAAGCTTCCCACAGTAATAATGGAAACACAAGTCACAGGAACAGCACTGCAGTGCTGAAAGAACATGCCGACTAACTAGAGCACACTCAGTTAAGTCGGCTCTTTAATTAAATTCATCAACGCTGCAGGGGCCAGTTAATGCTTAGTGACAGCCATGCTTTACTTTAGCAGAGTATATGAGACTGCGGCCAGTCAGATTTCACACTGATCACATGGTGCTGATGCCTCCTCCTGGATGTGGCTTCGGTTGGTCACAGCCATTGCAAACACATAGAGTAATTTTAAAAAGTCACAACCACAAAAATCACAGATTCTTTTTATGATATGAGACTATAATTTGAGATTATAGTTTCTGCTAGGAACTCCTTATTAAACAGTACAACTACAATAAAATGGTCTGTATTATGCTGCACTATATTTACAATAAAACATGGAGACCCAGGATTACCTTATGTTTGATCTGTCACTGTCTCAGCTATCAAGTCTTGGCACCAAATGCCACCATGTTTGTTCAGTCCCTGTGGAAGTGGCATAGCTGGTTTTAGGCGTTTGCCTAAAAGGCTGAGACTAGGGACTGCCTCCAGCACCTGTTTCAGCTGCAGCGGATTCAAACGCAATTTATCTGTGAGAAGTATAATTAAAATGTGAGCCGGCAGAATGAAATCTTGGGACAACGTAATAAATGAAAGAACACCTGTACGCTCTTCTGCTTTTGGCAGCAGACATCCGTCACCTGGTAATCCAAAGACCTCTGATGGGCTCCACAACTATCCCGTTCCCTTATGGCAGAGTCAAATTAACACATCTGCCGCAAGAAAGTTGTAGGGGTGGGTGATGTTACGCTGTGAGGAATGGATGGGGATCATCTAATTAGCACATACGAAATGGACCCTGGAAACAAACAAGCTCTGATCTCAGCATCGTTATGGGAGCTGCCAGGCTGGACTAGAAGCTTTTCCAGTGCAGTCTGTTAGGCTGTGAAGCTGAGCAGACCATGCGTGGACGTGTGAGGACGGCGAGAAGGACAAGGGAGTAGCAGACAGCCCACTCCATTGGGAAAACACAAGGAGCAACAGCTACAGAAACTTAAACCAAAAAGGCTGAGGGCCTGACTACCAAGAGGAGATACCCTTCAGCGTTGGTGCAGTATTGAGTGTATGACCAGGCTGAAGAAGACACAGCTCCCCTTTCATCTCTACGCCCACAAGACACGTTCCTGCAGTCTCTTGCAGTATTAATCCCTGTCAATCACAGATTCAGTTCTGTTGCACCGCACCTTGCCAAACCAAATGGTCTGCAGCCAAAGAACATGTGACAAACCATCCTCCAGTTTCTATGGAAGATGTCGTCCTTGGCGTGTGAGTTTGCATTACCCTTATGTTGTAACTTCAGCGTTTCAACATGTCAAAACTGATGTGGGAACATGAAGTCTTAACAGGCCAACAGCACAAGATCCATCAGTCCCATTTAGAGTAAATAAGCACCAACATGGCCCCCAGTGTGGCCAGGGCCTGAGGCACAGATTAACACTCCTTGTTCTGTGCACAACCACATATTAAAAAGGTCATTACAGGTCGGTGTAATTAAGCTGTCACCGCTAATGCAGTGACCAGTAACATTAGGGTTATGTTATATTTACAGTAATAACGTCTTCCTGTTTCCTCAACCAACAATGCAACAATCAATTATTTTGCAGTCTGACCCCTGCATAATGCTACATCAAGGACAAACTGCATCATATCAAGGTCATTTTCCTGGTGACACATGGACCTTTGTACTTAATAATCTCAAGGACAACCATTAAATACTTTCACATCTGTTTCTGGCTCCCCAGCTAATAACATCTTTAACTGCCGTCATTGTAAAGGTACCTCTTTTTCATCAATTAGCAGGTATTCATCAATGTGAGCGTTAAGTGAAGACAGCTGTGCTCTCCCGACAGACATTCCGCAGTCAAACCCTTTGCAGCTACTCTACAGCCGGCTCACCATTTACACAAGCTGCTCCGTTATCTAGGTGATCTCTAACATGTGCATTTACTGAATGCGTTCCTTATTTACATTGCAGGGTACAGTGATGCATGAGGATGCATTTGGGGTGCCGGCCTTGACTGCTGACGTGTGGTCATACTCCCTGGAAGCTTGTGGATAGTTTGGGCTCAGACTTTGGCCTTGTGGTGAGATGCTTTGGCTAACTAACTCCACAGTGTGTGCCTGGCCTCCAGTGGGCTTGCTGCATTTTTAGGTCAGGTGTGATTGATTACGGCCAGAGTGGCTGAGGTGAGACACTGTGCTCAGACTACTCTTTCCTTTAACTGTTTAAAGACCCTGCTATGAGAAGTGATATGTGTCAGAATAACCATGTTATATTCAATCTAACCTCATATGCTGGGAAAAATAGGCCACAGCAAATGGACTCAGCTTTAGTAAAAACACTGTGAATTAAGACCAAGGCAATTAAAACCAGGACTAATAATACCCACATTTATTTATCATGTGCAGAGAGACAGTGCCGTCCTGATAAATTAACTGTGTAATCAGACCAGGTCTGTGTTCAGGTTTCCCACTAACACCCCTGGCATTTCTTGAACAGCAAATTTAAATTGGTTTAAGTAACTGAGATAGCAGAGTGAGTTGATAATTATAAGTTGGTTAAATTATGGTCACATTGTGGACCATACACTAATGCTATGGTAACATTTTTAAGGTTGAAGAACAGGAGATGAGGCTATGTTGGGAATGTGGGTGGGCTCTTCTGTAACAGAGGACTGGTGCCTAGTCTTCTGAAGAGACATCACAAAGAGATAAGCTTCATGTGTCATTGTGGCGGTCAGAAAGAGAACAGCAGTAGAACTGAGACGTAACCTGGGAAACGTTCTTCCTCTTTATTACAAAGCTCTCAACATCTGTGAGAATCTTTAGGTGATGACCTTCACAGCTAAACTAGCTTTGCTCGCTTTTCAGTGTCACTGTTACCAACTGTGATAGGAAAACAGGTTGTCCCTTCTCTGCAAATAGCAACCTTCCATGAGGACTAAATTACTGCAAGATGGGCTCTTTGATGACACTTAAAACCACAGCAGATATTGCTCCTCCCAGTGAGGGTTTTATTTTTGGGGTGGGGGGGTCATTGCTGCACCCAATGAGGGTTTTGGGGACATCCCTGCAGTGAAGGTTCTTCATCTTACCTCCCAGGAGATGACCAGCTCATATCTGCGTCCGTTGCCTCCTCTCACGTTGGTCGGCGCCACAGAAGGGACTGTACAGCAGAAGGAGAAATGTGGTAACCATTTAACGCCTTAGACATTCTGCATATTCACAGTTAAGCCAATTTGTGAAATCTGCATGTTAATGAAAGCCTCGAACCACAGGAAAACAAAGGTCTGGACTGTGAGGAACACAACAAATTAATTAACACTCATTAAGCATGCGTGGCCCTTGAATAAATTCAATAATGACTCCAAAACAATCCCAAACAGATTTGTAAAGAGGTGGGAAAGGGTCCTACCCAGACATCATGCTTTTTCAGAGTTGACCGTGTCAGGTAGTTGCCTGTAGGCCTGCATGCCTTTAATTGGAGCCATGGTGCAGTGAGACCTGTTCTTCATGAATAGGTAATGCTGAACACCCCCCACCCCACCACCCTACCCTGCCCCCTCGGGGGGCTGATGGCCTGGGTCTTTGAGCTCAGACACAAGGCATGTTTAAATTCATGTAAGAAGCTTGCTACCACCATCTCAGCCAATTAAAAATGCAGCTCAGTCGCACTGGGAATGTGGCCTGTTAATAGACAGGTGGGGGTGAGAAAACAGCTGTATGATATGGTTTCTGAAATGGAAAACAAAGGCTGGGATGAAGGTGACCCTGAAACCAATCAGACGAGGCCAACGGCACTCTGTCAGCGTAAAAGGAGTCCAGCCGTATGATAAAGATGTCTGCAGAAATGCAGCAGAAGCCCGGCAGCTGATTACGGCACTAAAACAATCTGGAAACAGGTGCAGTGGGAGATTTTACTGGGAGGGCTGCCGTCATGCTGAACGCGTTTGTAAAATTTATAAATTCATAATCTGGAAACAGCCCCTTGTCGATTCGATGGGGGCTCTGTGAGTAAACATTTACTGGAAATTAGCCAGTATATTGACTTTAAATTACAGGCCAAAACGCTGTGGTCGGCAGAAACATAGCCACAATGCTGAGATCAGGAGCGACGGCACATCCTGCTTTAGTTACTGATTGGTGGTTTAATCATTAAAATTTAATTAGCTAGCCAATAACTTAGTCAATTAATCATTCAATTGTGTCTCTCTAGACTGATTCTATTCAATAATTGATAATATGTGCAGATTTTTTTAACTTAATTTTTCAGAGACCTTACACATATTTCCCTATTTCATATCTGTAGATATACTATCTGCTCAGATTATAAAGCTAAAACATTGATACGACATGCTAATAATCTGCAGAGATACTACAGGCATATAACAGAGTTTTCTGAAATCACCTTGCCAACATATTTTCAATTTTAATGGTGTTTTATATATCAGCAGGTGAAAGGACAGTAGGACAAATGAGAAATAAATATATACATCGTCTTCAGTACAGTGTGTTTAATATAGTGGCCCTCATTCATGAGACAAACATATGACAGAAAAGTGGGCATACGGTCATTTCCACGCAAAGCTTGGCATTTATCAGCGTGGACGTGAGCGGAGGCTAAGATCAAATCTCACGTCAAGTGTTACCTCGTGTAAGCAAGTGTTCGATACATCGTGGTCTGACATACAGCACAGCAAATCTGTCGGAGTTGCAGATTTATCATATACGCAAACTTAAAAATATGTTGCCTATGGCAAAATAAATTTTGTAAAGCCTGCATTGACTACAGTATCTGTCATATATAACACAAGTACATATTTTCAAATCGAATGCAATTACCAGGGTTAACAGTTTTGGGTGTACAATTAATTTCTCATTCCTTTTTAGATTTTGGGTACTGGTGACAATTACAACAAATTAGAATTATGCGTTTAAAAGCAATGGGTAGTTTAAATGATTCGCTTAGATCATGTGCTCGCTTAGATGGTAATTCAGTCAGCTGTTCAAACAAGTACCCTGACAGTCATCAAATCTGGGCAATGGCAGAGCTGGCTCTTCCAGAAGACCTCTAGGGTATTTCGTGACCACACGGATTTTTTAATGGAGAGTGATGAGTGGTTATTAAGGTTCCTTTCTGTTAAGGCTGCCAAATAGAACCAATTGGTTCAATTGCACTTGCAACGTTAACGTGTCTATTTCCTAGTCAGAATATTTCATATTGTTAAGTTTGTTATTTTTATGCAAAACAAAGATGTTGAATTTTTGTGTAATAATACTTTGATTATGAGTAAATATTATACGCACAAATGTAGGATTTTTAAAGCTTCTACAAG
The DNA here is from genome assembly GCA_009936485.2 of Gymnarchus niloticus. NCBI lineage: Eukaryota > Metazoa > Chordata > Actinopteri > Osteoglossiformes > Gymnarchidae > Gymnarchus > Gymnarchus niloticus. The sequence continues at coordinate 4,781,684 of JAACJT020000031.1, read as the reverse complement.
TTTTTTGGCATTTAAGAATGTTTAAAATGTTTTTTTCAGTCCTTAAAAAAACTGTGAAAGAAGAGTGCCTTAAGACTCTCTAATTTCCTCGAGTTATATATTAATTAAACCCCCTTTAAATTTAATTTTAGATTAAATTAACCTTTCTTTTATTTCATATGCTGATTGGAATTTTTAAGCATGTTGTAAAGAGATAATGCCTGTTTTGTTATTCGAAAATGTTTAATAAAGGCTATTTTTTTTTTTTTTTTTTTAATTTCCAAGTCAGAATAGTTTGTGTTCTTTGCCGTATTTCGTTTTTTCATGTCGTGAACTCTTGGGGCGGGGCGTCTAAAGCGAGAATAAATAGGGACGAGGTATTTAAATGACGATCGTTCTCAGCCGCCACATTTATGAACGAGCGATCTTTAGTACGCTGTAATTGGCGAGATACGAACGTTTCACGAATCACACGTGAACAATGTAGTATGATGATTTCTGCATTCGGATCTGCGCTGGTTTCTAAATTAGACTGGTAAGTGAGGGCCAGTGTGTTTAATACAGCATACAGTGTATGCAAGAGTGTACAGGGTATTCAATACAGTGTGTAGTGAGTACTCAGTATACTTAAAACACAGTTTATAGTGTATTCAAAACAGTGTACAGTGTGTTTAGTATAGTGTACAGTGATTTTAATATAATGTGCAGTGTGGTTAGTACAACATACAGTGTGTTTGGCTTTGAGGGAAAATGTTTTGTATTTATTTGTCTTTGTGTTTGCAAAAAAAATTTTATCAGATCAAAATGTTACAAGTTGATCAGGACATAAAATAAATTAAAAAAACAAAAAACTAAGTGGACCAAATGGCCATGCCAGATGGGAGACTTATGCGAGACACACAAGTTACTGTTTACGAAGCATCAGTTCATTAAGTATAGCATGAAACGGCTGATGGTGGAAATCGGGATCTTGTAAAATCGGGAAATGTGGCTGGCTGTCTCCAGTCGACTTTCCTTTCTTATCTATAAAGAGGGTTTACTCCTATTGCTGTATGCCTTGTGATACACACACTGTATTTGTTTAACCAATCTGAACTGATGAGCCTCTTTAACATTTTGCATTTTACAGCTAAATAATATTTTTTGCACTTTGTATTGTGATACAACCAAAATATTAGCAATAAGTGTAGAAAATCACTTTTTGTGCAGCAATAATATCTGGGAAGATATAGGTTATGTCATCAAAGCCCCCTGTGCATCTGGCTTAAACTGATGTTCCCAAAGTTCAAGTTTAACTCATAATCAAAAATCTTGAAGATTTATTCTCAGTGGGACCGTTTCTAAAACTGACTTCACAAATTTGACCACAGTAATCCAGAGGTCATTTTCCTCAGCCTGGTTTTCGGTACCATGTAATTACTCTCGAGGAACGGTAAATCTAACGTGAGTGAGTAAAGGATCCTCTACCTTTCTCCTGTGTTGCTTTACCCAAGATGCACAGGGACACACACACACACCATCACCGTACCTGCCTCCTGGGTTCGGACTACATTGGAAGGTGCACTGGGGTCCCCTGTACTGATGGCATTTGTGGCGACGACGCGAAACTCGTACTCCACCCAGGGGTTGAGTTCCACGGCGACGGCCGACTCCATTTCCCCTGTCACATGTGCCGGGTCTGTAGGAATAATGCATGGCACCGTTTTTAGCCCTGTGCTGTTATTTTCAAGGTGGGATGTAAAGAAATCCATCCTTGTAATATATGAGTCTTTTAGAAAACAAGTTCTCTTATTTGAAAAATGGTGCCCTCAGTTCCGTTATGTCATGAATGCTCAGCAGATTAATTATTAATTAGAGCTTTGGTGGTGAAGCAGATGAAAACGGTCCTTCTCTTAAACGTCACGCGGCAGGATTCTCCAGAGGATCCTGTCAACGTGGCGACTGTTCAAAGAGAAACTGATAAGTGTATTTGCAGGCGTCTAAACTAAAAGCCTTTCTCCCTTCACTTAGTTTTAATGCGATAATCTTTTCACAGTCCTCCCAGCTTGCACGACGTGAGCCTTAATTGTGTTTTATCGTGTTTGGCGTCACCCAACAGAGCTGTTGTAAGTGTGGCGAATGAGCGAGGTGAATCAGCCAGCCACAGACATTCATAATGACTGAGTAGTAAACTAATTATTAGTCTTATCTGACTGGCTGTATTTAAGCAGATTACACATGCTTTAGTGAGGCATTGTGCATTGACATTAAAGCCCGGCAAATGGAGGGCACGGATGAAGTTATGGGGCGTCTGACAGTCCGATAAAAGCAGTGGTGAAAATGCTGTGTCCTGCATCTCACTTTAAAGTAGATAAGCTCTGCCATTCTGAAATCGAGAAAAAAATTCCACACTTTTAGTTTGAATTTGATTCCAGGCTCTCATGTTAAATGTCTGCTAAATGGAATACTAAATGAATGGTTGATTAGTAAAGGAGCCTCAGCACAGACTAATTAAAGTAAAATTAAGCCTAAAATCCTCATTATATTTTGTGTTGAGGGTTAGGTCAACTCTTTCAAATATTTCAGAGATGTTTAAGAGGCCTGCTACCATACCAAACCCCCTGCAAGTTTGTGAAACATATATAATGTGTCAACTGGATACAGTCAGGATGATGTCTGCACGTGCTCCTCAATCACCAGACCTGTCCTCACGGCCTGCCATCCCAGTGAGAAGGGGCTCCGTGCTTGCAGGTTGTAGGCAGTGATGGGACTGTGGTTGTCCACTCCCCGGCTCCAGGATAGGGTCGCCGTGGTGTCGGTGATCTCTTCCACGATGACGATCCCCGGCGGTCCTGGAGGTCCTGGACACAGAAAGGGATTTCGTGACTAACATGCAAGCGGAATGGAAACATGAAGCAGCCAGATAGTGGAAAAATTGGGCTTAGTAAAGGCGGTCTATTTTTACTCTGTTATCGTAATACCACTGAGCTGAAAAACTGTCGCTACAAAATAGTAGGACAGAAACGGCCAGAATCCAAAACCAGGAACCTGCGCAGACCTCGTTAAACTGCAGCTTTGTGTTTATTTTAGCGCATTCTCAGGTTTTTCACAAGTGACAGCTGTCGTGTGGACCCAAAATGCTCACCATTGACTGCACAGTAACAGAACTGACCTTAGAGAGAGTCCCTCTCAAGTTGTAGACAAAGCCAAAGCAGTGACTGGTCATGCCAGTGACCGTTAACAAATGTGTATTGTAATTAATCATGCTGGGGAGACAGGTGAATCAGCCGCTCCACAAGGAGGTCATCCAGGCTTGAGAAGAATTTATGACTATAGTCTGTACCCCAGAAACTAAAAAAAAAGCATAAAACAACTCCTGCAGTGATAATACAGACTGATATTGCTTTTAACTCATTAATTTTTTCTTTATCAGAAGCGGCACACCAACGGTGCTGAACATCCAAGACATTAAGAATGTTTAATTGAGCGTTTTCATTTTGTGATCAGTGAATGTTTAAGTTCTCTGATGGGAACGGATGTCAGTAAGAATCTGCCAGCTGCTGTAGCTAATGAAAACCTATGAAAGATGGTCAAAAGTGGCATTAATATTCATTAATAGCCATGTTGCTATAGTAATGACAGAGGAAAGACCCTAATTTCTTCACTGTCTCAATAAGGCCAGTTCTGGTCATACTCTTTCATAGAGTAGTACGATGCACACAGAGGCCCATTAAGCAGATTTACACTAATCCCATCTAATTAGTAAACGAAGAACTAACATTACTGCCTGGATCTCAGTACACAGTAAAGTTTGACTTAATACAACACTGTGCCACACATTTATTATGTTAGTAAGAAAGGCAAAGTCATTATTGAGTAAAGCAGTGTGACAGAGCCATGTCCTCTTGTCAGAGGATCTGCGGTTTCAGTCTTATTTCAGCAGTCAGACATTTAAGCTACGCAGTCCTCCAGGGGTGTCGGGCAGCAAGCCCTGGGCGATCTGTCAGAAACTGCCTGCAAGGAAGGACTTGTAAGGAAAATCTCGAGGCTTCCCGGAGCTTCTAGGGGCAGATAACAGGCTCACCTCGAACAAGAAGTTCAGCCTCCGCCAGCACCGTCTCTCCACTGGTCTGGGCCCGACAGCCGTACTTGCCTGCATGCTTCAGAAGGATGTTCCTAATCATCAGATCCGCTGAAGAAGCCTGCTGTAATTGGCCGAGCAGAGGGGCCCAAAACAAACAGAAGAACAAAGAGAAGAGGAGCACTGAGATTAAACCCTGTATAAAAGCCATTTATTCAATTTTTATCTGGCTTTCTGTCAGTCTCATGACTTGGAGAGCTGAAATTTCTAGCTTTGGTCCACCGTGTCTTCTTTGTCAAGCAACTCACAGCTTGACATGAGCATTACAGAGGGAGCTGTAAGTGGAGAGAGCCATAGTTGGGCCTTTATTATCCATCACTGATGAGGAGGTTTTGCTCTAGAATATTCTGGCCTTAAGAAAAGGCCCAACATGCGTAAATACAGTCGGCGCAGCTGGAAAGCTGAGCAGCCTGATCAAAGCTCTCCCACTGAGGGGATCATTTCCTTCAACAGCACCTTTGTCAGAACCTGCTACGATCATCCTGCAATTCAAAAGGAAGCCGAGAATAAGGGCATCGTCGCAGCAGGAGAATAGGGTGTCACTTTTCCAGCAGGAATCCAGATCGATGTTTTAATCCCCAACTCCAACTTAAAGTCTCTCCACAAAAGGCAAGTGGAAAGCTGCCAAATATCAGACAGGTGACATCAAAGTAAGGCACTTTCAGTTTGAAATGAATGGCAGCAACGTTCCTCAAGTAAAACGATATCTACACAGGTATGTAACTCGAAAAAACATGAGACTAGATTTATTTGTAATCCTCAGTAAGAATAAGATGTAAAAAATGCATTCTCCTCAGCATTTTGTTGAATCAGCATCCACAGAAAGACTAGCTTAAAAATCGTAGGCGTGGAGAAGAATCGATACTCTGGCTGGAAATGATGTGGTTTCATGCCATTTTAAGGAAGGTTAATAAAAGAAAATGAATATGGTGGCAATAAGAACAATGTCTGCAGGGAGATGGAATAATAAGATAATACATATCTAAATCTGTAAAATGGAGACGAGTGTTACAGGGACATGGAGAAGAAGCAGGCAAGAATACTTTGGATCCTCCAAAGTGAGCATGGAACCTGCAAGTTTGTAGAGGGCATGTTGAGTGTTTAAAGAGATACAGTACCGTGCAAAAGTCATTAGCCACCCCTCATTTCTTCATATGCTTCTAAAGAGCCAGACTGTCTTGTATTTTTTAATGTAGTCTTGAGGAATAGATCTCCAGGCTTCCTGAAGGACTTTCAAAGTTTTTGGTTCTCATTTTCAGTCCAGTCTCTATACCTGACCAGTTTCAGAGGAATGTTTTATGTTTGTAATGTCACACAGTGACTTACATATGAATCATTCAAGCATAACAAAGCTATCTAACTTAAGGCATGAACCAGTGAAGAAACAGGTGCAGATGATTACAGATGATCAGATGCTGTTACAATAAATCACTGTACCTATTGTCCCATTTTTCTAGCAAAATATAAAGGATGGAGTTGCTCAACACTTTTGCACAGTACTGTACATCTGGGGGAAAAATGAGAAAGACAAAAATCTGTGGGTCCAAGATTCTCTTCAAGACACTGAACGAGAGAGCTAAACTGAGAAGGCTCCACTGACCCAAAGGAGACTACTCCGTGATGGGTTGAGCGCTTCTCCTTATTATCCTAAGTAACATCACCAACATTCGTTTAAACTCACACAGACTGTTGGATGGTGTATGGCAGCCAAAACACTTACTGTCTGAATGTATTCAAAATGGCCGCCCTCCCGGTGGAAGCTGAGGGGCTGACGGTTGCGCATCCACGAGATGTTCACGTCCAGAGATGGGTCGTGGATGACCCTGCAGCTGAGGACCACACTCTCTCCGACTGTCACCTCCACCCTGGCGGGACTCACCTCCACTCGTATGGCCTCTGGAGGGGAAGGAGAGCCAGATTTGTTGCTCAGGAGAACCGTGCAGAGAGAGCCTTTTAACACTGCTCATGCGGTGGCGAAGATAGAAGGGCCTATGCCAGTCACGTGTGGTGGAACCCTATATGAGCAGCTGTTGGGACATGACCCCCGCGCGTGAAACACCTCGCAAAGTCGGCCTGACCTAAATGTCAAGAGAAGACAGCACTGTGCTCAGCGGCATTCATCTGCTGAAGGGCAAGGCCCCGGGAGGCTTGAACGCACCTCGCACCCAGAGGACTGTCGTCATCTCGGCTGAACCAAACTGATTCTCTGCGCGGCACACGTAGCTCCCCTCGTCCGCCCGGCTGGAGTTGATGATTCTCAGCGTATTATTCCGCAGCAGCAGAGTTCTGCAAAGAAAATGGGGAACATCACGAAAATGTGGCTTTTCAAAGTTAAATTCACTTTGTGTGAAGTCTTTTCAGTTTATGACTGGCGGAAATGGGAAATTCACTGCTGTTTTATGGATCTTTTCTGATTGAAGTCTGTAAAGAAAGCAGCCTTGAATCCAATCCAAATTAAATGTTACTAGGAATCATGCTTACAAGACAGAAGGTCAAATTATGTGGCTTTTTCCATCTTTAAGAATACAGCCTTTATCTGTAAAAAGTATGTGGGTGTGAGGGGATTCTGCCTGCAGAGCTCTTTGAAATATTTTTAAACCATAAATCATTCCTTAGTGAGGCATTAGTGTATCAAACACCTTATTTAGAAAGAATTTATTAATTATACATTCAATTCGAACTCATTGCACGGCAGAGTAACTTTCACGTTCATATCTTACCCATGGGGTTTTGACTAAAAAGGGAATCATCCCTCAGGCAGACACAGAACTTTGCAAACGTCTCAGGCAGGTGAGTAAATGGTTTAAGGCCATTTACCTGGGCAGCAAGTGTATTCATTTGACATTTGAATTCACACTAATGACAACATGAAAAACAATTTCTTTTCTTCCGCAAATTGTTTCTGATATCTCGTTGGATGACTAGAACAACTCAGTTTTGGTTTTCAAACATCTCCTCAAGAGCACCTAGGCCCATTCAACGTAGTTGTTTAATTTCACCACCAGTTTACTTAACTGGTGAACTTAATTCACTTAATGAGCTATTGATTAGCCAAACAAAGTGGACTCCTAGGTGAATTTAAGAAATACACGGGTATATTGGACAGTAACTATAAATTCTGGGTGACATGAAGAGATGTTTTAAAATATGTAAACTGACAGACTTTGACAAAGTAGCTGCTGTCAAGTCTGCTCTAAAGAAACCTAAGCTTGATCCTAGTCACTTAGCAAATTATAGGCCTATCTCAAACCTTCCCATTTTCTCTAAAATCTTGGACAAAATAGTAGCAAAACAATTGTATTCGTTCCTACAGAGAAATTATATAAATGAAGTATTTCAGTCTGGGTTTAGACAATATCACAGTACTGAAACTGCATTAGTGAAAGTAACAAAAGACTTACTCATGGCCTCTGATCGTGGTTGTCTTTCTTTGTTGGTGCTCTTAGATCTTAGTGCAGCATTTGTTACTATTGACCATGATATTATCTTCGACCAACTAGAATCCTTAATTGGGACTACAGGGCAGGCTCTGTCCTGGCTACGGTTCTGTCTCACTGACTGCTATCAGTTGACTCACTGACTGCTGTTTGTTTATGTCCGCAATGAATCCTCTGATTATACCAGAGTTAAATGAGGTGTTCCACAAGGATCTGTGTTAGGCCCGCTGCTGTTCACCCTGTATATGCTGCCACTTGGCGACATAATTCGAAATTATGGTATTCATTTAATAATTTAAATTTTATGGCCTCATGTTCTGCAGGGAACCAGAAGATATAGATAGACAGATCTTGAGAACCATTCTTTGACATGCCGAACAAAATATCATGTTAGGCGTGTCAATGCTGGCTTTCAGATCGCCTTTGAATATTTACTTGTAATATTTCAGAAATGCAAATGTTAATGGATTGAAACTAAATTATGTGCAATTTCCACACATTAAACCATTTTAACTGGAAAGATGCAAAGAGCATGTTCATTTTGTTGACTTTTCTGCACAGCAATTTTCAGCTTTTATAACAAAAATCTTGATCAGCATCTCGTTTTTATTGATGACCATCTCAGGCCTGTCAAAACATGATGCTGACTGCCTAATCATAAAATATTTCCAGCACCACGTACACTCATTTTCCTTTAATTAAGGCAATGGGGATTTTAAACAGTTAAAATTAATCTAAATAAATATATATGCATATTTACCCCAGTATGACACAAATCAAAGCAGATGTATGCACTTGTAATCATCAGCTCAGAAAGGACTTTTTACTATCTGAACATCAAAGATGAATCTCAACTTCAGCACTGACATGGACTGCAGAAAATGTGAGATGGAATATTAATCGTTACAGAAATGCATGGTGAGGTTTGTGCTATAGTGCTATAAGGTACTTTGAAGTTAAACTGAGTCACTCCAGATCCATGACAAAAGACCAAAATTTATCCTTAGATCGTGCTCTAACAATGTCACCAATGTATGTCTATTTAATCACAGAGAAAGCAAGCAGAGCTCCTACCAATATTTGAGCTTCGGATCTTGAAAGATGCCAGGACGATGAAAACAAATTCGATCAAATGAAACACCAGTCTGTCTTCTGCCAACTTTCCTGGTGAAATGTTCCCGCATTTCCTTGGGATTCTTGAATTACATTTTGAATGCATGGTGATCTAAATTTGAGCAACTGTCTTTGATATACTGGGCTTTCTGAAGCTTATCAGACACACTGAGTATCTAATGAATATGGAGAAAGCTCTTAGGTGATTTAACCCTTAATGTGTGTGAAGTACAGTACAAGCAGCACATCATAATTCCATTGCAATAAATATCAGTCTACACACACTGTGAGAACATTAAAAGTATACTCTCTTTTTATGCTTTTTAAAATGGGTTATTTAATTATGGAATTTTCTCAATTAACAAAAAATATAAAGGAAATAAAACATGCAATCTTAAATTAGAACAAAATTATTTACTTTTACAAGAAAGACGGGGGCGCTGTTCAGCCCCTATCTGCTACCACATTGGAGCTTCCAAATGAGGCTGTCACAGAGTCTAGGAGTAATGCGATTAATACTCTCCACTTAGTAAACAAAAGCCCTGAACATTAGTGGAAATCCATGTCAATTACCAAACCTCCCTAAATCAGCACAGCTGCCGATTGCAGATAAAAGCCTGTGAGACTCAGTCCTCTGATTATCGAACCTCTTGTCTCCTCGCTGGCAAGGGGCAATATAAGAAAATCTTTGGAATGTAAGGGTAGCCTGGTGTGAAGGAAAACATGGGTGAGGCATACAATTTGTTTACGCTTAATAATTTAGAAGTACCAGTCTTTCGAAATTCATTATATTATTGATAACTATTGTAATTTCATTACCAAGAAAAACAAAGAAACAATTTCACTTCATGTTTCTCAATTTGCAACTGCAGTAGAGGGAATCTTTGTTCTAGATTTAATTTTATAAGAAAACAAAATCACCTTCTTTTATGTTCAGATTAAATAGACCAGCTTAATTGATAACATCCACATTTGTACAGCTTGGGAAATGCATTCACAGACCTATAAAGGACTGCATTCTCAGCATCAGACAGTGGAAGAAAAGACATAGCCTGGAGCAGACTGGGGAACAGATGATGGACTCTTTTTGTGCATGTTCCAGGTGAAGATGGAAAAATAGAAGATGTCCATTTTACCTGGAAAGTAATCCTACACCCATGAAAGAAAACTCCAGAACTTTATTTGACGGAGAACCAGAGGAACTGTGGACAGTTTTCAAGGAAATCATCCAAGAGGAATCAGAGGAGACAACTGGTTAAAATGATAGAGCCAAAGAAATGAAACTGGATGACAAGCCATAGTGGAAACTGCAATTCAGAAAAACAAGAATTCCTTAAAAATACCCTACCATGAATTCAAGAAAGCCACCAGGAAAGTCAAGTGACAACACATAGTACAATGTATAAGAAGTTATCACATATGGAAAAACAAGGACTGTTTTTTCAGAAGTTCAAGGAGATTGAAAAGAAGATCCAGCCTTGAGTGCATGGGTTTGTTGAAGAACATCCATTGGCAATTAAAAACACATGGAACAGAGATGGGAGGGATGCATGGAGAACATTTACACACAAGGACAATCAAGAAAGCTCTGGACACAATAGGATGCAGGTCATCTGCATTGTGGTTCCAGGTTCCTGCCAGATGTGACGTGAGCTCACCCCAGTAAGTAGGTCACTGCTTCTCTGTTTTGAAATGGCTGCAGAACTTATCAGAAGTTGCTGTTTATTGACTGCAGAATCAGTCAAACATTTAAGAACCATGACATACCGCAAAATTGATGACCTTCTCACCAACAAAAATCTGATGTTATACTAAGGCAGGAGTTTTAGGCCTCGTTATCAATGTAAGAACTATTTTATTCAAAAAGTAAAATATATACAAGTTAAACGAGCCAAGGAAAAGTTTATGAGTTTCTAACAGTTTAACAGTTCAGACCTTCAAAACCGTGTTAGGTCCAATTGTCTGTTATTATGGTCTATTAGAGTATAATTAGGGATACTGCCTACAGAGAAACTGCAGGACATTCTTTTTGGATCTTATGAAGAAAGGTGAATCTCCTCCACATTTTTCACATAAGATGACGAAGAACCAGAAATCATGCAATCTGACAGCGAAGAAACTATAATGTTAGCTATAAATTCTCATGAAATACCAATTTTCTCAAATGCTGCAATATTCCTGTATATTATCTCCCCATTATGTGTCATGTAATCTACATCATGATAAAGAGCTTCTTCATCCTCTGGCTTTCTTAATGAGAGAAGAAAATGTTGCAAGATTCTTTTATTTATTCATTCTTACATAATTGTAAAATTGGATTCCGGGAACAAGAACAACACATCAACATGTGCATGCTAAATGACGAGGTGTGATATCACACGTTCCTGGGGTTCACAGACTGGATGTACTTTAATGTGGTGAGCACACGGCACAGGCTGGACTGTCGCGTGTCACACACTAACATGACGGCACCGATCAAAGCTACAGCCTCATAGTGCAGTAGGAGCACAGAGCTTCTGGGTCCATGTTTCAATGTGCAGAAGCTACATTTAGGTGGGTTTTGAAAATTCAGAACCAAATGCTTTTTTCGACTCTCTTGCTCCTGAACAAAATCGGTGACGACCAGCCCTAAGTGGCCTAAACAAATAAAATAAAATATACAACAATGACTAGGTAAGTACTATGAGTCACACAGACTGCTATTTGTTGTTCTTCTAAGAGCCAAAAACAATTACACAACCTTTTACTGAGTTTTACACATTTAATTCAGTCAAAAGGTCTAGCACAGCTGAACTTGAACAATACTCAATTCTCAACGGCCTTTTGCAGCAAGAAAGAAATGACTGCATACCACTTTAATTGCATCTTTAACATCAGCTGATACCTTTCTGGGCTGCCATTGGCCAGTATGTCACTCCTCTTCTGCCTTGGGGGGCATATTAACGCCAGAGAATCACTTTCAGTAATTTAATGCCATATGAGAAAGACCTTAGTGCAGCCACACACATAAAGCCTTCTAAAATGAAGATTTGCTATACATTTAAACCATAACGAGAGACTGTTTTTTTGTTGTTTTGAATCACTTGATTGACAGTGGTGTAATAACAATCATTGAAGCACTTTTGATTTCAGCATAGAGCAGTAGGAATTTGACCTCCACAGAAAGTTCCAGAATTCCACACAACATATACTTTGGCCCTTTAGCAATGACATCTGACAGTGAAACAGACAAAGATATGCTATCAGTGAGTGTGTGAAGGAACATAATGGAGTGTGATGTTAGCAGAACTGAGAGTGTGACCTACCTCTTGGTAGGCTGGATCCACCTGTCTCCTTTTTTCCAGGTGATGCTAGGTTTGGGAGATGCTCGGGGTTTGCAGTCCAGAGACACATCCTTCCCAAGGGTGGCCACGAGCCGGACGGGGCTGGGATGGAATGTGGGTGCTGAGGCTGTTAGGAAGACAGGCCTGAGCTAAGCCACACAGCTGTATGGGGGTCAAAGGCATATTTCACACAGGGTCAGAGGAAGTGTGGCCCACGCTGCCTCCATATTACATGCACTGTAACCATCTGAGAAGATTGGAAAGGTCATGTCCTCATCACCTCTTCAAAAGCGAGGTTTGCATTTGATTGGCATGGCTGGAATGAAATCATAATTCTTGTCCAAGACACCTCAGCTTGCTTCAGTTCTGAGTCAAAAGTTCAACTTGATCGTGTACTGAAATATAAAGGAGTTGCCATTTACAGAGATAAGCCACATTGTGTAGGTTTACTACGCCACCTGTGGTGGACCATGGTACTGATCACCATGCTGAACTTTCTCAGTATTAATCCTCTCTGGAGTCCTGCGGGGTCCCCCCGATAGTAGGAAGTGACACAATTGTTTTTAATTCATATCACTGACACATTTACCTAAAGCTTCATCATGTGGAATGTTAGTCATAATAAAGAATAAAGTTGCTTTTGAAGCAGGGATCAGCCAGCAAAAGCAGAACTGAAGGTCAAAACTTGAAAGAAGGTGCCATGAAGTCCATGACGCCTGATGAGATGGACCCTCCCTGGGATCAGCACTTCACTTAAATCTACGAGCTACAAAAATATAAAGGAAACATGTAAAACCTTAATTTTTCCAGCTAAAATTTATGTGAGGCATCAGAGTGTTTCCATTAATATTCACTCTATTACATAAATAAACAGAGAATAGCCATTTTATTGCAGTCATATCTTAATAAGACTTACATATTAGTATGTATAATTGTATTGAAAGTGAAGGTACAACAGCTTGCATAAAGGGCAAGATAGAATTTGGTCAGAGGAAGCTAAGCTGAGTTACATTCAGAAGGAAGTTGTCGCATTCAGAAGGAAGCCCACACATTCAGAAGGAAGCTGTCACATTCAGAATGAAGTTCACACATTCAGAAGGAAGCTGTCACATTCAGAAGGAAGCCCACATATTCAGAAGGAAGTTGTTGCATTCAGAAGGAAGCCCACACATTTAGAAGGAAACCGTCACATTTAGAGGATGCCTGAGCATTCAACCCAGGCTAACCTGACTCCATAGATCACTGTGCAGAGAAAATTACAGATGAGTTTTTATGAGAAGAAGAGGAAGCTGTCTGTTGCCATGGACACAAAGAGGCCCACCCACTACAGATGGCCAGCTTTAAGGTTTTGGAGTGGGGGTCCCACAAGATCTCCTGTCCTCTGTGACTCTTCACTTCCTCTGGGCATACACTCCACTCATGGCTCCTCCTTCACAAAAAAGCCACATCCCATAATGTGAGCGACTTTGTCTTAGTAATGGTATGTCTGAACTGAAACATTTGCATTTTGCTTTGCACTCATCTCTGAGTGCTCAGGTGAGAGTCGTATACCAGCTAATTCTAAAGTTAAAAGCAAGCAAATTATATATTTCTATTTTCTTTCCTTAGGCAAATTAACTCTTCTTTTGAAAATTTATCCTGTTATTTTAGTGTGTTTCACATATAATATAATAATGACTAGTAATAATCATCATCATCATCAGAACCTGGACCAGAATTCCCAAGCTGAACAAGGAAATAGCTCCACTTTGTTCGAGATTTTGTTTCACCAGCGATCAAAAACCTAAAATAGTGACACAAGTTCTTATCATTTACACAGGCTTGATAACTAGCATCAAAGCAAAATATAGTTTTTCTCAGTTGCTTATAAGCTTTTCCAAGCCACCAGTGTATGTTGTCAGGTCTAATGACGTATGAGCAAAACTGCAAATATTTTTGCATAACTGTGAACTAATTTCTTATTGTATGAACATCAGTCCTCAGTGCTAATGGACTTTTTGCAAAACACTTGACCCAGTGATGATTTCATAACACCAAAATCACGATGTCACGTCCACACCAAGCCAGCCTACGTCGGATCTACCACGCCAAACTTACTCCCATTCATCATCCCCTGAATACTAACCAGCTGTGCCTTGTTAATTATCATCTAGTAGCTTCTAGCCATGCCTTGTTTATCCCTTATATAAGCCCTGCCGTTTAGTTACCTCCTTGTGAGGTATTGTGTTTCCTAGACTATTATTAAGCTTTTCTGAATTGCTAGTAGGCTGCCTGTGTATGGCCCTGATTGTTTGACTTCTCTTTCTGCTTCCTGTTTGATTCTGTTTGCTGTGTTGGTTGCTGCCTTGGAATGGATCTCCTGCCTGTGACCATGACTATGTTTTCCATGCTCCCCTGGCTTTTGGAAATCTTACTGGTTCTGGTTTTGACCCTGCCTGTTTTGACTATGCTTTGGAAGAACCACTGGCTTTTGGAAATCCTACCTATTCTGGTCTTGACCCTGCCTGTTTTGACATTTAACTGTCTGATTCTGCGATTGGATCCTATTGGATCCTTTTCTGTAAAAACTGACTCAAACTGGCCTAGTCGTGCGATTGATGACATAAGTGTCTCTCTAAACCACATCTAAATCAACATTCCCCACAACACATAAAAGGGGTAGGTGCTGTGAATTGATTTTTAATGTAAAATGGAACAAGACAGACAACTGTGACCCCTATGGCAGAGGATGAGAAAGAGAACGATCTGGTGGCTTAAGAAGAGAGCATAGAACAGATATCTCTAATTGCATTAGAGTGGCCATTGTAGACCATGTGATAAATCATGGCCTCTCTTTGCATGTGACAGGTTTGAGGGTGCAGCAATTGAATATAGTGTGTGTGTGTGTGTGTGTGGGACTGTGTTCTGAGATGGGTTGGCACCCCATCCAGGGTCTACCCTAGCCTTGTGCCCTATGCTGCCTGGGCTAGGCTCCAGGCCCCCACATGACCCTGCATAGGATAAGTGATTTGGAAAGTGGGTGGCTGCACCCTAACTGTATCATGTAAATGTTTGATTTCCCATGATCAGGTTTCTGTTTGACTGCCCCTCTATAATGTCCAGTAAAATTTCATCTCAGTGAATACGTCTTCTTATTTTTAATTTTCACTTTGTTGGACCATCTCTGTGTCCTCATGTGTTTGGTCAGTGATGTTTATGGTAGATTACAATAAATATAAGAAACAAGAATTGTACTATATATATATATATATATAGTACTCTTACTATGGTTTTTGCTCTGCCTTAGTGGGATGTGGCTTTAGTGTTTTGCTTGTGAATATCCAGTAAATGTATGGATGTTTTACTGTTGTCATATGTGCTACTGTTTGAGTACATTATGTAGTTTTGCAGCATGTATTTGTTTTTTTTGATTGGAACATTAAGTTCTGTAGTGAAAAATAAGACTTTTGCAAAATTTGTTATTGTTTCACAGGTTTTGTTAAGAGAATGTAGTTACTGTTTCCACCTGTGTTAAAGCAACTGAGAAAACTGTAATAGCATTAGTTTTTTTTCAACAGCTAAAACAGTAAAACTGAAACTCCAAACACAATTCTCCAAAGCTTTACTTCTGTTGCCAGACTGATAACTGTCTTTACACAACCTTAGACACAATTTCCTGACACATAAGGGTTTTCAGAGTTGCTAAACACTAATTTTTTAACCCTAAACACAAATGTCATAACAAAGCACATACAACACAGAACTCCTGTACTTTCACTGCAACACAAATATCACTGATGTCATAGTCTAAGCACAAACAAGCGTAATTATAAGCATAATGGTCAGTGGTCTAACCGTCAAATCAACTAATGAGGAGACAGTAATACAGTTTGAATGAATACATATTTAAAAGTAAACTTCGTTTGGCAAAATGGAGCCACCCGTCAGCAAAGGAACCAATTAAGAGGCGGCAGAGAGGCCATAATGTCATTGGCTACTGTGCGGTTGTCCATGTCCCTGGCTTGCATGATGGAAATGTCATCCACTATGTAGCCTTGGCATCAGCCACCCTGGAGTCCAGCACCGTCAAGCCACCTTAGAAGCATAAAGCTCAGCACATCTACTGATGTTTCTTAATAATCTTAGAAATGCACTGATGGAGCAAGTACATCAACAGTAGGACCAGTCAGAGGCAGCCTTATAGCATGCAATCATCCTGGACAATGTCAGCTTTCATCGGAGTATTTAAGCCTAGGAATGATTTGACAATAATGCTACATTCACAAATATGTTCCTTCCACCTTATTCCCCTTTCCTCAAACCTACTGAGGATTTTTTTCTCAGCATGGTAGTGGGAAGTGGATGACAGATTAGTTAAGGTTTTGCAGTTAATTGTTTGGTTTTGACAGACATGCATTTTGAAGCATAGGGTTGGAGTTTTTAGATTTTTCTTTAGAGTTTGGAAAACAGGTGATGTGTCAACAGAAAATATGTTATAGCAGTTAAAAAAAACTGTAATAATTAATCCCGTAATTATCAGTAAGACTGAAACTGACACCTAAATCCATTCAGTTACTTTAGATGAGCCATTTTCATCTGAAGGTGTGAACCTGACACACAATTTTCAACAAAATACAGCTCTGAAATAATTATGAAGTTTTAACGGGGAATCTACGTGCCTCATAAATACTTATAAACACATCAAACAGCCGAAAGAGGTACGGGGTCTTGCAACGTGACCTGCAAGTTTGATACAAACTGTGTGGGGGCGTAAGCATGAGCTATTTAAAGTGAGGAATGACTCATTAATAAATTAATCACAGCTGGCCCTCCGCACCCTTTGCGTAGCACGTCCTGCAGGCACTCAAAGGGAAACATTTGGTGCTCTGTGATATGCTCCTTCAGCCCCAGTGACAATTGTCTTCTTTATTTAAAGCCATCCGTGATAGGCATACAGCAGCACGCAGCTGCTCCCTGCTGCGCAAACACGGCTGCTTTTCAAGCCAAGACTCCCTGGGACGACGGTGTTAATGCCGTTTGAGAATGTAAATGCTGTGATGATATTTCTGGAAAAAGGAAATCCCACATGGATGGATGGAGCTGGAAACAGCAGGTACGAGGTCGCCGGGGATTCGCCGGGGACTCTCTAGGACAGCAGGTGCTCTCACTACAGATTAGCTAAACACTGAGTGATGTCCTTGCGATGCCGTGTGGGATTATGGTCTTTCAGTACCAGGGAGACCTTCCAGCTGCTCCGGAGATCCTCCTCCCCTCGCCGGCCACAGAATAAGACAGCACTCTCCTCCTGAATACACATTCGGGTACATCCTGGGACAGACTGGGCCGAACTGCTTTCCCCTGGTGTCCACGTTGCTCTCCACCCCTCTCACAATGTTGACCTCTTGCGGCCACTCTTGAACTCAAGAGGGAGCCATTCCTATTCCAGTCAGTACCTCTCAAGGACTTGTTTTGTCAGGTCTCCAGAACCCAAGGAGAAGGCTAACTGAGAATGGGGGCATTCTCAGCTGCTCTGAGTGGCTATCAATAAAATTACATGCACTAATTACATGGCGGGGCCAACATTTATAGTTTAACTCAATGTGACAAACTGCAAAGCTTGAGGCTTTGAAATGCTAAGCATTTGCTTTCTTGGTAATGGTAAAAGCCATGACATTAACCAACTGTGCCACGAAAGGTCACCTGTGGACACTGACTAAAAAGGAGTGGACACACACGCCTCGTCTCAGTCACAATATGAGATAATCGAGGCCTGGACGCATCTGGATACTAAGTGAAGATGCTGAGGAGAACGGCTCCAACAATATGAAACAGAAAACATACCAAGGATTTTGAGCTCGGCAGCAGAGTAGATGGTCCCATACTTGTTCTCAGCGACACACTGGTACATCCCGGAGTCTGTGGGCTGCAGCCCCTGGATGATGAGTTCTCCATTAATGATTTCCACCCTGTTCTGTAGGGAGAGGACACATCCCAGGTGCTGAGGAAAACCTTTCTCATGCCACGGTCTTTTGACATATTCCTATATCACATTTCATTCTTGTTGCATGTATAATTTATAAACAACAAATATGACCAGATTGAATACCAGCTTTCATTCATTTAGAATAGGACTTATGATTCTGGCAACTTCTTTCACACTTTAATACTAAAATTAATATTCATCCATTCAGTACTAATGAGCATTTGTTTATCTGCATGCCCTTTACTTGGCAGTAAATTTTTAATTAACATAGCAAGTAAAACACTGGATCAGAATGGTAATACTTTGAGTGGTAATGAAATACGCTCCCATTGCGGATGAATGTTTGCATGCCTCATTCATCCAGGTTTACGTCAGTACTGGTCTGTTCATTCCTCTCCTGTTCTGCTCTATTCCATACAGTGCAGGCTGGTCATGTACCTGTGAGAATAAGGGGGTGCTGTTGCGCAGCCAGCGGTAGGTGGGCCTGGGCCTCCCTGTGGCCTTGCACTCCCACTGCAGCACGTCACCACTGTCCAGCTGGGTATCGTTAATCACGGTGAGCCACCGTGGGTATGCTGGGGGGTGGGAGGGGGACGCGTGGCACTGTTAATGGGGGGCACTTGTGAGGTCACAGAAAGACATGCTTAGGGAAAACATACATGTGCAAACGAACCCAGGCACACACAAAACACGGTCATGCCACCAAGCACACGCATGGGCACGCACACACATAGACGTACAGACTTTCACACAGTAATAATGACGTTAATAATAATAATTTATTCATAATATGTTTTCACTGAAAATTGCACAAAATCCATTTTCAAATTATGAGCATCAAAGCAGAATTTGCAAAGTAAGAAGCATGTGATCTGCTCTCACTGAGGTCTTTTAGCATCACTCCATCTGGTGTGGGCTCTTCTATAACAGCGTAAACAGCCTTCAAAGCCACCCGAAGCATAATTTACATCACTCCTTCCTATATCAACCTCATATCCAAAGAAGTTGGTGTCATATCCAGTCCTCTACTGTTTACATTTGTGCAAAGAAAATTAGGCTCATTCTGCACGTACAAGAAGTCAGTTGGAGTCTGCCTTTTCATGTTTATCACCCAAAACAGAAAAACAAGCAACAGAATGTGGGGAAACAGATTGCCCTCACTGGGACTGTGCTGTGTCAGGATGATGTCGTCAACATGCGATCTTTCGCAAGAAGCCTTATGGGAAAAGGCAAGATGGCGGTCTGTGAGGCATTCCTCTCACAGTAATAAGGCTTTGTGACGACACAGTTTATTTGATCATCAAATGATGCGTTTGTTCTGATGTATGAAGCAAATCTTCAAGCAGCTTACAGCGCTTTTCAGACACACTGTAAGCCCCATTATTGCAAATTTATAACATTACCTTTAGCTCGCCTAAAAATACACAATTTTTTTTTTTTCTTTTTCAAAAGACCACATTTACATAGTCAGTGGGTCCTATTGTTTACCCTTGTGATGCTATTGGATAGTAAATGTGTAAATACGCCTGGCCATCTGGCCATGAACTCAAACCTGCAAACTTTCCTTGAAGCCCATCTCCTTGTTTTATTCAGCTTGATATAACAAGACTCAAGTAAGTAAAATGCCTGAAATATTTTTTTCTGTGTCTATTACAATGTATGGAGCATGTAGATACTTAGTTAGTGTGGAATATATTCATCAAATTAGATTTTGAACTTATGTCAGTGTTGTGATTCTACAACACTGGGTGAGGTTGGTAGTCAAAATAGCGTGTGCACCTTACATAGGGGCAGGACCAGGCGATAATGTTCTTGAATGGGGGGATGTAAGTGCTCTGGGTGGTTGTATGTAGTCCTTTTATTTTCGTAAGTAGAGAGCATAATAGGCTAGCCAGACAGTATCGTGTGACCTCAGTGTAATGTGTGATTAGGATTATTTGCATTGCAATTATTTACTCTGTATATAGTACTATATACTTACTGTTTTTCCCATTTCAGAATGTCACCAGGAAAAAAAGGTCTTGTATAGTGTGCAGGATGTGATTGCTGCTGTCCAAAATGGAGAGAGAGTGATTTTGAGATGGAGTCAGATGACCCTGATGCAAGTGATGATGCCGATGAAGTGGACAAAGAAAATCAACATCCCACTGACTGTCCACACAGTGATTATGTTGACACTGAACCAACCAAACTAAGCCAACCAGACAAAGAGACCATGTCCAGTGACAGGTATCGATGGCTGAAAAAGGACGTTATCAATCCCAATACTGATTTTTCTGGTCCAGATATCACTGATGCTGATGTTTCCCTCCACACGCTGCAGACACTGTGATAAAGGATACACCAACATGCTATGCAGCAAGTGCAATGTCCATCTCTGCTTCTCAGATGAAAATAACTGTCTTTGGGACTATCACTGTAAATGAACACTGTTAAACACTGGGTCTATGACAGTTTTCATTAAGTTGATTTAGTTTCTAAATACAATTTTATCCAGTTTTTTATTATTAATAAATTGAATCATAAAAATGCAACTGCTGTGCAATTATTATTCATAATATATAGTCTTATGGGGGTACATAAGCAGTCAAATGTGCAATTAAACCCTTAGTTGTTCTTTATATTTGTTTAGACAGTATGAGTACAAATACAGAAATTCTGCACCCAACAGGGCCCAACATTGCAATATTACAACTTTTCCCTAAAAACTAAAACATAAAAAATTTGAAAACTCTAATTCCTGCATCAGAGGCCTCCTACAACAACATCTGAAAGGTGAAAAACTTTTTTGCTCATTTTTTTATAGTTGGGTTTAATAGCTTCTGAAACAAAGCCCTGGTGTAGAAAGACACCCTAAGCAGTACGGTGTGTTAGGTCCTCGCTCCGTCCCCAAACTGGTCCACCGAGCTTGAATAGTCTGGACGCCATTTGATTGAGTTTGCGCATCACCATCAACACTATTTCACCGATTCGGCTTGGTGACTCCGTGCCTGGACACGGATGAAGTTACTTACCATGCCGTGGGTAAGCTGTACCTCAGCTGATGCCTGGAAGGTGTTTCTGTGTACATAACTGCATTTTGCCTTCCTTGATAACCAGCCCACTTACCCTCATGACAGGCCCCTGCTTTCCAAAGACTCATTTTTAAAGTAATCCCCCCTGAGGGCATTCAACGTTAAGATAATTAGCGAGCTATCACCAGAAAAGGGAAATGTCATGTGTGCCAAAGTCCAAGGTGACAGATCCTGCAGAGACCCTTTTAAGCTGGCTGGCACATAGAGCATGTGTACACACGTATGTACAGACACACACACGTACACACATACACACACCTCCTGGTTCTTCTATCGTTTATAAATGCATTACAGATTCTACACCGTAATAGAGCTGGGCTGGTTTGGACCTTATCTGTGGACAAGGATGTTAGTGGCGGCTACCCTGACACTCAGTAATGACGCACAGCACCAAATGTCCACAACGTCTTCATGCTGACAGGGACCAGACTTCGCAGTGCAAAGAGGTATCGTAGGTGGCTTTGCTGACAGCTCCGGAGCATGGACAGCTCCAACATCCTCAGTTTACTATGGTAACATTTTCCAAGAGGAGCAACTTGTGTAGTACATAGCTGAGAA
Organism: Gymnarchus niloticus; assembly: GCA_009936485.2. Taxonomy (NCBI): domain Eukaryota; kingdom Metazoa; phylum Chordata; class Actinopteri; order Osteoglossiformes; family Gymnarchidae; genus Gymnarchus; species Gymnarchus niloticus. The sequence goes on along the minus strand of JAACJT020000031.1, from coordinate 4,760,118 downwards.
AAGTTTTTCAAGTGAGATTTCAGGCAATTAAATATACATCCTCCGTAGCCTTTCATGTGAAGCAGTTTTCTTGCCAAGCAAATGCACAAGCAAGTCCTTTTTGACATTGCGAGCCAGGGAAAGAATTGTAATCGGTTCCTCTGAGAGGTGGCCTTTTTGGGAAAACGCCAGCTGGCATCACAGAGAGCTGTTTAAAGTGGCCAATCAGTTCACGGGAGAGTAAACACACATCCAATTTGTGAATCGCTCCTGGTAGATTGTGCTGGTTTGTTTGTACAGATGTGTTACAGCGAGTCGACAGGCTGGAGTAACCCTTAACTGAGACTTGGTTTTAGTGTTTCACCCCCCCATCTGGACTCGGTTGAGTTGGGGTCCACTGTAGTCTACCCATGGGTAGGATAACTAGCACCGTTAACCAACAAGGCTTGATAATGCTGTCAAATTAGCTCAAGAGCAGGAGTTATCTCATAATAAGCCACCTCTAACTGTATGGGAGTACTGCGGCCCAGTCAGGTGTGTGGAGTATCATTCTGACAAAGGATCGTTCAACACTTCCAGCTAAACCTCAAGTAAGGGCCACCACAGGGGCCATTAGACTGACAATGGCAAATGGGAGCCACAAAGAAAAGCATGTATCTCATTTAAGGAGGGGGGAATTGTGGGCCAAACTTACCAACAAACTTCTAATCAGCTCAGCTCTAAAGTCGCTGAATTTTGATTCCTCCATTCAGTTGGCTTTGCGTTGTATACTTATTACTATTTCTATTGTCATCATTATTTTATCTCATGCCCACAGTTGCTCCCTGCCGTATCCCCGGTATGCTAATCTCGTTAGCCGCACATTTGGGTCTATAGACAGCCCAGTAGAGAATGATGCCGATGATCTGCGCTGATGAGATGAGGAAGATCCAGTGAAGCCGTACATGGTACAGCCTGCCCGTGAGGCCAGACAACGTCCCGTTTCACTGTCTTAAACGTCTCCTTGGTGTGACTTTATCTCAGCTCTATCTTCACCCTGCCACTTCTCATCGTCTCTGCTTGCCATAGACCTGTCAGCATTCCGACTTCAAATAAAGAAATACTAATATCAGCTCTTCCTGCTACTTGGATCTGTTTTGTAAAATATCCCTGAATGGGCCTAGATAAACCCACAAGTGACAGATCAATGGCAGACTTACTTCAGTTAGCCCCAATGATACAATATAATGATAAGAGGATGAAGATATACACAAACTGGATAACAAATCTGTAAGAAAAACACACATCAGTCCAGAAGACTCCATTTAGAAGAGAAGATAAATTCGTTAGACTGAGGAGACCGTTGAGGTGATGATGACGAGAGCAGTCACATCTGAGCAAAGAGTACATCAAGCAGAACGAGGCCTAAGTGGACATTTCAGCGCGATAACAGTGGCTTGGTCCAATCAGTAGTTGTTTTTTTTTTTTTCATTTCAGTGAGAGACACTACATGCATATCAAATCTTATTAGTGTCATTATAATAGAACTCAGAATGTAGTCTAAGTAACAAAGAAATAATACAGGCAAAGATTTGTTAGCAACAATTGAAAGGCTGAATCAAGCTCTTTTTTGGAAGAGATTAAATTCATAAATCCATGTAGAGAGCAAAGGCGTCAGAGTATGAGCCAGATAAGGCTTGTTCACGGATCAAACAATGCAATAATGTCTTGTGATAATCTGCTTGAATATAAAGAGTTTACGAAGTAAACAAAGCTTCTAAGCAGTGTGAAAAGTGCCGGAAAAACAACAGCAAGAACATCAACAACAAAGACATCAAACATTGAAATGGAACAACAGCTAATTTCAATTAACCTTTTCTTCCCCCTACATATTCTGTTCAGGAGGAACGTGACTGAGAATCTCCACAAAGCTCAAGGTGGGAATGTGAGATTCAGCTCGGAGTAGCAGAAAGGAAAAGGGGAAGCATTTCACCATCGCACCTTCCTGTATTACACTGCACACTGGATTAGTGTGGTGCAACTGTTAAAAGAAGAGAATGAGAAATGCCACACTGGAGGGGGTGGAGTGCAGGAATTAGCCCAGTGAAAAAGTCAAGCAGCTAAGGGACTAATTCAGCTGATAAACCCAAAAACAAAAGGAACCAAATTGCTCATCTGAAAATAAATGGCTGAGAAATTATTTATTACAGAGAGCCGCTATATTCTATTGTCATTAAAGCTGAAACTCAAGAATTTCTAGAATGAATTTCCAGAAGTATAAATAAAATAAATAAAATGATCAGTTTTTAGAGTGCAGTGAAAAAACAGAGCAAATTAATAACAGCATGTCATCATCTTCTCACCAGCATGGAGCCCAGGTCTCCATGGCAAAACGCCATGGAGATGCAGACCCATAGGTGTGGGAACTGTCTGCTAGGAAGTCACACTAAACTAAGCAACAAACCAAGGAGTGAAGCTCAGCACTCACTATAGACCTGCAGCTGTCCCCGGAAAGCGTTCCCGCCTCGGTAGTTTTCAGCTTTGCACTCGTAGGTGCCGGAGTCCTCCAGCTGCACGTTGGGGATCTCCAGGACGGCTTGGGACTTGCGCAGGCGTGACTTCTTAGGAATGTTGCCATTCAGCTTTCTCCAGGTGATAGTGGGAACTGGACTGGAGAGGAACGTAAGGGGAGAAAGGAACCAGTTACACAATGGGGCAGCAGCATATGGTCCGCCTGAGAAGGTCACGCAGCAAAGACACACACACGATCTTTACAAGTCACTCGAGCTTCTTGCCAGCTTTGGGATGGCACCTAGTGATGAGAAATAATGCTTAATGCTACCTTGACAGGATAAGAAAATGAGATCAGAGCTGGTCAGCCAGTGAACCTGGCCTTCTGGGGATACCGTAACAGGAATGAAAGGGACATCCAGCCGTGTCATGTGTTCAAGCCATGCGATTGACTTCTGGATTATATATTTGGTATGTACAGTATCTACATAACAGGCAGAAGCACAGAAGCCGTCGGGACCTAACGTCTCCCATGGCAAAGGTGGATCTCAGTCCCTGCAGGTGTGTCTGGTACGGGCTCCCGAAGACACAAGTCAGCAGCTTCGGATAACCTTTCTCAAGCCTCAGGGCGTCTTCTGAACAAAAAGGCCAAGCTACGAGTAGTACTTCCAAAACAGTTTGATTAAAAGGCTGTTTACCGGGCAAAAATGAACTGCTTATAAACATGTAAATGGGATCCTTTGAGAAACAGAGTCATTATCCATGTACATACAGTAAAATATATACTGGAACCTACAAGGCAATTACAAGCATGATGGAAAGCCTATGAGGCACTGTGCAAGCACTGTTGCCTCACACCTCTGTGGTCGGTCAGAATCACACCTCCACTCTGCTGCTTCTCTCTCCTCTGGGTTCTGCATTTTTTTCCCGCAAACCAAAGACACAACTCACTGAGGTTAATTGTTGTCTCTGAATGGCCTCTATGATCATGTGTGAGAATAGGTGTACGTGTGTGTTTGTGTGATGAATTACCATCATGAACGGCAAGGAGCACAAACTTGAATTATTGAACACCTCAGAGCCCCCAAATCCAAAGAATTCAAAAATTTTAGCTAAGAAAAGGAAAGCCACTTATGAAAGATTTTGCTAGAACAAAGTAAAAGTGAAAGCAGTACCATTGAAAAGCAGTAAAAACAACCTAGTTCTTATTGAATTAAATTATCATTTGATGTCATTTCATCATAAACCAGAAACACAGCACTTTGAGAAGGCAAACACATTAAAATCTAAGACCTCATCAGGAGAAGTTCATTTCATAACATGACATTACTCACAAGATTACATGGAATCTCATCAACAAACTAGGACATTAAGAATATTGATTGAAATTAAAGTCAACAATGTTGCCCATTCACTGAACCAATCTGACCATTATTACAGGTATACAAAGAAATACAATTTTTTTTAGCATTTTTATTTCTTTCTGTCACAGTGGACTATCACTTTGCAAGTAATATGATACAGAAGACTGCACTAGGTAGACTGTTACTGTGATTTGCCAAACACAATGTGAGGCAGATTCAAGTGGGGATCTGCAACTAATTACCCAGCTTTTGTTATTCATGACAGGACAGTTCCCTCAGTAAACCATGAAAAACAAGAAGGATTCAGGAATCCTGTGTCCTGCAGGTCAGTGTAACACCACATGAAGAAGACTCTCCTGTACGCATCCTGCAGGTCAGTGTAACACCACATGAAGAAGACTCTCCTGTACATGTCCTGTATGCCGTAGGGGTGGAAAGTCTTCATGGATTTCGAGGTGAAGTTTCAAACCCTCTGCTCAAGTTGGACGGAGGGAGAAACTTCATTTCAGCTTCAGTGGGACAGCTCACATAGAGACGGATGATGTGGGATATCACACATGAATGCATTCATTTGTAAGCAGGCAGGGAGCTTGTGAGGAAACCCTTGGGTACAGAGGGTATTACAGCCAAGTTTATTTAGTAAAGAGCAGAGTGAGGGCCCCGGCTATTGATCTGCACTGTCCTGTCAGGCTGCATTTAATGAAGGAAGAAGGACAGAGATGATGGACGTGAGAAAAGGGATTTTAAAGTATGGGTATTACTCTCTAAATGGTACCTCCCCACTAATGATCCCAGTTTAAAATCACCGCAAACAGTCAGAGGATCTTCAGCCATATTTGCCTCTTCCATAGATTACCTGCTATTTGCCCTTATGGTTCATTTATGAATAATTCATAGGATCAGTTTCAAAGATATATAACAATGATGTCTATGCATGGATGTAGACTTTCATAATTACAACAAGTGAAGAGAAGGTGAAGCATGCACTAACAAACTAAGAATTTTAATGAATGATTGATAAGGCCACCTAAAACCCTGGCCATAGGTATCAATGGGTAATGATGTCATATAGCTTAAGGTAATTTCACCATTACATCATTGCTGTCATACAGCTCAAACTTCTTAACCTTTTGTTTCGGTTATCTATTGCTCTTCATATCCTACAGGAGATGTTCAATAATCAATAAATAAAAAAATAAAGTGCTACGATGAATTTTAATTGCCTGAATAATTTGTTTGCTTTTATATATAATTTACAGTGCAACAGCTTCTCAAACATTAAATATCCTTTTTAACTGCAGAAAGGTATAATGTAAAGCGTATGACACACCGGCGGTATGTTAGCATGTGCTTTTCACATCTGCCTATCTCCTGGAAATAGCCGGGTGAACTGTGCTCTGAACCGCCCGACTGACCAAAGCTGCAGAAACCTTCGAATGGAGCCCACTTTACGGAGCCCGCTGTCATCAGAAAAGTCCCCTCAGAAGCTGTTTACCTCCAGTAAAGATGGAAGCATGGTAAGTAAGCTGGCTCACTTTGTCTGTTTATGGGCATGAAACAAACTCGGGATCATATGTCCCTGATGTAGCCTGGACTTTTGAAGAGGGACGGAATTCACCCTACGTGGCCAGGTGTCGCTCTCTTGTTGAAAAGTGTAGCTAATAGTCTTAATGGAAAATCTTGACTAACCAGAGCCAAGTCCAGGCTGCAGACTTGGCCTAACCGACTGTCTGCTAGCTGCT
>JAACJT020000031.1:4716622-4754443 GCA_009936485.2 Gymnarchus niloticus | reverse complement strand
GAGGATGGGCTTCCCCTTTGAGTCTGGTTCCTCCCAAGGTTTCTTCCTCCTGAGGGAGTTTTTCCTTGCCGCTGTCGTCTTTGGCTTACTTTTTGGGGACTCTGGGCCCAGGACTATGTAAAGTGCTTTGTGATAGTGCTTCTTGTTAAAGGCACTATATAAATAAAATTGAATTGAATGGAATTGGTTTGACAGGATGGACAAGTAACCTAGAGCAATCAATAGACCTGCTTCTGGTTAGCTTGTGCCAGTCCTTTTATATCGCCTTTCTCATTAGTACCTTTAGTGGTGCACCACCTGGCTGTGCGGAAGAGCCAGTTGTTCTGCAAGGGGGTGGTGTTAAAGTTGTGGCTGATCTGTGTGTATATATATATATATATATATATATATATATTCAACAGGTCCTGTGTAAGTGATATTTCGGGTAGTTCAAGTAATATGTTTTAAACTACTTTAGTATCCTCCCAAAATGTTTCAATTCAATTCAATTCAATTGTTTTTTGTTAATGCAAACTATGTTATAAAAGTACATAGCACCTTGGATATTTTTTCAAAATACCAGGAAGCAGCTGATTGTAAGACCATGTTTTGGGCATCGCACATAATATCGTGTAAAAGAGATGCTGAATGATGCTTGATTAACAGTGGACTTAATGGTGCAGAAGCACCCCAGGGTCATTCAACAGTATGAATGTTAGTTTTAATTATGTTTCCTATAAAAGTAATTTAAACAAAGGTATTTAATCTTAGTGAGGTCATTGCAACTAATGTTTACAGCAAATGGTATTGACCAAAGTTATGAAAGATCAAGATATCGGTAATAGATAACGAACTTACTGGGCTTGATACTGATTGGTTTTAATATATTTGAATCTGTCATTTATTCACCAAATACGTAAGCCTACTGTAGAATCACAAATAAAACATGGCTGTAAATGACCTGGTGCTTCACTCAGAGGCACTTTCACATGCAGCAGCACAACAAAGCAGATATAAAAGCAAGACAAAACTCAGCTATTAGTAGGTCATACTGCAATTGTTACATCATTAAATTCTGATATTATTTATTATTTCTTTCAATATCATTTTTAATACTACTATTCAACTGAATTTTATTTATATTATGCCTTTAACACAGAGCATTGTCACAAAGCTGCTAAACTCCAGTATTTACAACAGTATTACCAATACCGCAAGCTGGGGACTGGCACCACTTAAGGTAACTTCATTTGCTCATTAAAATTTCCTGTCTCATTTAACAGTCTGTCAAGTCTGCGCCAATGCCTCTGGAGTACTGGCCAGGGTTTTTACGTTTGCCCATCGTGTTTCCTTATTGTCTCTGCTAATTGCCCTTGCCCTGATTGCCCTCATGTTCCACTTGTGCCTTTTGCTATTTAAGTCCATATCTCTCCTATTGTGTTGCCATCAAAACTGTGTGATCTCAGACAGGAGTAAAGTCTGACAACTGTTACAGGTTGTCCTCAGCTATAGATCAATATTGTTAGTGGGACTAGGAGTCCGATCCACAGTTGAATATTCATTAGTACTTGTTTGTACCCAAAAATCATTCCTTTAAATATAAACAAATACACCATCAAATTCAACATCTGTGTCCGTGGCAGTGTCCTTGCCTTATTCTCCCAGAGTTCATTTCTGTGTTTCCTCCTCATGTTCAGGTCTGAGCCTAGTGGTTCTTTTCTTGTGTTTACCTTTGTTTGCCCCTCTTATTGAGCCTAATATTTATTTGTACCTGCATTCTTGCCTCCCATGCCGTGGGTCCGATGACAACTGTGACATGATCCTTATTTCCCATGTCTCGCCTTCATCTATAAGCTCTGCAGTTACACTGATCTAACAAAAATATTGTATTAAAACAATAGAAAGTATATTAAAATATGTACCTGTCAAAAAAACATGTATCAGTTATTGTTGACGTGTCAGTGTTTACCCACTTGATAGATGTCATCTGAAGCAGCAAAGATTACAAAGTTCAGCTTGACATTTTCCTCACATTCAACACCAACAAAGTACAAGGAAATAAAAGTGATCACTCACTCACACACACACACACACACACACACACACACACACACACACACACACACACACACATTTGTGTTTCTAACCTTGTGGGAACCTTCCATTCATTTCTATGGGCCCCCCCTAATCCTAACCATGACAACCCAAACCCTAATGCAGCCCTAACTTTAACCATAACTAACCCAACCAAGTATAAGAGTTTTGGCTCAGTTAGTCTTTTGATTGCATTTACAGATTTTTATAAAACTGAGTTTTCCATTGTGGGAACAGAACAAATGTCCTCACACGGTAAAAATGTCAGGTTTTTATTACCTCCTGGTGACATTTTGTCCCCACAATGTAATATAAATATGGCACATACACACATACAAGGTTCTTAAAAGCAAGCGCACTCTTTAAAGAACCTCTCTCTCACACACACACACACACACACACACACACAAATGGGAGGACCTAAAAGCAGGTAAACATGATATGAACACCAAATGCGAGGCTCTTAGAGTGAACACATGATAGAAAAACCGTGATAATTCAGCTGCTGCATCCACAACAGGTTGGTCATTTTATGAATCCCACAGTAAAAGAGAGAAACCGGCAGCAGTGTATTACCTGCTATCAACCCTTAACAAGTGCCAGATATGTTAAAAATCCATTTAAGGCAGAACACTTGCTATTATCTGAGGAATCTAAGTACCACCATCTCTGATGTTAATCAGGCATGACCGTCATCTTTATGCCCAGCTCTTAAACAGCATCCACCACTTGTATTGCTATGCAATGGGACAAGTTAAATGTTTTATATAGTAAGAAGCATGCTCGTAATGCATGCTGTGGAGAAGATGACAGTGCATTCCGTGTATATAGCTCAACATTTACCCATTTCCACAAGGGCCATTACGGCATTTCACTTCAGCAAAGCACTTGAGAAAAATCTCTTCAGGAAGATGTTGTCTAAATACCTTCTAAGTGACTTCAGATAAGTAATGAAACAATATTTACTTAGCAGATTCTTCTTCAAAGTAGTCAACACTAAAACCAAGTCTTGACAGCCGCATATCAATTTAATGCTGTTTAGATTAAGTTAAGGTAACCATATGTCCTGTTTCCCAGACATGTCCTCTTTTTGAGACCTAAAAATGCATCTGGCCGGGATTTCTAAATTGCCAATAATGTCTGGGATTCAGATTTTGCTTTCTACATTCACTGTTCATTGTATGCGAGTGTCCATCTGCCCCATGTCACCATCCTGCCACCAGTGTCCTCTATTTTGGTCACCCAAATTAAGTGCCAGTCCACAAAAACTACATGGGATCTTAAACCCACAACAACACATGGCTAACAGATTCATGAATATACCGTAAAAATGGAGGCTGCTTCTGAGAGCAGGTTAGTGATCTGGGAAGCCATTTCTGGGAGTGGCTTAGTGAAGCTGTAATGAATTTGTGGACTGGATCTAAGTGCAGAGCAGGGTTCTTTAATCATGGTCAGAACAGACATACTCAAAGCCAGAACAGACAAGCTTTCCAGAAACCAGAGGAACATCCATGACATAGTTGTGGTCATGGGCAAATGGTCAAAATCCAGAACAAGGCAATCAGCACGGCAAACAAATCCAAAACAGAAGACAGAGACAGAGAACTAGCAGAGATCATGATAACAAAACACACAGTAAGGCTGAGGCTAGGGTGTGGCTGCAGTTAACATTCTGGTGAGGAATGATGGTATGTGGAGTGTGGTTGGCTGGGTGCGGACAGGGCAGGAGCAGGGCATGGCTGACTTGGTGTGGGCATGACAGAAGTAAACTCAAACCTACTTTGAAGAAACATAATAAATCCACTGGCATATTTTTAATGAGTATGCATTGGCCACAGTGGAAATCATAAATGAGCCGAAAGACCTCCACATCTTTGTAAATCTTTGTGAGATTTGAGGTGCTTCAGAAAATCAATTGCAATAAAAATATGAAAAATCTCTTTTATATAGGAGTTATATAAGGCAACAAACACAATGGGAAATGTAAACGATGAGTAAAAGCTTTAAAAATATTAAATTGTCTAAGAGTACGTTTTTGTGACTCAAATATGTATAAATTCAGAAGTGAAATTTGTTAGAATGAGTAAGATGAAAAAGCTTTATTCTGCCTCAGTGGTCCATTAAGTCAGGCAGACTTTTCTAGCTGCCAGACTGACACATTTAGACAGAAGCAACAGTAAGAGGCAACTCTTCAGGCGGGGGAACATCTACACCAATTAATATGCAGCAAGCAGAAGAGTGTCTGCTTGGAAAATGATCGTTCCTTGTACTTCATACAATAGTTTTCTTTTTTTTTTGCTTTTGCAAGGTAAACACAAAGGTTTACATGATTAAAATGTATTTTAATGGTCAGTAGTCTTTTGAATATATGGTTCAATATGGCTATATTAAGGGTGAAACAAGGTTCTTTGACTGAGGAATCAAAATGATCAATACACCCATGCCAGATGGATGCATCTGAGAGTTGTTTGACCAAACTTGGCCATACATTTTCAAACCACAGTCAAAACCTTAAAATGTTACACCATCTTGTCCAGGTGATCATCAGAACAGCCTGAAATGTTCCAAAGTCACCGGATGTGCAGCATCAGGTCAATAGATTGGTTTCACTAGGATGGGTCTGCTGGCCACTGTTTCATTGGTTCATATACAGCAATATTCAAAATATATTCTTTAACTGAGATGCTGCATGCAGATCCTTTGGTGAAAACAGTTAAAAATAAGTTACTGATTTCAGAGGATGATCCCCAAGAGATGCCCGGTACAATCTGCAGATAACCTTTAGAACTGTGTCAGTGGCATGCTGGTAAAACTGAACAGGTACAGATCTAGGCATGGCAGAGATGGGCAACCATCCCGGGTGGCATCGTTAGAGGAGCACTACGGGAAGCTCTCAAGCCACACGGTACAGTACTCCCACCGTTTTACTAACATGTTAGCTTATCGTCACTCGTAGTTTTTGTTTTTCCTCAGGAGGACACACCGATTGGTTTTGCCCAGGAGACAAAGTTAGAAAGCTGGCATGTTATAGGTCTAGACACACATTAATTAAACTGACTGAATTCTTACGTGAAGTGGCAATATTAATTATCGCATCTATACACTAGTATTGATCTGATTTATGTTAAACCGAAAAAGGAAGTTGAACATCAAGTTACGTCCTGGCTAGTGCATTACATTCAAATGGAAGGAAAGCAAAAAGAGTAAAACATGGCTTCAATATATAAATGGAACTGCAGCAAGACTTGACAACAATCAAAGCATCACCACCATCTCCTGCTGCTTAATTTTTACGGCTGTTAGTTAGTAGCATAATGCTTAATGACAGGGAAAACTGCATTCATATGCATTCGCATGCATTTGCAGCTACAAGTAAACAAAACAATCAGCAACAAGGTCACAGAAAACAGGTTCCTCCTCCCACATTCTTTACATGGTACTCCTGAGCTGACGCTACACTGCTATCACCGCAAGAGCACTCCAGCAGAACTCAGTACAAACACCAGCATCTTCACACTATGTTTCAGTACTTTGGGAAAGCAAATCGAGCAATGTGCTGCAGTCATCTCTTGAACTACCCATGAGGCTTCATCATTTTTCTGCATTACCTGCATTGAATTAAATATTCTTCCATCCATGTCCCACTGACCTCAGCTTTGGCCTTCTACTGACCATCTTCTTTGGCTGCTCAAAGGACTGGGAGCTGAAGGTCACTTAAAATTCAATTTCGAGTGACAATGCTGTCATTTGAAGGTATCACTCATGGACTGACCTGTAAAACTGCCACAACCCCTGGAAAACACCGATTTTATTTATTTCCATGCTTGACCTGTTACTTTAAACTTGTGTTTATGGGTAAAGCACAGTATGTGTGACTTCATCTCCACTTAGTTTACGACCTTTGAATATACTGGTCTCGGGTCTAAACAAGCTGAATTGACTTCTGCTATGTGGTGACCCAGTCAGATATGGAGTGACGGACAATCTTTCTGGCTAAGTAATGCTTAAGGCTTTTACTCAGCCGCTAATTGAAAAGGAACCTGTGATGAGTGCTTTGTGCAGTGAGTGGGAGTTACAGATATGACACATGTAAGGGGCATGGGGGCCACTGCAGAAACCTGTAGGAGACAGCCTCTGTGGAGAAACACCTTATAAATCAAAGGTGCAAAGATAGCAAATGCTATAACAAGAGCAGTATAAAGTATTCATATTTGTGTGTGAGAGAAAGCAAGTCATAGTAGCACAGTGGTTAGCCCTGATTGGGGGTCCGAACCCTGGAGTTTGCATGTTCTCCCTGTGCTTTGGGGGTTTAGTCTGGCTACTGTGGTTTCCTTCTGCTCTCCAGAAACATGTGTTGTAGGCTAATTGGCACGGCTAAATTGTCTATAGTGTGTAATTGGGTATGTGAGTGTGCCATGTGATGAGTTGGAACCCCATCCAGGGTATCTCCTGCCTTGTACCCTAAGGCTGCCTGGGATAGGCTCCAGGCCCCCCCTACAACCCTGCAGAGGATTAGGTAGGTTAGAAGATGGATAAAGTATGGATGTGGGCTTTAAAATCCTCTTTAGCTTCTCAACGAAAACAGACAACTAATTTTCCAGTGAACGAGAAGTTCTTGTCTGAAGGAGGCCAGTTTGTGAGCCCAGAGACATGCACTCAAGTAATGTGGTCAGCATTACTCCACAAAGAACCAGCTCCACCACAGACACCTACAGCATCAGAATGAGTCTACAACAGAGGTACTCATCTTCTAGATGTATGAGCTTCTATACAAGCATGTGTGAAGTTTTCTAAAACCAGTCATCCTGGCAATAACATTTAAGGCATTGTAGGGCATCCTGAAATTTATTTTTGATAAAATGAATAAAATGAAACTGCCTCAATATAAACTAAAGTTTCTGCGATGTACATGAGGGTCTTACTTTCATCTCATGAGACTAAATAATAAGTTTATTTCATTAACAGAAGGAAAAATCCATTATAACAGCACCTCATTCTCCCACAGCCTAAAGAACACTTCAATTTCCCTTGTAATTCACCAAGTTCAGTAAATCATCCATCAAGTCCACACCAAGTCAGCCACGCCCATTTCCTGACATGTCCACATCCAGTCTCCACACCCAACTCCATATACGTCCACACCCACTCACCCTGACCAACGCCATACATGTCCATACCCAGTCGCCATGTCCAGTTCCTGACATGTCCACACCCAGTCAGCCACGCCCAACTCCTGACACATCCACACCCAGTCAGCCATGCCCAACGTCTTCCTGGATTTTAATACCTGTTTTGCCAGGGATTTTGGTTTTGTGGATCATGTTTTCATTTGTTTGCCTGTATTCCGAACCTCCTGTGTACTTACTTCTGCCTGTTTCTGGACCATCGAGTCCTCTGATTGCCCCATTAATAAATGACAGGAATCTCCACATTGGATTCACATATTGCATTCCCTACACCACTTGTTATTCTCATTTTGAATTTCTGTTTGGCACTGACACACGGTAAGAAAACACACGCCCAAGGGACTTCTGGGTAACCTGGCTCCAATATAAGGTATGGGGTATGGTATTTGCCAACCTGAACAGAGGTCAGAAATGGTACAAAGTATTTGACTGGGCAATTTACTGTATTTCCATTGTCTCACATATCATCTTTTCATTTAGAAGGTTTGAGATTTCTCTGATCAAGATAAAAACAATTATCTCATTCATTTTTAGCAAAAAGAGTGATGTGGATTTATCTTTGTTAAGTGTCACTGTGCTCAAAACAACTTCAGAGTCATGGAATTTCTGTTTGGAGGATCGAGCATACCCCTGTGACAGGTGAATGACTTGAGAGTCACAAATTTTCTGTTTGGAGGATCAAGCATGCTCCTGTGACAGGTAAATGACTTGAGAGTCATAGAATTTCTGCTTGGAGAATTGAGCATGCCCCTGTGTCAGGCAAACAACTTGAGAGTCACAGAATTTCCGTTTGGAAAAAGAAGCTTGCTTCTATCTGTTCTTTCACTGGACGTTATAATATGATATTTTCTATTCATAAAAATTTCCTGCAGTTACAGTGTTAGAGTGGCTGACTTTCCAGTCTTGTCTACTGAACTCCCCAGAATTTTCAAAGTTCAGTAAGATAAAAACACATGATGACGAAACTCAATAGTGACATGAAAGACCAGCTGGACTCTATGTCGTTCAGAAGTTTACCACAAGAGAATAGAAAGGGTATAATTAATAAAAAGAATCAGCTTAGTTTTTCCAATCCTAACAAATAGATTAAAATCATACTACACAGTGTCCCAATTGCTGTGATTTGTACAGTGAATGTGCTGATATTGTTTTTAACTATGTGTTTGTGTATGAGGAACATCATTGGGTTTTCATAAAATGATGCTGTAATTTTAGATCCACCATTTGATTAGTTTAATAAAATATTCATCCCTGACTCTCTCTCTTTCTCTTGCTCCCTATCTGTCTCTCTCTTTGCCTCTTTCTCTCCCTCTCTATTTCTCTCCCACTCCCTCTTTCTTGCACTCTCTCTCTTTCTCTCTCTCCATCACCCTCTTTTTCTCTCACATTTCCCTCTCTCCCTCTCTTTTTCTCTCCATCTCCCTCTTTCTCTCCATCCCTCTTTCTCTCTCTTTCTGACTCTCCGTGTCCCTCTCTCTCTCTCTCTCTCAATCAACACATGACCACTTCCGCTTTATTGGAATTATTAACTGACCTTGTTGAAAGGACAGCAGAAGCAAATCCTCAAATATCTTACCAATAACAAAGACTTACCTGAAAGGCTGCTGATGACTGACAGGAGAAGAAGTGGTTTCCATGGTGACCCCATCCTTGTTCCGGAGGGTTCTATGTCCCCTTCAGCAAGACTGTTCGAATCTCTGCTTCTTCATTAAAGCAGTGCCTAAGAAACACAAGGGCAGAGTGAGTTGCTGTTGTTTATCTGAAGGGTCACCTCATGGTCCTGCAAGCCTTTGAAGAGAAGCACAATGGGCCTAACAGCTTAAAAACCAAAATGCTTCCAGAACAATGAGCTTTAAGAAAAGCTTTGAACTCCACTTTACTCCCTGCCATTTACCAACCTGCTCACAAGCAGCATCCAATATACATAGGCACTGGCACCAAGCAAACCCATCAGAACAAGACACAAAAAATCCAAAGTGCTGTGGTCTGCTTAGAATGGATGGATGTTCTCATGAGACACGTTGTTATGGTAATTAAGTCTGACCTAAACTAGGGTTCCAGAGGTCTCCACCAAAGCAGCCAGTGGAGACACAGAGCTGTGTTTGAATGCAAAACAAGTCAAACACAATCTCTTAACAGTCTAGAAGGCAAGTTAGAGCTATTTAGTCCTGTTAGCAAGCATAAAAGTATAAAAGTGACCTTTGAAGGAGATCGCTTGGGTTGACCTTAAGGTTACAATATAGGCTGTCTAATAGCATCATTCAAGCTCACCAAACTCATGGGATTGGATTCAATGAATCCGGGACAGGTGTACTCAGCCAGTCATCATCCTGAATTCAGGAGGCCGCCCCAAGAAAGGACATGGAAAAAAAGAAAATGTGTTTATCTGTAGCAGAGTGGAATAGGAAGGTGCCTGGTGACCTGGGTGCAGCTGATTAGGCTGCTTTTAAATGCAGCTTTTAAGCTGAGCTCATAAACTTAAAAACCTTCCAGGTTACGGCAGAATTCTACCTTTAGCAATGCATTTCTCACTTTTTATCTAGTTGTTGTTCTAACCTTCACTTTCAGTATGAAAAAGGATACTGCCTGTTTATCTTTTGCCGTTGCTTTATAGCCAGTTAATCCCATAATAGGTGTGCCTCGTAAAACATGAAGCGAAGCCCATCCACTTTGTGGGGGCACACACCTCTGAAGTGAGTGCTGTCATGCACTGCATTTGTTCACTCCATGAACTTCA
This sequence comes from Gymnarchus niloticus, assembly GCA_009936485.2. NCBI lineage: Eukaryota > Metazoa > Chordata > Actinopteri > Osteoglossiformes > Gymnarchidae > Gymnarchus > Gymnarchus niloticus. Next base: position 4,744,447 of record JAACJT020000031.1, on the reverse strand, counting down.
GGCTTCATTGAGGAGAAACACCAGTTCTTTAGTATTTGGTCACAGCTTTATAGGTACCCAACTGACAGTGGATGCCACTGTAGAGCAATGAGGAGGACAAGAACTGCAGAAGAACCAGAGAAGAACCCGGAGATTTGTGGGAAGGTAAAATGAATGTGCCTACGAACACACAATGTGCACCGGACAGGCCGTGGACCATGGGCTTTACGAAATGCAGGACGCGATGTTGCGTGATTAAATCTGGCAGAAAGTTAGCCTGGTAACCCGGCAGGGGGCATAAATGACCTCACGTTGTCCATCCATTCATCCATCAGTCTTCTAACCACTTATTCAATGGGAGTGATGAGTCATCCTGGTGACAGCTGTCTGTATTTACTCACTCCTGCACCCCAGCACAAGGGAATCCATCTCTATATTTGTGCTGTGGATCCAAATTCCATTTGTTAAACAACATAGCCTGACACTTAAGAGATCAAGTAAAATAAGATACCAAGCACCTAAATAGCTAAAGCTCAAAGTAGAGCTGTTAGAAGTCAGGTGAGGGGGTCCTGCAGACCCTCAGTATAATGACACCGGCAGTGTAATGTACCGAGAAGATGTTAAACTGAGTCTTGGTTCAGCCCTTGTGACACTCTGAAGGCATTCTGGTCATTGAAATGATTGTACAATAATTTTGGAATGTGTTAGTTCTGCAGTGACTCCTCCATTACACTTATATTTTAAAATATATTTCAAATATTACATCTCATTTTCATATCTCAGCTTCATATAAACCATTTTTACGTGCATGCAACTTGTAGGAATACACACATTACAAAATTTCCAAAATCAATATGAGTAGATGTAACCTGTTGTCACCATGGTACCATAAGGCATTCAGCCCATGGAGCAGATGCTGGTGTCATTGTGGAAGTGATATTAAAAGCGAAGGAGACAGATTAGACCGAGAAGTACTTTTCTTGGCTTTGAGACTGCGATAACTGCTCAGATCCTTGATGTGAAGTGATAAAGAGCGAACGCTTTCTGGCCACGCCAGCTGACTTGGCTGAACCCATGCTGTGCGAGTGCCACTTCCAATAGGTTAAGATCATTTCATCACTTGGCACGAGTCTTTCGTTGCTGATGCGAGACGGCAAACGGCCATATACATCAAGTGCTCATATAAATCATGCTAATTTACACCTGCGATCAATCTTTTACACCAACACCTTCTCTCACACATCATGTGGATAATACACACACACACACACCCATATATGTATATGTATCAAATTTATCTGTAAGTTTCCATGCATGGTCTCACTGTCTCACTGTTCGGTGGGCCATGAAGTCATTCATCCTCATTGTTTTTAACCACTGGGCCCCACGCCGCCTTTCCTTCCAGGAACCGGACTAGACAGACTAGACTGAGACAAGCCCACCAAACTGTACTGGGATCAGGGAAGCGGACCACAGCTGCATGGGTCAGCAAGTATCACCCTGCTGCTTATTGCCCGCTCCTCACACCACACTAATTGGCTTCTCGGTCAAAGGCTCGAACCGTGGACCCCGCTCATTATAAAAACAGCAGTACATGAGGAGGAGCAGGGACTGCAGGGGCAGGGACCGCAGGGATGATATGACTCATCTGGGAGCCACTATGCAAGCTTGGCAGTTACCCTTATTCTTTTAAAAGGGGGAATCTTACACCAGTTTGTCTCAAATATCTGCCCAGCTCAACTGGGACCAACAGCACAATTATCTCCTGCTGGGCCAGAGGGTTTAAATGTGTCTAACAGCATTAACAAATTCCACATCCCTCTCCTTATTTTAGCCAATTTAACAATTTTATATTAACTGAGCCATGTCTGTTTTGTTTTTGCATGTTTGGAGCACTGAAAGGTCATTTTGTGGCCTTCAGAAAACAAACAACATGATTAAGGCTGCTGTCATTTTCCTCTGTAAAACCATACTGCATTACACTCATTTCCCTCTTGTTACACAGCAGCCAGCAATTGGCTGATTTAAGGTAATGAACAACTGCAGTGCACGCTGGGTTTGTGTACTACCCAGCATGTAACAAACGACACACAGCTGACCTGTCGGAATGGCGTGGCTTCACAGTGAAGTGACACTTTAGGGAGAAGGGATTTGAATAAGTCTTTACAATCTAACATGAATAAAAAAGAAAGGGGTAGACAAATGAAGGCTGGGGGCATCTCCAACTCCCCCAACCTCCACACTGAACCAAAGTGCAATACCAGCCTTGGTTTGTTAGTCTTCAGCTGTTTAAGAGGTGTTACTGTTGACAACAGGGCTGATGGAACAGCAAACCAAGGTGCACTGCAATACTGTACATAAAATAAAAGAACAAGAGGGCCACCAGACTGCAGAAAGCCACTCTGCCAGTCACTTCGGTGGGTTCAAAATACGGCACCGATTCCCAGATACAGATGAAAGTGAGCAGTATGCAGTGCTGAAGAGTCTGCTGAAGGCCAAAGCCTTGGCACAACCGCCTGAAGACCTTGGCTAACAGTCTGAGTTTCAGGATGTCGTCACGCGTGACTCTGTAGAGCAGACTCTAATAGGCCTGAAATTTTCCAGTCAAGAGAGTTCTGAGGGTCTCCGTAATATTAATGTCAAGAAACTATGCCTGTAAACATGGGTAAAACTGGATTAAAGAGTCAGCAGAGCAAATAAATCCACATTTGATGGCGTGCTGGGGACTTACGGTATGGCACCAAAGTAGGATTACAGAACTCCATGTATCATATGCATAATCAATAATCCCCATATACTGAGGGAAGAACCACAACAGTAAGGGCCCATTAGATGGACTGGCTGCTGTGCACACAATAAAAACAATTAAGGTTTGTGTTGAGGCAAAGATTGGAAAAGCTCTGAGAACAGATTGGCACCTGGAGGCAGTCATGTAACCTGGCAGTACGTGACCCTCTGGACTCTGCTACCTTCCAGAGAGATTATGGAACCAACCCGTGCGAGTCTATGAAAGTGTTTAGCTGGCAAACCTCCAAGCCCCACGTCTGCCAGCAATGAGATAACACTGGCTCTTTATATTTACTTTGTGATTCCATCACAGACGCTGCTAAACAGGAATTAGGGAGAGCAGATGACGGCACGAGCCTATCACATCCTCACCATCAAAGAACACTCTCCAATACACATGTTAAACACAGCTGCACGAAATGACGGAACGAAGTCACATGACCATCATGTGCAATGATGCCATTAGCACCTGTCTAAGAAGTAGAAACCGTAGCCCTATGGCTGGCAGGTAAACATAAAATGACATCAGAACTAGCCAAAACCAAAATACCACCGAACATGTCGTCAAAGACAAACAATTACACACTTAAAAAGACATTGTGTAGTTTTATAGCAATTTCTTGCTGTGACTTGCTGGCCATTTGTCTGTCTTGTATGTGGATACACACAGATGAACTTGGCCAGCTTTCTCTCCTGTTCATTCATTCTGGTTGCACAACTTTACCGGCTGTAAGTTGCACAATCGACTATGTGATGTTTTGAGCAATCGCAGAGAGTGGGTGGTCTCAACAAAAAGTAGCGGTGCACATCAAAGTTCTAATTACCTGCTCCTGCATGACGTTGTGGTAGCCATGGTGAACACTGGTTTATTTTTTACCGAATCGCACTGCATGTTTGATAAACACTTCTTTGTTCTTTTAGCCTGAAGTATACAGCCAGCTAAACTTATCTTTTGATAAGCTTGTCCTCAGTTTGTATTAATTATTTTTGTAGAATATGAAATATTTCATGTTCCACCTGCTTACGCTGGGCAGGATTGTAAAGGGGCCTGGAGCCCACCCCAGGCAGTACAGGGCAAAAGGCTGGGATACTCACTGTGATGGGATGCCTTATATTAATGGGTATGCACACAAACATGCACTAAGGGCAATTTAGAGACACTAATTAGTGTAACTGTATGCCTTTGGAATGTGCATGGAAACCAGTGAACCTGTACCACACAGGGAGAACCTGCAAAATCCACACACACACGGCACGGGGTGGATCTCAAACTCCTAACCCTGGAGGTGTGAGTCAATATTGCTGCCCACTGAGCCACCCTATATCCAGTGGCTGCTATTATCTTCCAAATTATAGATGGTACATTTTCAGGGCAAGTGATGGGTAATTTACTCCAATACATTTATCACAATGACTTCAGTCTTAATAAAAGCTGAACGTCAAGGGAAAGGGTAGGGAAAGGTTTTAGGCACAGATTAGCCAGGGACTGTTGAAGTGAGCACAGATTCAACTTGGGCTTCACAAGGAGAATGGCTAAGTTGTCTACTGTGCCCACCTAAAAGGGATTAGCAGACGATGTTTCTTTCAAAGACTGCTTTCGGGCTGCTTTGTAAGCATGTTGATGACACTGGGGAGTATTCACAGTGATGAACTGACATTCGGGGATCACTCCTCAAGCAGAAGTGTGTTACGCCTCACGCAGCTTCCAAGCTCACCATGCAGGTGGTGACACAAAGAAAGCTGGCAAAGTGAGGTTCCTGAAGTACTGTCCTGCGGAGTGCATCTCTTCGGGATGCAGATCGCTCACTGGCATCATACCACACCTTTGGTGTCCACTGGAGTTCTGTGAGTAGGTTCCCCACATACCGTCCTGCAGAGTGCATCTCCTGGGGATGCAGATTGCTCACTGACATCACACAACACCTTTGGGGTCCCACTGGGGCTCTGTGAGCAGGTTCCCCACATACCGTCCACGTACCACACAGCCTCTTCGTGCCTCTTTTAGGCAAACAGCATGTTGCTGCTGACATTACCATATCCTGTTTCCTACTAATATTTTGTGGGACTTAATCTGATCATCTCATCATGATTCCAAATGAAACCCATCCTCTTTCCTTCCCTCTGCCAACCGAATGAATCGAGGGTGTAGTTGTTAACTTAGCAAAACATCTCACGTTTAAGGTCACAGTGTCTTACATAAAGACCGTATTATGATGTACTGCAGGAAAATGAGATCTTTTTTTGGCTGCGTTGAAATTACAACACAAACATACCCCCCCACAAAGTCAAAGTCAAGGACAAACATGGCTGTGCTTTGATTGAATCAGAGTCATTGATTTAATGGACAAATGCGTTGTACGTTGATAAACAAGAATGGCAGATAAATTATCATCACTGATGGCATGTTAGTCTGCAGCCGCATGACTTACTACTCTATAGATTGAATAAGGACAGATGATTACCAAGTACAAATATCCTAATTCTAATGGAGCGGCATTAAAATGCATTTTGCTATTACATAGCAAAAAAAGATAGTTTGCCTTCGATTTGATGACATTTGACACATTTTTTCTCCCTCATAGTCTAAGAAAGTGCATACAGAAGTTAACCATGTTAACATTAAATGAAAACAGTGTTTCTTTAAATCCAACATTAACAAAATGATCTCAAGTCACATAAATTCCATGGAAAAAAGCGTAATTTTTATGTCATTAAGAGCATGCATGTTTGTTGTAGGTTTTCTGTGGCTGAGAGCCTGTAGGAAGCCGTAATAGGACAATGCCATCATTGCAGTGAAACCTTCTTTGCAGAAAATGCAGCATGCATAAAGATCTGTACTTAGAGTCCAACAAATGCCTGTCAGAAAAAATCTCCTAGGGCACTCTGAAGACAGTGATTTTAGGGTTTGTTCTTTCAGGGTGCTGTGTTACTGCCTGCTGTGGCTGCCCACCCGGTTTTAAAGGATTCCTCAGTGTCAGGCCAGGAAGCCAGCCTCACTAGATGTGGTTTTTACTCAGTGCCACTAATACAGCTACCAGAGCCGCTGCCAGCCAGACAATGCCGTGTGATTACATTACACACCTGGCTCCATGCCATACTTCAGCATGTCCTCCCACTGTTAGGTCAGAGCCCTTCATTTACAATCGCTCATCCTCCAGAACATTCCATGCTTCCATGCTTTGTACATGCATTTTGTACAAAATACAACAAAAATTCACAGTCCGAAGGACTCTTTTTCAGAAGGTCTGTGAGATTGGAAAGAAGTCAAAAGAAGTCACCACAGAAACAGTAAGTGATGGAACAAAATTCAAACCAAGGTGAAGGGATATGCAGAAGAGTATGAGGAAGATGTCAAAAATGGAAATATATTAAATGAGTGAAGTTAGTAGGAAGACTTCAATAATGAAAGAGGAAGTCAGATTAGCCCTGAGATCACTGCTCATGAAGAGATCATGAAGCCCTTGAAGCCTCCCAACAGGAAAACAAAAAACTGAAGAGAAACCAAAGTGCTGACGAAATTATGGCAACAGCTTAATGGCCAGCAGTCAGCATAAGACATTCCATCACCAGGAAGAAGAGAGTGGACTGAGTTCTGAGTACTGAATACTGTTGTTCACTTTCTCTCATATTACATGCCAGTACGTTTATGCCAAAAATCTTTCAATACAGATCCATATGTAGTGAAACACCTGTCTGAAGCTGAATTTGGGAAAGGCAAAGAAATCAGTGTTGATGCATAATGGATAACAGAAAAACCACAGAACACAAGAAGCAAGTGAACAGGTGTTTTACTTAACATAACACACTATTTTATTTAGGGAATGTTATTAGGAAATTTCTGCATCATAACATCTGATTGTCCTAATGAATAATGTGTACACTGGACAAATAGAATGGGATATGAATAAACTGATTGGTTCCACCCGAGATACGGAGTTAGACGAGACTGCTGGAGTGAACAGTAACAGCCTTCAATATGCCGATGATACCACAGCAGATTAAACTTCCCTATTTTAGCGATATGATAAGAAAACCCAGGGCTGTGGAGAACACCATAAAACTTAGAAAAGATGAAGGTAAAAGAGGAAGATGATGACCAGCAAAAAGGTGGACAGACTCAATGATCTTTGAGCATATCTTTGAGAAGATGCAGGCAGAAAAAAGGATATTCTGGATGTCTGATTGGTCACCAGGAGTTGGCATTGACTCAATGGCACCTGCTATTAATGGTAATTAACAAAAGTGGTGACTATTGTTCAAAAGCTGTGTGTCCTGTCCTTGAATAGGTGCTCATTGAGACAGAGAGAAACACGCACACATTGAGATCCCATTTAAAGGTACATAAACACACAAACATTGAGATCCCATTTAAACATACAGACAAACACACACATCGAGATCCCACTTAAAGGTGCAGAAAAACACAAACGTCGAGATCCTATTTAAAGGTACAGAAACACGCAAACGTTGAGATCTCATTTAAAAGTACATAAACACGCACATATCAAGATCCCATTTAAAGGGAAAGAAATACACACACGTCAAGATCATATTTAAAGTTACGTAAATAGACAAACATTGAGATCCCATTTAAAGGTACGGAAACATGCACACGTCGAGATCCCATTTAAATGTATAGAGCAGTACCATCGGAAAAGTGAAAGTAGGTCGACCTGGAAGTACCACTGACTGAAGCATTTCAGGCACCAATAAAAATTTACTTAGAAACTGTTAGCATCTTTCCCTGAGGTATATATGCTTGCAATCTCATTTTGCTTTTTTAAGAAAGTGAAGAAAATGAGATTTTTTATTTAATACATTGCTAATCAATATGAAATTATTCTTATATTTTAGAAAGGGCTTGTAGACCCTTAAGTTCTTTAGGATAATTTGTGTTATTCGAGATGGGAAATTAATCCAAGTGGTCCAAAGGATAATCTGAAATTCGTAATAAAAAATTAAATTACAAGACCTCTCTCTGATGTCTTGTGACTGAAAAAGAGGGAAGTCAAACCACAGTAAGCCTGTATTATTATGCCATTTCACTGCTCAGTCAACAGCAATAAAGGAGAGCAACAATGGGGAAGCAGAAATGAGATGGCACAGAGATTGAGACAGAATTCTGGTTTCCATATCCTTCCAAGTCCAAGTGGCGTGGATAATCACACGGTGAAACAGATGCGAGCCTGTAGGCCCAGAAGTTAGACAGCCTTCATCATCCTCTTTATCATCATGGACCAAAGCCTCCAGATAGCATAAGAACTGAGTGCAATGCAAGCCAGGTGGTAAAAGCCAAGCCTAACTCCTTAAATTCAATTAAATTTTATTTATATAGCACCTTTAACAAGAAGCACTGTCACAAAGTGCTTCACATATGACCCCTGTGTTTCTTGGTCACCTCTGCCATAAGATGGAACCTGTCTGCCTTGATCAGGGAGATTACTGGGGCCCTAGAGCCTGTCTGGGCGTCTGTAGACAAAACCTTCATTTTTTTAACCTCTACCATGCTGTGGAGCTCCCTCTTATGGAGAGCTGTCTCAGAAAGCCCCCAGTCTCCGAGGGCTCCCCCAGGGCTGCGTGCGTGTGGGTTTATTTACCGCACTGGCCGGTGGATCAGAGAAACATTCCGTGCTTCTCCTCCGTTTCACCTCAGCGAGCCTCGTGGGAGCACGTGCTCAGGAACGGGCTGATGACAGGCAGACAAACGCTCATATTTACGCCCGGCTAACAGAGACAGGAGAATGCTCGGCGGCAGGAAAATAAATGACACTTTCTGCTGATGGTTCACCTCACAAGAGGGAAATTCTGTTGTACCTCTGAAGGAGGCACAAAAGCATAATTACCTCAGTAATTTTCCAGCTGTATAAAAAGGGCAAAGCGGCATGCTGTAGAAGTTGCTCAGACAATCCAAGCTGTTTAACAATAAAGGGCTGTCATGTGTAACGTAATAATGAGAAATAGTTTCTTGAATCTGAACCAGACACTGACTGGTTCATGAGGAGCGGGCGGGCGTCCGTGTCTGTCCTCCGTGACTGTTTCATCTAAATCCGACATAGCAGGCTTTAGTGCCAGGATGTGTCACATATGAAGACAAAGCCAGCGAGGGAGTCGGAAGGGCTGTGAACACGAGACACACACACAGACAGACAGGCAGGCAAACAAACAAGCAGGCAGAGACAGGCACACCCACACACACTCAGATAAAGATAGACCCATACATACACACATTTGTATTTCTAACCTTGTGGGGACTTTCAACCGTAACCCTTACCCAGCCCTAACCTTAACCATAAATAATCCAGCAAAATGTAAGACTTTTGGCTCTTTTGGTTTTTTGGTTGCATTCACAGATTTTTTTCTTTATAAAATTGAGTTTTCCATTGTGGAGACAGAACAAATGTCCTCACAAATTAAAAGTGTCAGGATTTTATTTATTATCTCCTGGGGAGACTTTGACCCCACAATGTAATATGAGCATGGCGCGTGCGCGCACACACACACACACACACACACACACACACACACACACACACACACACACACACACACTGTTCTCCATCTCTCCCTGCTCTTCTCTGCCTCTCCTTCTCACACCTCTTCCATGTCTGTTGAACCCGCCTCAATGGTTCTGATGACCTCAATCAGGAGACAATTACCCAGGTCTGGATGGCAGGCAATTATCTCCATCACGCTGAGATTGAGCACACCTGAATGGAGCGTGGCACCTTTCATTGGAGTGAAATTATACAGGCAGCCAGGACGGAACACGGGACAGATGGATCTGAGACGCTTACATGAGCCGAGCTACGGGCTCTGCCTGTGAAGGAGACCCATGAAGGACCAGCTGTGAAGGATCAGTGCTGTGGTTAACCTCCTGAATGCTAATGACTTGTCTGTCTTCAAATGTCAGTAAAGCAGAAACGTGTGTTTGTCACGCCCTCCTGCACCTCACATGCGGCTCTTAACCCCATAGTGTGCGGCAGCGTAAGCACCTAGACATATACCTGATACTTTCTGCCATTACCTACAGATTTTCAAATGCTTACTAAACTACTCACCTGTACAAGCTTAATATGAAGCAGTGGCATGCAGAAATCACATTTTAAAGAAAATGAGATCCCAATATAAATACGGTTTACTTTGCTTGATTTTGTGGTGCAAGGCCATTTCATCATAAACCAAGGGCAGACAATGGAAAATAGCGGCCAGAGACAGGCAGCAAGTGCCATTATAATTATGCAGGCCGTGCGTTAAAACTTCTGCATGATTAATGGGATAGAAAATAATGATGTATTGCACTGTGCACTCCTATTATGTGTCCTGACATGACAGACCCTGTTCGGCTGTATAGTGAATGTAAATCAGTCTAAACTTAAGCATTCAGCTAAGAAGGCAGCAAACACCACAGTACATTCTCATCCAGCCGCTTCATCCCTGCTGTGCTGCCCTGGGGTGTAGACTCAACCGCAGACCCACCTCAGTGTGTCTGTGTGGGCTGTGCTTTTCACAGTCTCGGATTCTCTGCCGTCCTAAACTTCTGTCTGTGCCAGCTGCACACCTGGTCCTGTGTAAGCGTGCAAGAGTGTCAACTCGCAGTGTAATAGAACGCAGTGACATGCAGGGTGCACTCCATCTCACGACGCACCTGAGAGAGACGTGTTCCCCGGTTCTCGATTACCGTGAAAATGGGATGGAAGCAGGTGAACATAGCTGCAGCACAGAGCAACATCTAAATAACGTCGGTCTATGGCAGACTAACAAAAACAGCAGTATGTACTTGAAATCCTACAGGCCAGATGCCTGCGTATCCCTGACAGAACAGAAGGAGGACTAAAGCTTATCTTCTGTATCCCCTGTGCCTACCCACACACAAAGGCAGTACATTTCTGAGGACCCTGTCCCTCAGAATGAGGCCCAGTAATGAGAGGGCAGGACAGGATGGAAAAATGTCTGGAAAAATTATCCAGCTGGAAGAGGGGAGAACAGTCACCCCAGTACAAGATCACACTGACCATCATAGGTGTAAAAAGTACTGAAAAATCCTACTGAAGTACAAGTACTGTTACTTCCAAAAAAATGTACTCAAAGTAGAGTAGAAATACCTCTCCCAAAAATGACTTATGTATGAATGAAATAGTTTGTACTCAGAGTAATGAGTATTTTTAAATGAACTGTTTTTTTGTTTGTTTCTCACGGTCAACCACAAAGTACACTGAAATTAATATTCACTTTAGTTATTGTTTTACGGAAAGAATAAAACATGACATTCAGTAACTTTTACTGAAATTTATAAAGGCTCTTCCAATAAAATATTTTCTGTATTTTCATACATAAAATGAGCACCAGTCAACGGTAGTCATTAATCAATTTAATACCCATTTCTATGAACTCTGAGAAAAAAAATCAAAATAAAGAAAAAAAAACTATCAAACTTATGTGCACCAACACAGAAATCAAGTGAACATGGGGTTAACCTTCAGCTGATCATAGTAACTAACAAAATTTAAAAACTAACAGAATTTAAAATAAGGCAATTAAAAACACCTTTACTAACAATGCTAGTACAGATGCTGTCAATAAAAATTAAAAAGTTAAATGTATGGAACTCCTAGACCAGCTGGAAAATGCCAGGGTCCCAAGGTGTCAGAGGTCATTTGGGGTCACGTCGATGCTCTTATCAGATGAAAGAGGCATACATTTCTCTGACCTTCTAGAACTCGATGCTCCGAAGCCAGAGCTGCAGGCAGCATGGGTAGTGCCGTCAGGACACCTGCCGCGTTTGCTCCCTGGCCTACCACCAATCAGGAAATGCACAGGGAAAGTGTACCGGCTTTCACCAGACGAGTTTTTAATTATGAACGTTCTCAGCAGCCGCGCCGCTCATCTGTTTCTGTCTGTGTTGTGCTCTTGTCAAGTGCCTCCCCGGAGACAACAGGGGTGCCAAGTCGACCGAATTCGTGTGTGGTGGCAGAAGCCATGGCGGGAATTACAATTACCTGAGTTGGGCCAGCGAGGTGGAGTCGGCATACATTTGAAAGGTAACATTAAAAATGATCAATTCCGCCTCTGCTACTGATGCTCCTGTCTTCACAGGCACGCTCCTCAGACACTGAAGTTGACCATGTGCCCGGTAGGCTAACGATTTCCCCTTTTTAACCAAGTGTGTGATTTTTCAAATGAGTCTTTAAAAATGGATGAGACTGGATGAAAAACACACAGGTGAAAGTGAGCAAGAGGCCTTGTGGTGTTTACAGGAGCTCAGGAGGATCTGATTTTTACCCCTCAGACACTGAAGGACCAATGGATGGAGTTGTTGCACACGGCAGAGTGATGAAGCTAACATAATGTCTCACTACACTCTGCAACACATCTCCCTACACAGACAGACATCATTCCATGAAAAATTGACGTGTGCAAATGCAACAATACATGTGCCATGGGATACATTTCCTGACAATTCATGAGCTTTCTATTTCCAAGCAGTCCCTGCGTGATACATTGGACCTGGAAAACTTCCATCTCTTTAACCACACAGGCTTTAAATAGAGACATTAAAGTTTTAAAGATCCAACCGAAAAAGATCATGCCTTCTGACAATGTAATGATTGCTCTTTATCACATAAGAACCAATAGAGCGATGCACTCTGTGAGTCGGGCGGGGCTAAAAATGAAATAGAGGCAGCTTAAATTACACCTCCCTCTTCATGTAGAGCTAGCGACGTTGGCTTGTCTTGCATGACGTTGGGAAGCATTCAGAAATTTATCACAATTAGTAATGCAATTTCCGTTAGTCTAATTGCATCCTGTAATCACGGTTATCATCACAGCCATTATGTGGGTCAATAAACACTTCCCCCCCCGACGTCTGCTCTGAGAGATACCCAGACATCTCTGGTGCCATTGTGTCACCGAGGCAGCGCTCTCCCGAGCTGCATGTCTGCCTCTCAGCTCTCCACTTGACTGCTTCCAGCCTCACTGGAAGAATCTCGCAACCCTGCGATTGTCAGTGCCGGCATGTACCGCCATCGTTTCCCGGGAGACGGTCTCATGTTGGGAGGGTGAGGAGGATAACACAGCCGGAGGTTCTGCAGGTCATTCAGAAGTCCACTCTGTAACACTGCACACTCGCTCACAGACACGCTATTTCTCCAGAGCTGTACGTCTCACTTTCAAAGGCCTGATGTGAGCTTAGCTTTTATTTGTCTCTTGTTTTTCTGAGGAGTATTTTTCCTTGCGAAACGCGATTGTAAATCTACAAGAACAATAAAAATTCCTAAAGTAAGATGGCCAAAAATGATCTTCATTCATTTGCTAAACTAATTTTGGAATTTACTTGTAGTGAAAAATACAGAATGAAACACAATGTGATCCATTTACTTCCTTCCAGCTTTTGCTCTGGTAGAATCCGTCACCGTCAAACAGAACACATAAAGAGACTTAATCACGTATAGCTTATGTCTGGTCAATCTTACGGAGGTATTGGCTAACGTCGAAAGGAAAAGCAATCCGTGACTATTACTGAGGAAGTATTAAAGTGGTACCTATGAAAATATGAAAATTATAAGGACATATTATCATCACAGACACCAAGGGCTCTATTTTGACGATCGAATGCAAAGCACAAGGCGCAAGGAACATTTATGGGTGTGTCCAAATCCATTTCGCTCTTTTGATGGCGGAAAAAACAGACTTCACGCAAGCGCAAGGCGCAAAAAGGTTGTGCTAACTCTCAATTATTCAGAGGTGTGTTTCGGGTGTAACATGCAATAAACTAATCAGAATGGCACGTCACCTCACCTTTAAAAGGCAGGGGTGCATGAGCTATGGCGGATTGCTATTATAATGGCATGTTTACTTGGAAAACCAGATAGGTTTTCGGCCGAGGAAATGGACCTGCTTGTGCACGAAGCGAAAAGGCGGGAGCAAATCATTTATGGGAGCACCACTGGTCCCCCTAATCCTATCAAGGTGAAGCACGTTTGGGAATATGTAGAGAAATTTGTCTCAAAATGAATCATAAGATAAATTTCTCTTCATAAATTGTACTCTATAATAAAACGTGTATGAATTAAATAAAATTATGAATTAAATAAAATAACAAAAAACGATTAGTGTACTTGTCCGTAACTTGCATCGTGCACCCGCACGTTTCTAAAACGTGCCGCATAAATATCGTTTAATAATACGCCACTGATTTTAGACGTGTTTTTTGTTGGTCAAAAGCACAATGTCATTTCGCTGCCTTAAAATAGCAACGCGCCAACAATGCGCCCAGCCACACCTCGTTTTAAAAAGACCACTCCTACAAGCGGGAAGCGCGTGCAAAATCATTTGTTATTTTGAAAACGCGTGCGCTTGGCGTGAAAATGAGGAATGTGCTGGTACGAAACTAGCAAAACCACTTTGCGTCGCACTTTTCGCCAGTGCAAAATAGGTCCCTAATATTCACTGTATGTCAGAAAATGTTAAAATGCATGTAATGTGTTTGAGTTCATTTGTAAGAGAGTAAGTAACCCTTATCGTATCGCCCACACATTTTTTGCAGTTCATCTGTATCTGACTTTATGGACAAGAAAGGAGCACTTCAAATTAAAGGCTGATCCTTCTACTACTATTGTTTGCTATTGATTTGTACTGCTGTCCAATGACAATAGAACTTTTTAATTGAATGTGTCAACGGCTAACAGGAAGCTTTAACAATGAAAATGCTGGCAGATACAAATTAGCCTGGAGACAAATGTCAAAGACCAAGGGGGGGCAACAGGTGACATGTAGCATGTGGTCCCTGCTCTCTGTAGCTTGGAAGTTCCAGAACATTCTCCAAAAAGAGAACATTTTTTCACCAAACCTGGCTGGGAGACTGTAAATGTGACCTTCAAAGAAAAGATCTGATTGGCTGCCGGAAAGCGGCACCAAGGTGAAGCCATTCATCAAGTCTGGCGATTTTTTCTCATGGTAAGCCTTTCCTCAAAAGCGTGACGGGCTCAATTGCAAGGATGTTCCATTTATCTCCTATCTATGGGTGAATCTGATATTAATGCCACCCCAACATGTCCCCCTCATTATATGTACCTTAGCCCGATATGCCCCCACCTCCTTGTTATAATGTCTTCCTTTGTATCTATCAGTGTCTTTTGTTATATCCACTGAGTCTATCGGTGGCTTTTACTTCAAAACTCTTTCTGAGAGCTGCATCCAATCAGCTACTCTGTCTCCGCGGGATCCCGCTGCTCTCAGGGAGTTCAGAAATGACCCATTATTGCATGGTAAGTGCCTCGGCGACACGCCATGGGCCAGATGGGGCTCGGCGGCGCTCTTGACAGGACTTGCTGATTGGGCACAGAAGACAGTCCAGCCGTGAGCTTACTGCAAACCGGCAGTGTCTCAAATCCAGTTTTGGCTGACGAGGTGCAAAAAGGACATACAAAAAGCAAGATCTGGAGATGTTTCTGACAGCTCCTCGGTGACCAGATTTAAAACACTGCTTTATTTCCACTAAAATATGTTCCTTGATGCTCACTGACAGACCTTTGCCAAAAATATGCAAATGCAACTGCACAATTTGTGCTCTTAGTATTTACATTAAGAACAATCTATTTCAGTTTTGATGCCAGATTTTTATTCATTGTCATTCGGATGGACATTGGGGTAGACTTCAAACGGATACTAACTTAAATATCATATTAAATGATATTTATGGGTTAAATCCAAACATCAGTTGCTCTTTCCCATTGTGGCCAGAGCAGAAACTCACAGACAGTGCGAGAGCTTAGTTTTGCATGTTTTTAAAACCAGCTTGGGTTGATTTGGTCTGTGGCCACGTGCACAGAGCCAGTGAGTGCCAGAATGCAGAGGAGGGGCTTTGTTCAAGATAAACACTAAAAGGTTATCAAGCAAAGCCCACAAAGAAATACATTTCTCAGCTAAAAACAGCAGAGCCAAAGACCTCACAAAACAATGCTGACAGTATTGGCCAGAAGAGCTACTGGTGTGATTATTCAGAGCTGTCAAGCACATTAAGGAACCATACTTCTTATGAAGTGTAAAGTTTGTAAAGGCCCACGATGGATTGCATTGCCATCTCACAGCACAAGTTTTCTTTTAGTAAAAACACTGAAAAAGCCGGCTCTTCTGAGGAACTTCTCAGAAATTAGATCTTAACCTCAAAGCGCTGCAGTTGCTGTAATTCCCCCATGAACAAGCTACAACCCAGCAAACAGGGAATGTTCCCACAATGTCCAATAACATTCTCATTACGTTCTAACATTCCTGTAAGGTACCTTTAATGTTCCCTGTTTGCTGGGAAGCTCTGGAGTGAACCTTAGCACACAGATATTCACGAGAAGCCAAAACTAGGCTCCCTTCTTTGGTTGCAGTGTGCAGCTTCTGGTGGACAGAGCCTGTGAGGCTGAACATCTGCACCTCAGCCCACATGCCAGCCGGCATCTCTACCAGGCGACTTATTTATATCGCCACACCCCTCTGCTGTGCACCAACGAGTGCGCCAGATGGCAGAAGGAGACACATACTGGGCACACTTAACCCCAGGTCACCACGAGAGCTGCATCAGAGGAAAAGGAGGTTCTTCATCCCGCCTTCCTGCCAGGTTTGACTAGGGAGCTGCCTGGCTGACTGACGAGAAGCAGAGCGATGCCCTGTGCGAGTAACGTGATCCATTGGTGTCACGGCCTGAAGATGGCGGTCTTAAAAAGTGCCAGCCCCCTGATACACAGGGTCATTACGCTCAGGGGAAGCTGAAAGTCCATTATTCAAATGAGCAGGAAATCAACCTGCAGGGGATGGGGAAAATCTCTTAAGCTATTTGCCTTGGAGGCATGAGCAGGCAGCTGAAGTGATGAGGGCCACCTGCCAATCATGAAGAAACGCTATGCATAGCTCCACCTCATAAAAAGATGATCCATCTTAGCAGACTCGCCGTTAGTTTGAGCCAGACTCATTTTATCTTAAATACCTGCTATATAACAGAACAGAGAGAATTAAAACACTTCCTTTGGATTGAATTATAAAAGTCAGCTGAGCTATCTGGAACCACAGGGGTCCTGTAACTACTGGATCACTTCTAAGTCTTTAACACATCTCGAGTCAGGAAGCAGAGGATGCATGTTTAATGAGAGGGAAATTAATATAGGGCATCAATTCTGCCATTCGTTATAACCAAAAGGCACTGGCATTCATATACCGTCCAATAGGAATGCGTCAGGTAGCTGTGTGTTCAGAAATATAATCGGCCAGTCTTTTGCACACATTTTGAATTGGACGAAGGCCAAGGAGTTTTGAAAAGGCGGTGTAATGTTTGTCCTTGAGAATGTGAGATTTCTGAAGTAACAGCTTGCATCGGTAATTTTAATGTTTCTTTTGGTTTGATTTGGTCTCTGAACTTGAATTGGCCTTTGGTTTAATCTTAAAATTGTGTTCCTCGTCTTTGACTAAAGTCACCTCCACATATGTTCTTTGCATTGTTTCTAAAGTGTGTGCCAAGCTCCCTGTTGACAAACTTTACACCCTTTAAGTCATATCCAGCTTTTTCACCCGAGACTAAAGCATTATGTCACATTGTATGGCTTTGTTGCCGAAAACAGCATTCCGGTTGATACTATTACTTTCAGAACTGAGCTTCAAAGGCTAACAGACCTCATTACTGCTCACCTAATTTGGCTCTCATTAAAAATCTTCACAGACTTAAAAATGTGCATGTCATGCATTACTTCTGTTTGAGTGGATCTGACGGAGTGCTTAAAAAACTCATCCAAATGAATGTCTGCATCCATTTCACAGCTGAACTACCTATGGCAAAATATATAGGAAAGACAGCAAATTGAAAAGTGGCACGGTGGCTGAGTGATTAGCATATCTGCCTCACAGCGAGACGTTCTGGGTTTGGTCTTTGCTGCTGACAGGGGCCTTTCTGTGTGGAGTTGGCATGTTCTCCCTGTGCCTGTGTGGGTTTCCTCTGGGTACTCCAGTTTCCTCCTGCATTCCAAAGACATGCAGGATAGGTCAATTAGCTGCTCTAAATTGCCCGTAGGTGTGAGTGTGTATGGGTGTTTGTCTCTGTGTTGGCCCAGCGGTAGATTGGCAGCCTGCCCAGGGTGTACCCTGCCTTTTGCCCAAAGTCAGCTGGGATTGGCTCCAGCTTCCCAGTGACCCTAGCGGGTAAGTGGTTTAGAAGATGTCACTTGAGAAAGTGTTTACTGTGTCCTTAAAATGGTGGGTGGTGCTCCCATGAAAAGTGGGTGTAACACCCATGAAATAAAAGGTGTGGATTCATGAAGGACGGGTGGTGCATGCATGAAGGGTGACACATCCATGAAGAATGGGTGGTGTTTTCATGAAGGGGTTGTGGTTCTCCCATAAAGTATGGGGGGTGTTCCCATGAAGAATGGGTGGTGTTTCTGTGAAGGGTGAGTGACTTTCAAATGAAGTATGGGAGGTATCCCCATGAAGAAGCAACTTAGCTTAATGCAACACTTGTTGTACTGGACTTCCTGAGTATCTTTTTGCCCTTTTGCCCTGACATTTCCTGGAAGTGTGTTTAATGACATTGACTGTTTCTATATAACACATCGCCTGTATATTTAAAAAACATTCCATCATCTCTTCCGATAATTAGCATAGAGCGGTGAGATTATAATCGGGAAATTCTAATGGAAATGGTTGTAAAATCTCAATTTAATTTTAATGAGGAAGTCTGTCGCGATGACTGATGTTCTCTAACAAATATGCGTTTTTTAAAACCTCAGAAATTAAGGACACAATTAAAATTCCATCTTGGTTATAAATGATAGCTTTGCCATTTAAACGAGCAGCTGACATTTGACGGTTATGTCATTCAACAGTGATCGCTGGAATAACATACTGCAAGCTAAACACCATCTTTGAGAAGGATTAGAAGTGAATGAAATTCAACTAAATACTCTCAAAATATTTCAACAGAAGTCCGTCTGGGAGAGAAGCAAAACAGGCCAGGCGTTATGCAGCCCCCAATGCTCTGGCCACGGAGAGGGATTACAGCTCATGTTGACAGAGACCCTTGTGGCACAACAGTGTTGCCTGCTGAAAAACAGCACTTTCTGGAGCTAATTAGCTGACCTTCCTCAGAACTGCAACATGTAAATGTGAACCAAATGGCAAAATGTTTGTAGAAATCACAACAGAAGGATCGGGGGAAATCAGCAGAATGGTCTGGAAACAGAGTACGCATGTCAGGAAGGCTCCAGCGGTGCCTTTGATGCCAAAGGAGATCCTGCTTCACTTAATGTTGTGGCTCTGATTGAGAGCCTCCGGGGTCGCACTCACTGATGTGACACGATCGGATACATGCACGTTTTTCCAGGAATGATTAATGGCACAAGGGGACATTTCCTGTGTGTAATGCAGTCTCTGATTAACAAGATCATTTGAAACTCCAAAAATAAGAGCAGATGTGTGTTTCTGCTATACACCAGGTAAACGAGGGCTCTGGTTTAATTGTGCTGTCCTATTTATTGGGTGACTTCCTTTATTTTGCGAGGCGAAGCTCAAGTCTCATTACTCAAAGTTCTGCTTCACAAAGAACGGTAACATCACTGTACACTTTTATCCACATTGGATGGTGCCATTAAAATGTTTCACCATAGAGATATGAAAAATATGATATACTAAATTGAATGTACAATCAACATTTGTCTTGGGAGACTTGAAATTGTCAGATAACTCATCTTAGCTTGTTCGCTGAATGTAGATTTTCTGGAAACAGCCAAATTCCATAACTGCTTATTTGTAAATACCTGTGCCTGTGGTACATCTGTATTCTTGGCACCTCAACTGTCGTACCCTCCTTGTTATACTGTGGGTATCCCTGGCAGCACTACGACCGCATGCATGCAACTACACCTTGGTGCTGTTTGTATCCACTTTACATTATTTTGCTGATGTTTATAGATAAGCAGGTTGGGTCGAACGCTAAATCAAACAGATTAATCACCATAAATAAAGGAGTTAGGAGGTCTTTTAGTGACATCTGCCTCTTCTGATGCAGAAGGCATGAAAAAGAAAGCCCCGTTTCTGGGTCAATAACGACAAGCTAGCCAACCAGACATTTAAGCCAACCATGCATCTTCTAGCCACTTATCCTGATCAGCAAAGTGGGGGCAGGGGGCTAAGCTGGAGCCAGCCAGCCAGAACAGAGCTGGGATTCCAGGGCACGCCATTGAACTGTGGGAGGATGGAAAGCAGAGTACCCAGGGGAAACCAGCATAACACAGGGAGAACATGCTGACTCCGCACACAGCAAGGAATGAGATTCGGACCCCAGCGCCAGAGGTGTGAGGCAAGAGCGGCATCCACAGAACCACCGAACAGGCATTAAAGGAGTGATAATTAATGTCCCACAAAGGTACAGTGATGAGTGACTCATCTGAGTACATGCTGGCCCACGGAATAAAAAAGAAACCTTGCAGAATGTGGACAGTTTTGTTACGCTTCCATATAACACTGACATGCTAAAAACATTACTGTAAAGAAAATAAAATTGAGGAGTAAAGAATTTAACATATCTGCCACTTTAAAAGACAAAATTCAGCTTGAAGGCAAATTTCATACAAAGATTTTGGGGATAACATTTTCTAATATGTTCAACAAAGGCAATGCAACAGGAGACACTTGACGAATACAGGCTCGTAACAGAAGTTCATCACGGTGATGGTGGGTGTGTCACCAAGGGAAGACCATCCCACCATCGGGTAAAAGATGCGGTTTGGTATTGTTCTGGAAATGATGGGTTATAACCAGACAGAATCCCAGGTTCAACCTGGGACATCACAGCATGACTTCGCAATAAAGCCGTCTATAGTGTATACTCTATAGTACATTAACACTAAGCAAAAAGCGTAAAAAATTTGCACCACACAACCAATAAAAGTGATAAACATTCTTTGGAAGGCTCTAGTTCTCTTGGTAAGTGTAGTTTCCTTGTAAAAATCTGAGTCTAAAAGCATTTTCAGACCCCCAATTCCCTAATTATTCTGGTCCAGTCAGTCACTTCTGGAGAAGTGAATTATAATGAACAAACCAAAAGGTCAGCATCTGCTTTGACATCCATGTCCAGCCTTGCAGACCGAGGCTGGACGGTGACCGACTTGGTTACACATTACTATCTCAGTAGTGCAAGACAAAGTCACTTATGAACTGGTTCACTATAACCCACTTTCCTGTGTGTAAATCCAGCCCAACTGGAAATGGTCCACAGACAGAGTACAGTCACAATTATAGGACACTGTGCTCTCAAAGAGAGGCCTGTCTGATGATACTGGGCTCAGCCTGGCACCAACAATAATCCATGTAGGATACAGAAAGTGCTTCCATTAGAGGAGATTAGACCTTGGCTCAATTACAAAAAGAATCTGATCTTGAAATGATATTACACCTGGTGAATATTTTATTTCAGCAGCAAACGGAAGCATGTGTCTTTAATATGAGAGTATCCCATTTCCTTCCTTGAAAGCGCCTTGCTTGTAGTCTACGAAGGGGTGTAGACATTTAAGGAGACAGGCTTTTTAGCCATGGATATGGGTTTACAGACAGCAGAAGAACCATTAAACAGATAACACAGTAAAACAAAACTGATAACCATTTTTCATTATCCAAATTTGCTCTCATATATATATCAAATTTCAAGACTGCATAGATTCATCACTACATATACAATCTGCTAGTTCTAACACCAAAACAGAAGTAATAAATATCCAATTTAAAACTATCACAGGTGTAATGATTCAGAACACAGTAAGATCCAATGGCAGAATCACAAGGTTTAATCGTGGTCAATACAAGCTGGGTCAAAACCAGAACGGGTAGGATTTCCAAAAGCCAGCAGGGCATCAAAAACACAGTTATGGTAACAGACGATAGGTCAATTCCAGGGTAGACCAACAAGCACAGCAAACAGAATAGGAGTTAGAATGAAAAGTCAATAACAATCAGGGACATACATTAGCAAATACACACAATCAAAGGATCAACCTGTAATGATCAAAGAAACACAATACCACACAAGGAGGCAACTGAACTGCAGGTCTTAAAGTAAGAGATTGAACAAGGCATGGCTGAAAACTGCTTGATGATAATGAACGGGGCATTGCTGGTCAATACTCGGGGTGATGAATGGGAGTAGGTTGGGTGTGGCAGGTTTGAGGTAGACTGGCTTGGTGTGGGCATAACAACAGGATAAGCATTCCAACAGCAAAGAGCTGAACGGAACAGCTGGTTGATCTGACTACATTCATTCTATCCTGACAACAGAAAAAAACCTGCTCTATGATAATTTACTGCATACCAGAACTGTTGAGGCTTTTAATATTCTTTCAATCCAAGTGGTTAAAAACATGGAATTTATTGAATATTATAACATCACACTGAAGCCTTGGTTTGGAGGCGTGTGATATCAGCACTCTTGCTTGACTTGGATGTGCTATAAATATTCTGTCATGGAAACTGTGCCTTGATATTTTCTATAGGTCTGACATGAATACTGTCTTATGAGCTCCATACCGTGATTTGGAAGGACTTGGGAATACTAATCCCTTTACGAGCTGAGTGCCAGAGTTCATGACTTGACTCCATATTTTCAGCCTTGAAGAAAACCAGCCATACATTCAAAACCCTGAGGTGATTGACCTTAGTGGAGAGACTGTATGTGCAAATATCTTCAATTTAAATTTATATAGTGCCTTGAACAAGGAACATTATCAGAGAGCACTTTACATAGTCCCAGGCCCAAGGTCCCCAGAGAGTAGGCCAAAGGTGATGTTAGCAAGGAAAAACTTCTTCAGGAGGAAGAAACCTTGGGAGGGACCAGACTGAAGGGGGAAGCCCATTCTCCTCCTAATTGTTCTACCAACATTGTTGTAGAACAATCAGATGGACAACAGAGTTTAGGAGGAGGCAGTCAGGCGATCAAGTTGAAGAGCATTGTAAACAAGAAGCATTTTTGAACACTTACAATGACTGCAGAGCAGAAGGACGCAGCTTCCTTAAAACTTCACTTCACACTGTGCATTAAAATTCCTGTTGTACCCAGTAATACGGTTTTGTGACATCTGTACTGAATTTTATGAATGCTGAAATATGAAATGACTGCGGGTAGAAAAAGAGGTGTGTCCCTCTAGTCCAGCCATTTTCTGTGGGTGGCTCACGTGCTGCCTCCGTCCACACCATCAGTAAACAGCCAGATATCTGGGACCTGCTCATACTTGGTCCTTGAATCCCATGTTTGCCCAGCCTTCACAATAGAGTCAGAGGTGCTGATTGGCACAGGACCTGAACCTGACATACCTCTTTTAGGTTTGTGGCGTCTAAAGAAAATAGCTATGTGCAAATTGCCCAGCCAATCAGGCATGAACCTATAAAACTAACCCTATAAAACATTCTGGAAACGTTCCTGACATGTGTTGCAGAGACGAGCAGAGGAGACTCTGCTGCAGGAAAAGGCTACTTCAAATTTTCATAATTTTTTCAGACACCATTTGTATTTAAGCTTGTGCTTTCTTTTAATGAAGCGTTTTCAATTAGTATAAGAAATTATTTCAATGAAACTCAATAATGCGAATCGTTTTGATGTTAGGAAAGTTTAAATAAATCTTAAAAAGGAAAAGAACTATTAAAAGAGCAATTTTAAATGATGCATTAAATTTCATGTTCATAAAATTTTATTTTTTATTTCAAGTACTATCCTCAGGAGAATGATAATACATTGTTCAGGATAATAATATTTTATTGGAATACAATGTCTGTGTTTATATCAAGCATATCCTTTTAGTTTGTAGAAAAAAAAATCATATAAAATTAGAGTCTGAGCTCTGATGATAATTAAAATTATTTATTAATTTTCATAATTTGAGAATGTACCGTTCAGTCACACAAAGGCACTAGCTGTTTCCATTGTACGGCTTCGCAGGATAATGGCCGGATACATAATTACTGTTGTACAGGCCAAGACAGGTATAGAAGGAAACAATGGAGAAGACTAGACAGAAAAGGCTTCTAATTAAAGCAAAATACTCACACAATGTATTTTAATAAGACAATAAATGATGCGGCAGCAAGTAAAGCCATTCTATCGCAAGACATCATACACAAAGGAACTGGCAACCATAAATAAATATTTACTTTAATCACAAAGGAAAGCCTAACCAGGACGAGCTAATGAGAAGAAGGGAGGAGACATTTTTGGAGATTTTACAGAGAAGGAAAAGTCAGCGTAAAGGGGTAAATGGGTAAATGAGTACAAAAAAAAAATAATATTGGACTTCAAATAGCCAGTCAATGTATCTGTTTAAAGGCTATCAATTGTGATTGTTTTTTTTCTTTTGCCCAAAGCACTAATTGAAACCCAGTCCTTTGTGATTAGCATGAACGCAATTGTCTGACAAATGTTGAGGGATTTATTAAATTTTACTGTATTATTGCTTAAGTTATATTAAAAAAATTTAAAAATAATTCAATTAATTAGTTCCTGTCAGCAAGGGCCATCAAATATGAAATAAATGCTCTTTACACAGGAATGTGGGTTTCATTACACTAACAGCTGAAATGACATACTGTCATGTGTGAGATTTCCCACGAAAAAAAACAGCTATAAGTTACAGATACAGACCAGTGAGGCTACAAGTCAAGACAGACCAGGCTGGCTACAAGTCAAGACAGGAAAGGCAAAAGTAAACTGCTTGCAGTGTGTTTTTGAGTACAAGGTATTTTTGAGTATTTTTCCAGCCAGAATCAGAGCAAGTCACCATTCATGGGTACCTTATCTTAGAGATCATATCAGTTATTTACAAGATCTGGCCCAGTACAAGTCTCTTGGTGTGACACTCTCTCCAGGCTTGGGGTTCTTTAGCTCTTCTCACAAACGATGTGCTAAAGACAGGAAAAGACCCATTTTATGAATATGACCATTTACAGGTGGATAAATCAACAAATGTTGCCCTTTCAGAAATGAGAGCCAATCTTGTGTGTATTTGTATTTGCATAGTCATCATGGAATATTACAGAAGGCTGTATTTCTGACAGTATTAGGGTAAAGCATTATAAAAAATTTAATCTGCAAAGTTAGAAACATTACACTGATTCACTGGATATAAACAGACAACATCTACAGTTTTTGAGGTACATTGCGAGAATTTACACCAGTTAGTAAATGAAGCACAGTTATTTAAAAAAGCACCCCCACCTCCCTGCCATGCTTTGATGGTGAGTTAACAAATGAAATTAACCTAACTAGATTCATTCATTAAATTGATATTAAACTGCCCTTCAGCTTAATGTGATCAAGCACTGCTCACCAATGACGAATGATCATTTTAATGATGGTCATCCTTTTCACAGATCGTAAAAGTGCTTCGTTTAGTTACACTGATCATTCTCTGTAAGTACTACTGATGACAATTCCAGCATCGTAATAGGCTACCGTATGTCACTGATGTAGTATTGTGTATATGTACAGTATATGTATATATAATAGGTAGTATTGTAGGTAAGGCTACCATGACATTTCACATTAACCAGAGAATGTGCCTTTTTTATTAGCATCTCCAGTGGTGGGACAACATGGAGGGCTGGGGGGGGGGGGGGCACCATGGATCATCATGAATTGTGGTGAAGGCCCCCTGGACAGGTGCAGATAGCCTGGCTGCATGGAGCAGACTCGCCAGGGCCCAGCAGAATGGTATCTGTGAAAACAACCCATCTGATCAGAACGGCGTGTCTCATCTGCCAGGACCAGAATGGTCACGCGACCTGGCTACCTAGTGTCTTCCACAGGGGCCATCTGTTGCCATGGTGACACTCGCGGCAAGTAGTTATTACATTGTTTCTGATGACGGATAAATGCTGCAGCCTCCAGCGACGGCTGGGGTCCAACTGTGTTTAAGCAGGGTTTAGAGGGGCCTTAGGGAGAGGCATTTTTGAACCACCTTCACAGTTTAGATGCACAGCTAGACATGGCCAAAAAAGCTCAACTTAATGTCATTAAAATGCATAATCACTCTTCCTACTAAATGCAACACCAAAACAAATAATATAACATTAGCTTCAGTAGTGAAGGACAAACATATTCCATTTCCAGTCCAGGATGGTGGCTTATGAAAGGCATTATTCCATTAATGATGTGTTTTCATCCAGAAGCA
Source organism: Gymnarchus niloticus (assembly GCA_009936485.2). Classification (NCBI taxonomy): domain Eukaryota; kingdom Metazoa; phylum Chordata; class Actinopteri; order Osteoglossiformes; family Gymnarchidae; genus Gymnarchus; species Gymnarchus niloticus. The sequence goes on along the minus strand of JAACJT020000031.1, from coordinate 4,718,501 downwards.
GCAGCCCAGCAAAGTCCCAGAGGTCACACAGCACATTCTGTGTCCTCATTCTCCTCAAGGCTCATGCCACACCACACAGTGCAATTAACTTATCGTGGAGGTAAGACCATCCCTGGACCACGTCAATAAGCCTTCACCATTCATCTGTGATATCCCCATCAAAATGGGATTTTGGAGAAATAGCTCTTGATCATTCTGCCAGAACAGTGGATATCCTGCAGGACAATAACAAGGAATTCAGAAATCGCCCTAGGGACTGTGAGTGGCCGAGTGCATCCCAAATCTCTGTAATGTGATCTTACAACCCCCCTCCTCAGATTTGACAGCTGAAATAAGATATGGCTTTTGTGTTTGTACCGTGGCGACTCTGGAAGTTTTAAAAGCCAGCCAATGTGAGCTTCTCTCTCACACTATACTGACACATTTTGGATTATTGGGGAATGAGCTGTTTTGCCTATAAGGGCCCAGGCTGTGCATATGACGTTTGCTGTTATTCGATATTTATGAAAGGCACAATTCCCAAAGCGGAAGTCACTCTCAGTAATCCACAGCGGGCAGCGGAGCATCAGGGTGGGATAATTACACATGCGTCGTTAAAGTTTGTCAAATGCAGCAATCTCAGCCCCTTAGGGTACTATTATCACATGCAGAATCACCCACAGGGGGTGGCTTTTATTGAGAAGAAACAATATTGTCCCACCAAGAGGAGGTGATAAATTAGTCGCAGGTCAACATTTACAATGCCGACTCCTTGGAACTCTCCATGAGAAGCGGCAGCATGCTAATCCGGTCAATGGGGGGGGCTCTATCCTCTGCGGGCCCTCACAATATCACAATACAGGACATGCATTAATTGTTGTCAGTACCTGATACTGCTGTCCAGACATCTACATATATGTAATTAAATTGATTCAGCCTTCAAATATATCCACGTGTGAAAATAAAATTTTTGCTGCGGTATAGAAGTGCCCTGAAAAAGAAGCAGATTGTGACTTCCATGGAGATGGCTCTGCGAAGCCTCGCAGGCTGGCTGTGGACAGATGTCTACTCTTGCACATGCTAAGTGGATGTGCATTTTAAAAAGCCATTAGCCTCTTTCAGAAGCAGCACAAGGTCATCCGAGACACGGGCACACAGTGACAAAAAGCTTTGCCACTGAAAGAAAATGCATTCTCCAGCCAAAAAAAAATAGTTTTCTAATCATGAATTTTGCCAAGTAAGGAGAGGAAAACTACATCAAACATAATTCTGGGCAAATTTGTCCTTTTTTTCCAAGGTGTGAGACAATACTCCCACGGCACATGAGATGTCTGCTAAATTCACTACAAGATTCGACTTCAGGCTAAAAAATGCTGGGGTATTTTATCTACCTAAATGCTGGATTCAGCTTTTATGTTCAATTTATGGGTTTATTTGATGGTTTTGACAGCCCAGCTGCTGGCTTAATGCCTGGGTCAGTCACAGTGACAGTTAAGTCAATGCAGAAGTGACCACGCCCCTTTCTTCACTACTCCCAACGGGTACCTACTTAGCCCCAGGGTAAACCAAACCCAGCTGCTGGCTTACCTGTGGCACACAAAAAAAAAATACATCTTCATTTTCTCAGCTAGCCATCCTTTCTGCTTTGCTCTTACAGATTGTCCATATGCACTGACAAAGTTAAGGCACTGGATTTGTATTAACCTTTACATATCAAGTGTACAATTACTACGTCCCGATTGCGATAGCAAGTTTACTAACAAAATTTGCACAAAAGAGCCAATTTGAACAATACCTTTATTTAAAAATGACAATCTGAGAGCCATGTTTTTAGTGGCAGTGAGTAATTTTCTGTGAGCCAGGGGGGTAATAATGAATAATTTATGCAAGCAGGGGTGGG
>JAACJT020000031.1:4699360-4716522 GCA_009936485.2 Gymnarchus niloticus | reverse complement strand
ATATCAGCTAGCTCTCTCCCTTTACCAGTCATACTGCCAGCATTCAAAGTTCCTACCCTCACTTCCACTCTCCTAACATTTCTCCTCTCCTCCTGCATCCAGACACGCCTTCCCCCTCTCCTTCTCTTTGGCTCCTTCTTCTTCGGCCAACAGTAGCCCACTTTCCACCAGCACCCTGTTGGCTGACAATGCTGGTGGTGGTTGTTGTTAACCCGGGCCTCAGCCAATCTGGTATGGAAATCTGTTTTGTTGTCCACATATTTAATTTGGCAAAAATTTTACACAGGATGCCCTTCCTGAAGTAATCCTCCCCATTTATCCAGGCTTGGGACCAGCACGGAGAAACACATAATGCATTCCCCAGTGGCTGAGTTTTCTCTAACTCGCCATCAATGTTCAATTTCCACATTTAAGAATTTTCTACTAGGATGCTGAGAGAAGGACGGTGGATTTCTCTCAACATCACATGAGACAAATGTTTTCAAGCATAAGTCACAAGATCATGTGTGACCCTGAACGTCTGTAGATGATATGTTTCAAGCTGTCAAGCATGTTAAGATTGCATTTATTTTTCAAAGCTACTATAGTGAATAATAATTTTAATATGCCTGTTTTAACTCACTAACTATATATGAACTAGCTGGATGTTGCTCATGAATAATGTATTGACTTATTTTCCTAATGTATAAGAAATGGAAATAATTTCCATGGTTTATTTCTTTTAACTTATTATTGGGGATTTATCAGTGCAACCCCACAGTAAAGGACTGAAGCACAAACAATATTCAGGGCAAAATATTTTTGTTTATATTGGGTGGGTGTATTAAAAATTGCATGTACAATCCATATTCTCCATGATTAAAACTGTACCTCCCTTCATGAATTGCCAACTCACTGTGGTGGAGGGGTTTGAGTGTCCCAATGATACTAGGACCTAAGTTGTTTGGAGCAATTGCCCCTATTTGGGTCTTTGAAGCCAAATTGATCTTAGCTGAGGGGTCAGACTAAGAACCATTCTATAAGCTCATAAGAGAAAGAAAATCAATGACCCAGAAACCACTCCTGGAACTGGGACACCGGGGCCCAGCCCTGGAGCCAGGCCTGGTGGAGTGGCTTGTCATGGAGTGCTTGGTGGTCAGACCTTCAACCATGGGGCCCAGCCAGGCACAGCCCAAATGAGCTATATGGGACCACCCTCTTGTGGGCCCACCACCTGCAGGAGAAGCCATAAGAATCCAGTGGATCATAGATCAGGTGTCAGCCGGGTCTGATCCTCAGCTACCAAAACTGGCTTTAGGGACATGGAATGTTAGCACTCTTGTGGGAAAGGAGCCTGAGCTTGTCTGGGAGGTCGAGAGATACTGTCTAGATATAGTCAGGCTCACCTCAAAGGACAGCACAGATAGAAAAGGGTTTGTCTTCCTCCCCCTATTCTCACTGCCTTCTATATTGGTACTGTAGAGAGCATCCTGACCAGCTGTGTCTCTGTCTGGTATAGGAATTGCAGTGCACACAGCACAGAAGATCTTTGGGATCTCTCTGCCTTACATCCAGGACATATTTGAAAAAAGCTGCATCCACAAAGCCTCCAATATTGTAGAAGTCCCCTTCCACCCATTCCATGGTTTCTTTGACTCCACCCGACACTGCAAAAGCTTTTTCCCACAGGCTGTCATTCTCCTTAATAGCCTTCCGTCCCCCTTCATTCTAACTTAATTGCACTGTCCTGTAACCCCCGCCAATTTGCAATCTAACTTAATTGCACTGTCATGCAACCTCCCCCAACTTTTCACTTTAGCTTAATTGCACTGTTGTGTAACCCCCCCCCCCAGTCAAATATAACTTGATTGTACTGTTTTGTAATCCCCCCACCTTGCACTTTAACCCATTGGAGCAGGCTGGACGGTGGTGTCAATGAGGGAAACCACTGTCTGCCAAAAGGGAATGACCATCTCCCAGAACATGCCACATTGCCTGGTTCTGTCTTGATGTCCACCTGCCCAGTATGTGTCTGTTTCTTGACACTTCCAAACCTGGACCTGGATGGATGGATGGATGGATGGATGGATGGATGGATGGATGGATGGAACTATACAACAACATTGTCTCTACAGTTTTTAGTACTCTGATGGTTACTGACAGGGAAAGTAGTGAGTAATAACTCAATACCTTTAATGAATAGATACCTCTGAGCATTCAGATTAACATAAAAACCAAGATGGAAGCTGAATATTAGGATGTGGAAAAATGAAAATGGTTATAATTTTTTGGGACACCCCCTGGATGATATGTCCATCTCCCCCAAACATCAAACCTTATGTAGCAGGTCACTCTTCATGTTTCATAACCTGTCAGATTTTGCATAACTATAGATAGCCATTATCTATGGGGGTGTCCTGATTTATCCATATGGCACTATGATGAGTAACCTGTTAAATGATTTGTCATTTTCAGCAGCTAATCTCTCATTACTAGAAAATCGCAGAACTTCTAAGGTTTGCTCATGTAAAGTCTGAGATGTTACAATGACAAATGTTGGCTTCCAGTGACACCCCCATATGGCAAAATGCAATTGATTAATTAGCATAAAGGACTTGGAAGCCCAGGAGAGTTATCCTTAGCACAGAGGCAATCTAATGAAGAAGAGTCATAATTCATATTTGAATATCCCAGCACTAATTGTTGTAGTTGTTTCGTTGTTGTTGTTTTTTTTTAACAAAAATTGTCTTCTCAAAGCATCATTTGCCTGTCCCTTCTGTCCCTTTGGATGAAAGGTTTTACTCCTCTGAGGTGTCATAAATATATTAACTTACTCATGCTTTCTGTTTGTGCATGTTAATATGTCTGTCGCAAAGTTGGGATCTAAAATTTTGCCTTGTTAAATCAACAGGGCTCTTATTTTAACATAATTAGACATGATAAATGAGAAATAATTGCTTTGAGCCTTTAATGATGGGTGTGCATTATGCATAATTGGATTGCATCAGGATACAATTGCGTAATCGACGGGATAATTCAAACAGACGTGGTACAACAGTACAATGAAGACCAAAGTTAATTTGCCATATTAGTGTAATGAATACGTTCCCAATGGAATTTTCCTCTGGGGAAACAAAATAATGATAAACATTTGATAGGAAGTCAAGAAAACAGTAGGGCACTATGTAGAGAAACACAGATTATAGGTAAAGAACATTTGTCTGCCCCTTCAGCCAAGCCTGGTGTGGTGTTGGTGGGCTGCTGCATACCATACAGTTTAAACTCTGGCCATCCAGGAAAAATCGCTGTTAGCAAATAACCAGCGGGTTTCCTGGGAAGTGTCAAGTTTGTGTTTTCAGCTTTGCTGGTCTTGATGCATGCAGGAGGCAGTAAATGGAACTTTCTGTCTTAATTTATACTGGAAATTTAACCTGAGCTGCACAAAGAGGCTCTGTGGAGGCACAAGAGGCAAAATAACAAATCTCCTTGTTACTGTCACACAAATCAGCGTTAGCCTGGTGTTTCATCAACTCGCCATCTGGGTTATTGTACAGAACATAATATCTCGCTGAGAAATGTCTCTGGAGAGATAGGTGAACAAAATCATTTAGGAATGTCAAGGAATGTCTGGCAAAAGTAAAGAAAAATTTTGACTTCTCTTCCTTTTATCTTCGGCTGTCTGTCGCACGTTCCACACACACCTGCCAATCTATTATCACAGCTGATGGTTGGACATCAGCAAGCTTCATTTAAGGGGTTCTTTTACCAGCTTGGGTCCAGTTCAAGTTTAACTGATGTGAGAACTTCTGTAAAGATTTACAGAGACTGGCAGGATGAATAGATAATCAGATTAACTTCTTGCAAAAACGATTAAAGGGGTAATGTTTCTCAGAAATTCAATCTTTCTTTCACAGATTCACTTGGTATTCCTTGGTAGAATTAGGCCAAGCATTTAAATAAACGTACCTCACCTAATAGCCTTGTGGATACTTGTGGGGATGTCCCAGTGAGATGCCTCCTTCTCAATTAAAGGTGGTTTTTCATCTTTCTTTAGGATCTGAAAGTTCCTGGAATTTGTCTTCCTTGTCTACTTACACCCTTCTGTACCACAGTTATGATTTCTTCATTGTATTAAAAATACATTTGTGTGTTGACGTGTGTGTGTGTGTGTTCCTTCCACAGGAACCATGGGCCATGCAAGAAGGCTATGTTTATAACTTATTCTTTTAGAAAACGTGGGCACAACAAATGGTGAAGCCTTTTAAAGTGTACAGTACAAAGCTGCAGCTGATTTAATTTAGGAGCCTGGCCCTGCACTCAAGTGAAGGCTCAACTCAGGAAGACAACCGCATGGCTGCTTGATTGTAATTACATCGGCCTCAGCGGTTGACTTTCAGGAGATAGGTCATTGCCTTTCAGAAGCACAGCACAAGTAATTCTAATCAGTTTGAGATATTTCCTTACAAATTTCGATTTCATTCAAATGAACGTTGAAGTCACAAGGTTGAGCTCCAGCAGTGAGGTCCTTTTACATGCAGTGTACCCCCTTTCTACAAGCAGCAATTTAATGCAAAGTGCTGTTTCTGTTCAGTAGAAACGGGGCAAGGTGACACAATCTAACTTCGGAGGTTGGTCATGGCAATAATTATGGTGCTCTACCTATAATCATGAGTTGATCATACATCCATATTCTGTCTCTGGAAAACATGACTTTCAGAAATGCAATGGCAGAATAATTACCCTTACTGAGCAGGCAGTGGTTTTTATCGTGGGAATAGTGACAGAAGTCCACCGTGACACACGCAGTCTTCCCAGTACATCTCAGGCCTGCTTTAGGGGTTTGTCCCTGTGATTGATTGGATAAACATGTATTACACGAATCAATCATGTTAACTAAGCTAAGCTGACATGAAGGACAAAATCAAATTAAGGCATTATGACTTTGCTTCCCTTTCCATTCTCAGTAAAAATAAAAATAATTTATTGACTCTAGTGTTTGCATCGTTCCCATCAAGGAAAATATAGAGAGCAAGTGTGCTGTTTTTCATACGGAAAGAATTACTGGCTCATTTTTGTAAAACACAAATTCACAGAACTTCAAGAAGAACTATACTGACTGCATGCTGCCCACCCCCAGGTCATTTTGGCATCAGTGTGTGGTTTCCAGGACCTCATCTCTAACATCTTACTGTCCAGGTCTCATCCTCTCAGGCACATTGCCCAGGTTCTGTTTGCATACCCAGCGACCCTGAGATAAAGCTTCATTACCTGCTGGATAGTCAGCAGCCTTTGGAAACCCCAGCCCCTTCGTGTCTTAGACCAACATTTGGAGAGCCAATCATGAAATGCAAACATTCGTAGTACAGAGACTATGTGGGCTGCGTGAGGTGGTCAGCTGGGGTGTTAGATAAAATTGTTATCAGAGATGAAGCATTGTTTTCAGGATACTGCACAAGTAAGTGGTTCCCATCCAGAGAGACACAGGCACAGAAGAATAATGTGTAAACAGCTGAATACATAAATATACATAATACAATGCTATCCTACCAAAGGATTATGTTCTTTCATATCAGAGGCTGATTGATGGCTGGAATTTTTTATAGTCCCTTCATTATGCTCTTTTATATGATGCTTGCAATGCAACCAGTCAGCCATTATTATTCTGAGAAATTAGCTTTTGCGTTGTTTCATGTCATTGAAATAAAGAATCATTACAGTCAAAATTTGTCAAGCCTGCTATTTTACTATTATTATTATTATTATTATTATTATTATTATTATTTTGTTTTCATCATGCATCTGTCTTTATATAAAGTAAAAATTTGTTACATTACTTATTCAGCTATATTATACTGATAAATTCAGATATCACTAAAACATACGGATCTTAAAATGGATTCCACACAGGAGGCTTTCTACAGAGTCCAGATTAATGCGGTCATGGCTGAGCAGAATTCCTTCTCAAACCCTCAAAGACTAGTTAGCTGGTTAAAGGATGGTAGTGCTACCTGATGAGTGTGGAAATAGTCACCTGTATCTTAGAGAAAGAATATAAGGATTGAGAATGTCAGGCTAACATCATGGTGCACCATATGTGCCGAATAGCAAAAGTCACCCATAAAAATGTCATTTACCTACAGATGATAGTCCTTACATGCTATTATGAACTGTTGGATATTGTTATTTTCCATAAATAATAACTTTGATGGTTTTCTTATGATTAAATGAAGGTGAGACAATGAGTAATTGGTGTTCTTTGCCGGTCTTATTCTTCCTGTTTTAACCACAGTACATTTCTGGTATTAAAATGGAGAGAGTGGAATAAAAGACAGTACATTGGCCTGTGTGTTGTTTTCAATGTAGCTCTGAGATGGAGCTGCCTCAGCTTTCTGAGAAGGTAAAACTGGACCAATCAGACTGTGCCTTGCTGGAGGAAATCACATGCCATTAATGGGTAAGGAGACGGGACGGTGATAGCGGGTCACTTCCCTTTGAAGCACCTACTGGACATTAATTAGAGCGGATATACAGTATTAAGCAAAAAGGGTGGGGGGGTGATTGTACAGTGAGAGAAAAGTCAGGGTTAGGACTTCAGGTTATTCATGATCACTTGGACCCAAATGAACTTCCCAAGGGCACTTTGCCATCACTCACAGTTAAATACATACTTCACAGAGGCTGCATTTCCTGTGACTAAGATAGCAGCTAAAATGTGCTTTTAGATAACTTCTTAGGTACCAGGCTGCTGCTTTTCTCAATGATATTAACCAATGGTAAAATGGTTAAAATTAAAATATTAAAATTTTACCATGTAATTGGGGAGTGTATCGACACAGTGTGAGTAGTGTAAAACAAAATAAACTGGCCATGTAATTAGATATAAAAAGATGTCATAATATAGCCAAGAACAAAAGGCAGATGGATACATCCATACAAGAATGGCAGTACAGGGAGCAGATTCACATGTGCAGTTAGCATGCAATCTGCAGTTCAAGGCTGAGGTACACACTGAAGAGATTACCTTTCAGTCCACTACTGTCCTGGGAAAGCTGGTTTTACAGCACAGCAGTCAAGGGGGATAGCAGGCAGGGTTTTCATTTTCAACCATTCAGACGTGGAACCAACAGCTAAAGTGATTTTGAAGTGCTGTGACATTTAATGGTTGTGGAGTTCTTGAGATCATGAAGGTAGAGAGGTGACTCGATACAATTTCCGTCTGGCAGCCAAAGGACAGAAAGCAGCACGGGAGAGATGTGTAGGGAGGTGGAATATGACCATGCATCGGAATTCTGGGTGACGTGGAGAGATCTGCTGTGCTAAGATAGGAGCCCATAAGGATGGACACCGAACGAGATAAGCGGTGCTACTTACTTCTGCTCTCTAATAGAAGAGGTTTTAAGATGCCACCATTATCATCGACATAGCAATGTTATTAGAAGTCATGAAAGGAAATTACAAAGTATGGGGAAAAAGACATGGGACCCAGCACTGAGCCCTGCAGAACACCAATAGGAAGGCTTTGATGCACAGAGGACAGAGACCTGGAAGAATTCTATATAGAACAGGACTGCCACTAATACACAGGAGGTATCTAAGTGCAGAGAAGATGGTTTTGCTTGAGGCGCTTCTATCACAAAACCCAGGAGCCGGCATGCAGGTAGAAGGTTGATATACAGGTAGACCAAAACACGGGAAGACAGAACCAAGATGTGATGAAAAGACAAACACAGAGGCACAAGCAAAAGTTGGGAGAACCAAAAAGGCAAAGAGAAAGAGATCGATAAATCCAAATCTACAAGTCAGGGTCAGATAACAGGGTCAGGGGGAGTCAGGCCAGGAAAACTGCTCATTCGAACCCAGAGCTTGAATGCAATTCACTGAGGTAAGTGAACCGGGCTGATTTAAAGTGACAGGATGATTGCTGGCAGCTGGGGTAGAACTCCAGGGAGGGGCACCCGGAGTAGAACAGGCGTGGCTGCTCAGGTCAGGGTGTGACAAGGACCGTTCCATTCAATTCGAACTTAGCTAGAGATAGACAAAGGATCTGATGACTTATAGTATCAACAACCGCAATGGTAAAGCAGATAAAAAACAGTATTGAAGGCAGATTTGGAGTAGAGGAATGGGGAGGGGGTGGAGAGGACATGTAGTTTAAAGATGTTAGAGAGAAGGGCAAAACCTGTAAACAACAGAAAGAGGAACATCACTGCTTGTCTTTGATGTACTTCATGTCCTGATGTGTGTACAGACTCACTGTGGGAGTAATTTATTTCAACAGGCTTATTTAACACAAAGTATACTCCATCCACATTTCACTGCAGATGATCCTCACTCTCTGACACTCTCAAACATTATGTCCAAAATGTACATTAATTATATATTTAAACAATTAACATGTAACTGTTATCCCATATCTCCCTTTATCTGAAGATACAGGTATTCTGCACAAATACTTATAACATGAAAAATCAACTGCTATTTTTACCACAACAGCTTATGGCTTTCCATTTATTCCAGAATATACTATCTAGTTTATCTGACCTCTTACTCTTATTATATCAAAATTTTATTTCTTTTTTTCTACTTTTTTCACTGCTAGCCTGTGTTCTAATACAGGCAGGTGACTTTGAATCACGAGCTAGTTAGACAGCTGATTGGTGAGGTATTGACAAAACCAGTGTTTCCTCAAGAGATTGCTCCAAAATATTCGGCAATCCAGCTTCGTTCTCTGCACTGGGCCAACAACACACATCATTCTGTAATCTAACCCTTTCTTTTCTGGTAACAGTACCATAATGAGGAAGGCTTGGAACCAGAAGGGGCGACCGCTGTGGTACCAGAGTGTGCAGTCTTCTGTGCATCAGGAGTTGAGCTGAGCTGTAGCCATTGGCTAAGGGTGTTGTTCTGTACACCAAAAATGCTAGGAGGGGCTCTGTAGCTTTACAAGCAGATGTTTTATCGTCTGCACATGGTGCTCTGAAAAAAGTTGGGGCTACTAATGATGTCACCAAACCTGCAGTCGACTAGAAAAACAACATGTCTGTAATGCTGATAGACTTCAGGTGTACAATCACGTTCCATGCTCTAATTGTGTTCTACAACATTGCTGTTTCATGTTTTTCCTTGCCACTGTTGCCTTTGGCTTATACTGTCTGGGGACCCTGGACCTGAGACTATTAAAAATCGCTTTGTGACAGTGTTTCTTGTTAAAGGTGCTATATAAATAAAATTGAACTGAAATAAATTGAATAGCTGGGGGGGGGTGTTAACTTTGCTATTCCCACACATCTGGGAGAAATAATTCACCACCCATAATTAAGCACTGCTTTTCATCACGAACATGTCTACATCTAGCCTTTGCCAAGGTTTATCTGGAAATTCACCAAGCATTAAAGGTTCAATGGGATTAACTCCTTCCAGAATGCGTGCTTTACAGTTCTGAATCAGTTCATTCGACTGATCACTTAGACCTGGCCACCATACAGAGTCTTTGGCTCGCTGTTTACACCTGGTAACACCCTGGTGCCCTTAATGTACTCTTTCCCGTACTGCATTCTGCATGTTTGAAGCTATCACAGGTCTAGTGCCCTTTAAGAGAAGACCATCGTGAACTCTGAGTCCTGCTCTTTCAGACCAACAATATTTCACTTCACCAGTCAGTTGACAACAGGGCACCTTTCCTGACAAAGTTTCATCTCTTCAGAACGTCTTGTCCACTTTCAACTGCACTTTGAGTTCAGAGAAGTTAGTAGAGTTTATAGGTATGCTCCCTAACACCACATCTTCATATGCATTTGTCTTTAGTCAACTCTTTACCACAGTTGTGTTTGCATGTACAGTGCGTAATCAGTGCTCATGAGGGTGCATCTGCTGGAGCACTGTTTTTCCTGATGTGTGTGTAATGGTGTAGCTGTACCTCATCAATCTCTCACACCCCCGGCTCAAAGCTAGAACCTCTTTCTCTACCCGAGCGTAGTGCTGCTCAGATTGAGTCAATACACAAGATGGATATTCCACAGGTCTTTGCCGTGCCTCTTCTTGCTGTAGTGATTGATTGATTAAGGGTTTCTTGCTGCATGCTACCTCAGTACCACTAATTCTTTTTGGAGAGGGGGTCACTTAATGACTTGTCTTTTCCTGGGTGGCCAGGAATTAACTTGCCAAGCTGATTCACCATACCAAGAAAACTATGAACCTCACTAATGTCCAACGGCTCTCCAAGACTGCTGAATTGATGTGACCCATGAATCTGACCACATTCCTCCACAGCTCAGACTTCTCCAAGTTCAATGTGACACCGGCTTTCTCAAGTCTGGCTAGCACAGTATGTATCCTCTTATTGTGGTGTCTCTGTGACTGCATCAGATCAGAACCTCAGCCATGTGATATACTACTCCTGGCAGTCCATCAGCTACCAGTGACATACTGTACATCTCTGGAATACTCCAGGGATGAGGAAATTCCAAATGGCAGCCTATTTAACAAAAAGCATACAAATGGAGAAATGGCGGTGGTATATTTAGCCAACTCTTTAGACAGAAGTATCTGCCAAAACCCATATTACCAACCAGAATGCTGAATATCTTTGTTCTGCCCAACAGTCTTTTGGACTGCTCTACAAAGGGTAGAATTAATTTCTCTCAACAAACTTGGTCTTGACTTTTCCCATCAAAGAGATGGGAACACTTCTAGACATAGCAAGAGAGCACGGCGTCATCCCTGGCATCAACCTGATGGTGTTTGGCTGTTGAACAATGCCCAGACCATGACATAGCTTATGTCTTTTTTGAGCAGTCCAGCATCCATGCTTCTCAATAGCTAACCATCCAGAGTGCTGTGTATAGATATTTTACTATATTTACCTCGTCTCACACTGTGAGGTTGCCTTTGCTGAATGACTTGTAAGACACACCAGTGACAAAAAGTGTGATACCACCAGGTTCGAGTAGTGGTCTGTCTGCTTTTTCCAGCATGCCAAACTCTTTTGCTATGCTCCTGTATATGTGCTCTGAGATGACAGTGACATTTGCTCCCGTACCAATTTTAAATGTTACTTTTTGGTATCTAATATACAGTTTGACAATCCAGAGATCCTCCAAGGGATCCAAGTAAAGAGAGTGAATGAGGCATCCACTGTGCCTATGAACCAAATGTTGACTTTTGTCACTCTTACTGTTCGTATCAATAGCATTAATTGCTTTTGAGGAGAAGCACGCTTTGCCATAGTATCCTTTTTTCCACAGGTGTGGCATGTCACATTTAGCATGGCATTTCCATTTTACATGACCAGGAATTTTCCCACACGTTTGGCATGAACGCTGACCCCTGTGCTCTAGGACACAGCTGCAGCCTGCTTGGGCTGATTGTGTAGTTTCTGTTTAAATGCTTTTTATTTTTGAGCTTTTGCAGAAACTACAACCGTTTCAGCTACACCGTTACCAATTCCTCTTAAGTCAGACTTCTGCTTTTTAATGACTTCTGAATGCCATGCCGTCTTTATGGCTTTTTCCAGAGTGAGCTCCCTGTCGAGCTGTATTTGCTCCAAAAGCACTGTATCTTTCTGACCCACAATAAGTCTGTTTCAGAGTACCTCGCCATGTAGCACTCTGTAATTGCAATTTTCAGCAAGACCAGGAAGAGTTGTTATGAAATTATCCACCAATTTGTTAGCTTGCTGCACTATTTGGTTAAATCTTGCTCTTTCGTTAATAACATTGTTTATGGGCACAAAAAGCTTGCCGAATGCCTCCTTTGCCATTTCCTACTGTTGCAGTTTGTTGGTGATTAATGATGGCCTGTTGAATACATCATTGTCTTGGTCCTCCATGCAGTATGTAAAAGTGTTCACTTGAAGTGAAGGCTGCTGGCCAGTTAGAATCTTTCAGCTGCCTTATCCATCTCTCCACTCATGAGGCTTTGAGTATTTGAGAGGCTCTGAAATCTGAGCCATGGAGGCAGTGCTCCTAGGTCAGCTTGCTTGCTCCCTATTCTGACTCATCTATACACATTCGACTGCTGCTAAACATCTGTCTTTACCGCCGCCACACTCTGACACCATGTCAGACTCACGGCGGGAGCACCTTACCTACGCAGGCTTGTTGAACGCAGAAAACATTCCATACACATTTCATTATACGATCCCTCCACCCTTGCTCTCTGGAGCGTTCATGTATTACGTCCACCACGTTAATCATATATTCAGCACACCTCACAGGAGTTCTGTGTTTGCCTCTTGAGGGGTTTTACTAACCAGTCAGCCACACTAAATCAGCAGTTTTAGGAATGCTGCTGTACTGCATTTATGCAGGTCGGTAGCTGAAAAACACTAGCAGGAAGCGGGATTTTAATCTGCCTACATACAGACCAGCATAACATGTGTCCTGACTACATTTGTAGGCAGTGCTGCGTGATGGATGACTTCCCAAATATATACTTCTAATTCATAAACCAAATGGAGAATGTTACACCTGCTGCATTTTACACAGATGCATATACACTGTACTGTAATAAACAAGCAGAGCAGATCATCTCACAAACATGATCTTTTTGTCTATTTTTGATAAATGACCCAACATTTTTTTAACTGGCAGTTTAATTACACAATGTTGATCACCAGCACTTCATTAATGGTTCTGCGTCATACATCTTCGAATGTGTTCATTTGGCAGCCTTCATATGAAGATCTCCCAAACAATTATGACTAATGAAGCTCTTGTTTGGAAGCACACAGCCTAAATGAGGCAGCTGTGATGTCATAATGGGTATTATGTCGTGTGTACTTTTCATTTACAAGCTAATCTTATACTGTACATACAATGGAAACACACTGGTGTATACAGAAATTCAAAACAAACTGCAACAACAAAGTCAAACTGAGTGCTGATTGACTAACACTGGCTTCACTGAGGCTTATGTTATCCATTTGCATGCGCTGGACAGACCATTGCATTCCAATCACCTTGCAAGGCAGCAATGCAGCCAGTAAAATACATGTAGCACGGCAGGAATTTTGCTCTTGCTGTTTTATATTTAGCTAATCTGTGTGTTTCCACACGCTAGTTTTTTTTTTTTTTTTTAAAGACTGAAATCAAGACTAAGTTTAGACACTAACCTATTACATTTTCTGTGTCATGTTTGATGGCACCCACATGTTGAACATTAATATTTACATTTACTTGAAATTTTTAATCACACTGATATTTTACTTTCTAATTGAATCCATTCATCTTGGACGAGCACTTATCCAAGGCAGGCTCGCTGTGAGCCGGGAGTCTGTCACAAAAAACAGAGGACACAAAGCTGGGGACACTGGACGGGACCATGGTTTGGCTGAGTCGCTAATTCTATAAATATTTACATATGTTTCAATGTCAAACAAGACATATGAGGGGCTGACTGAGGATTAAAGAATCTTAACAGATTTTGGGCTGTGGGTTCGATTCTGGCACTGTGCATGTATCTGTGCGTGTGAGGAGTTTCAGTATTTGCACTAGCTTTTCTGCCACAGAAAAGTCATTTGACAATTATATATTTCATTTGTATGGCATCTGTAGCCATTACAGTACATTTTAGGTACGTGTGTGCCTGAATTGCTCTCACCCTAAACCGCATGAGCAGTTGAAGAAAATGTGAGCCTAAACTTCAGAATGATACCTCACAGAAAGAAACAGGTGCCATTCCCGCAGGCAGAGCCAGAGAGGGAGCTCTGACACCAATAACAAACTGTGCTCTGTATTTGGTGGAGCACTGGAGAGCAAAATGAAGCATATGTCATATGTGAAGAATTCCCCCCGACGCTCCCCTGTGGACTTTGGTGGTGGAGGTGGGGGGTCTTCCCACACATGGCAAATATGGAGCGCAGCAATGTGATCAAAAATCAATCCTGTTGGTCTTTGTGGGATGTCACCGATACTCAGATCGTGCTGTGCTGTTCTCGAGCATTGATACACGTCACTAATACATACCTGGAGACACCAGAGTCCTAATGAAACATCAGGAATGTTTAAATGGTGTTATTTTCACTCACTCTACACATGCTTGTTTTACAGATTATGGTGATAAGGTTAATTAATGCTTTAGTGAAACCTTCACACTCATCTGGTCATTTTAATCCACATTAATTACAGAGAAATTCAGAAGTCAGTGATTGGCATTAAGTTTCAGACTTGACATTCAGATTGATCCTGTCTGTTCCAGCCTGGCTCATCCCGCTTGGTTCAGCTGGTATTGATATCCGAGGTGCTAAAACAAGGGCTGACTCAGCCACTGGGCAGCAATCACATTACTAATAGAGTCATTGTGACTTCAGCCCCAGCAATCAGGCTTCATTCCACATGAACGTTGCTTGATCCCAGACTGCCCCCACCGTAAATCTCTATGTGTCTGTTTAGATTATAGGTGTCCGGGTGCAGGCAGCAAAAAAAGGCCATTAAAGGGTTCGTCTTGACTAATACAACCGTGATGTTCTCAACGTGCTAAGAAACTGAAGGTGGAAATTGTGAATGAGAGTCTTGGTTTGAAAGATTTCCTTAAGGGTTTAATGGGTTAAATGTAGTGGGGAAGCTATTAACTTTATTTCCATTCTGTTAGCAATGCTGACCCTGTCAGTATCCAAGGTTACTGTTACCCTGGGGACTGTAAACAATCCACATTGCTCAGCAAACGTAGCATCAGCATGCAAACAGACTGAATTAATTGTTATCAAGTGACCCTCACCTCTGCCTCAGAACAGGATAATGTCATTTTCCCAAGGAGGTCAGCTTGTTGTGACAGTAGCAATTCATTTAAAGATCACATGAGTCTTTATTCTCACCAAACATTTTTAACAGTCAAGATGCATTTGTGACGGTCTGATTAAAACAGACCTATAAAAAACAATTCTCCTTGTCTGAAACTGCATAAAATGTCATTTGTCATTTGATATTTGAGAAGATAGAATTAATGTACAGCAGATATAAAAGTAGTACTAACTTAGCATAGTTATCGGGGTGGTTATGTCACAGAAATAGAAAATGGATACTCAGTAACATCTGGAAAATTACTACTAAGACATAACAGGTAAAGGCAGCTGTTTTGCTTGTAATTTATTAAGGAATAATCCTCACAGCATATTGCAGAAGTTAACCATTTCTCTGGTGAGCGTATCAAAAGAAAAAACACATTTTTGAGTACTTCACTACATATTTTATAGCTATTTGAATGTATTGCTAAAATTCTGACACTACTTTGCTACTGTACACAGGGAAATTGTGAAGAAGAAAAAAAAAAAACAAAACAATTCCCTCGGGGTTTGGCTAAAAGTTGGCAATTTGTTTCTGCCCAGCTGGTATGGTAAACACAAATCCCCTGGGTTATTACTGAGATTATTCTTGCAGCAAATATGCACACACCAAGGCAGCAGCTTGCCTTCTTCCCCGATCGCTCCCGGCGCTCGGATAACGGGCACTCCAGATGGATCCGGCCGTGAACCGCAGAACTGCTGCTACAGAGCTCGCTGGGAACCTTTGGAAATGGACCTACCAGGTGGCCTAGATGCCTAGATACCAAGCAAAGGCCGACAGAAATACATTTAAATGATAATAATGTTGGGTTTCCATTTGAATGACTGACTGAAGGAAGCAGTATTGGTTGGGTGGAGGCATGTGACCACTGTCTGAGCATCCAATTGGCTGGTTGAGGCTCTGCCATTTTGGTGTTGAAAAAGTCTGCAGAAAGGCCTCCAATTCATTCTAGCATTTCCCTAAAGCAAAAAAATCGCTCTAAAATATATATTTAAGAAAAAAAATCCTAAAATCCAAATAACCCATTTCTATTGCTTTTTTAATGTATACACATAAATGTACAATTTAATATATACAGGCATTTCACCATATAAATGCAGTTAGACTGAATTAGATATACTTGTGACATTTGACAAAAATGTTGGATTAATATCCTTAATCAGTGATTTAATGATTAGCATTGAAATTTTAATGTATGGTTCTCTTATCATGAGACATTATGTAGTGGTAAGACTGGGAACAATTTGAATGGCTGGATCCTTGCCCACATTGTCTTCTTCTGGATAGTAATACTAATTACTGTGGAACAGTGACAAGCATGTTGAGAGAGTGTGTGTCAGCACCTACAGTCAAATCAACACCTATGCTCCATGGTGCCTCACGGTTCTAATACACTGCGGATCCGCTTTTTCCCTTAGTGCTTAGTCTGGCTATTATTCTTAAACCCATATCAGTTCTTCAGTTATCTAGTTCACAGTTTATAGTTAAGTAGTTAATAAATTGCATTTGTGCCAATGGGAAGATCAACAGCTAAGCTAATATCTTATGTCAACCATCTAGGCCATATTCTCATTTATACAGAATCTTAAATGGTTGATATAATTAGAATACGACTGCCAATAGCTTTACAGATAAGCCTAGAAAATTCTAATAATTATCCTTCTGCAAGGATCTCAGGTCCATATCAGTCGTCAGTCATATTTTTTTTAAATCAGAAACTGGCAAACGTCACTGTCTATTGTGAATGGATTTTTGGTCCATTATGATCTGGAATGATTTCAGCCTGGAGGCTCTTGTGTCTTTGTTTATGAGGCACCCAGCACCATGAGCAACATCACATATGTCATAATATGTTAATAATATGCATGTACGCTGAACATTATGGACTGACATCCTGTCCAGGGTGTCCTCTATGCCCTATGATTCCTGGCATTGCACCCCCATGACTTTTCTTAGTTTGGAGTTATTGGAAGATAGATGGACTAATGGATGGATGCATGGATGTTGTGTATAGAGAACGGATTAAATTCTCCATTCACTTTACAGTACTTAAAGAGACATACGGCATGCATTTAAATGGCTGCCTTTGGCAAGCAAGGCAGCTCAAAATATGACATAGACGGCCAATAAGGTATTCGGAGGCAGAACACCATGGCTATAATCACCTAGCAGCTGAGATTATTTGCAGGCAGAGGCTTTGAAAAGGCATAGACAGCATAGCAGAGGCAGGAGAGCACTGCATAGCCAGGAGAAAGTGATGAAATTGAGCATCTGTGAGCTCTTAAAGGCATAGAGGGTGTTGCAGAGGCAGGAGAGCACTGCACACCCAGGAGAAAGTGATGAAATTGAGCATCTGTGAGCTCTTAAAGGCATAGAGGGTGTTGCAGAGGCAGGAGAGCACTG
>JAACJT020000031.1:4669184-4691646 GCA_009936485.2 Gymnarchus niloticus | reverse complement strand
CCCTTGGTTGTTCAATATCCCTGCCGAATCTTGCCCCCCCTCCTCTGGGTGGTGTCTGCCCAAACCGGGGGGGGGGTGCCCGGCCCCCGGGGACCACCCCCCCCCCCCCCCCCCCCCCAATTCCCTCACATGGGACCTGATTGCAAAGTGCCCTCCTGGGTGACACCACACACAGAAGCTATTAAATGTCACTGATAGCATTTTTTATATGGGGACATAGTGTCGGAAAGGCTGGAATATATTTACTCTGTGTCGGCCGAAGTTCAATATGGGCATTAAGAGCTTCATTTTCAGAAACACTGTTTAAAAACAGACACACTCACCTTTAAACTGAGACCTTCTACAGTGAATTTAATTTTAAATCACAGCCTTAACAGGAGCAAAAGTGAATACATAATTATAAACTGATGGAACTGAGAGAGGAGGTGGCAAAGCAGGGGAAACAATGGGAATCAAACCTTTCTTTTAAAAATCTTGTTATCAATTACATAGCTAAAGCTATTGGTCTCTTGGAGATGTGGGAAACAGCAGTGGACAGGGAATTTCATGGAATATTTATGTATTTACAATACACAATAAATTCTTTTACATCCATCCATCTATCTTCAAACTGCTTTTCCAGGGGATGAGCGACCTGGCGCTCAATCCAGGCAGCACATACACAGCCACACTCATAGATTCCAAATAGCCTAACTATATGTTCTCTGACAGACGGGATTAGAACCTTCAACCCTGCAACGTTGTCCGACATCTTTTGCAGAGCAATGAAAAACAGTGTACATACTGTAGTAACTACAGAGGGATAAAATTGATTAGCTACAGCATGAAGTTATGGAAAATAGTAGTGGAAGCTAAGTTAAGAAGGGAGGTGATGATTAGTGAGCAGCAGTATGGATTCATGCTGGGAAAGAGCACTACAGATGCGATGTTTGCTCTGAGGGTACTGATGGAGAAATATAGAGAAGGTCAGAAGGAGTTGCATTGTGTCTTTGTGGACTTAGAGAAAGCATATGATAGGGTGCCTAGTGAGGAATTATGGTATTTTATGAGGAAGTCTGGAGTGGCAGAGAAGTATGTAAGAGTGGTACAGGATATGTACAAGGGCAGTGTGACAGTGGTGAGATCTGTGGTAGGAGTGACAGATGCGTTCAAGGTAGAGTTGGGATTACATCAGGGATCAGCTCTCAGCCCTTCCTTATTTGCAATGGTGATGGACAGGTTGACAGACGGGATCAGACAGGAGCCCCCATGGACTATGATGTCTGCGGATGACATTGTGATCTGTAGTGAGAGTAGGGAGCAGGTTGAAGAGACCCTGGAGAGGTGGAGGCATACTCTAGAGAGGACAGGAATGAAGGTCAGTAGGACAAAGACAGAATACATGTGTGTGAATGAGAAGGAATACAGCGGGATGGTGCGGATGCAGGGAGTAGTGCTGATGAAGGTGGATGAGTTTAAATACTTGGGGTCAACAGTTCAGAGTAACGGGGAGGGCGGAAAATAGGTGAAGAAGAGAGCACTGGCAGGGTGGAGTGGGTGGAGAAAAGTGTCAGGAGTGATTTGCGACAGACAGGTACCAGTAAGAGTGAAAGGGAAGGTCTATAAGATGGTAGTGAGACCAGCTATGTTATACGGGCTGGAGATGGTGGCAATGATGAAAAGACAGGAGGCAGAGCTGGAGGTGGCAGAGTTAAAGATGTTAAAATTTGCATTGGGTGTGACGAGGAGGGACAGGATTAAGAATGAGTATATTAGAGGATCAGCTCAGGTTGGACGGTTTGGAGACAAAGCCAGAGAGGTGAGATTGCATTGGTATGGACATGTACAGAGGAGAGGTGCTGAGTATATTGGGAGAAGGATGCTGAGGATGGAGCTGCCAGGCAAGAGGAAAAGAGGAAGGACAAAGAGGAGGTTTATGGATGTGGTGAGAGAAGTCATGCAGGTGGTTGGTGTGACAGAGTGGGATGCGGAGGACAGGAGGAGATGGCAATAGTTGATCTGCTGTGGCGACCCCTGACGGGAGCAGCCGAAAGAGGATGATGAGAGGATGAAAAGACAGTGTACCTGAAATGGGCTTTCTCACTGTCCCGAGCTGCTCTGACACTCCACTGGATTTTGTTTCCAGCTCTCTTCCGCAGACAGCTTACCAGCCATCATGCCATGGGATCAGCCTACCCAGAATTTGGAATGACCCACCCATATTTTGGAACTGCACACCCATCATTTGGAACACCCTGCCCATCATCAGGAATGTCCCACTCAACATAGGGAGCATCATCACTAAGTGAGCCCATCTGATGGAGCACTGAGGTGTGGGTCTACATTTTCTTGAACATCTCCATATGCTGCACGCTCAGCCGGTGCTGTTCACTACGCTCCAAAAAGAGCATGCCGGTTGAACACTGCATCTTTCATGCGATGAACGGCCGTCCTCTTCACCTGCTACCCTTTTAAAAATTAGCTGTATTGGGGAAAGCAGCCGTGCTGCACTAGCAGTAACTAAAGAGATGGTGTAATAATGAAGCATAAATAAAGATGATCAGGTGTGCCATCGCTCGTCCTTATTAGACATGCATGACCAATGAAACCCAAGTGCTTGTACACTGGTCACACAAACTAATGCCTGACTGATATTCTGGGCCGTGTCACTGAGAGGCCTTCAGATAAATTCAGCATCTATTCACTAATTACAATGCGCTTTGTGAGCAGAATACATTTCTTTAATGTATTCCAATCACTTTCACCATAATCAGTTAGCTTTAATGGCAGGCCTGCATAATTAGTCCTAGTCCCATGACCAATTATATTATGGAAAAAAATGTTCACCCCAATCAGTGCTTTGATCTCATGCACAATACATGTGCTGTCGGCTCCCGTGGACAGAGAATCCTGATTAGCATTAGCGATGTATCCCTGACTTAATGGGGGAAATCTGTTTACACCCTGCTGTTCTTCCCAGGAAGTGATCTGAAACTAGCTATACATCACACCCAACGGGATTTGACAGTCTCCAGCAAACTGACCAGGAACACAGCTTCTCTCCATTATGAACAGAGAACCAAAAGGAATACATGGACCCCGAGAAATTCACAGAACATTTAAGTGAACATTATGAGTCATCATCCACAACTGTGTGTTTACTAGATAAATGCAGATTAGTAGGGGTGTCCCTCCCCCATTACCCAGGCTTTCTGGGAGAGACTCTAGGACCACAGCCAGACACAGTTATGGGAAATGATTTGATGGGTGTTAGACCATATGACTTAACTATGATTACACTCACCTACAATCACAGGGTATAAGGAGAGATCTACATTTCAGTACATCTGGCTAGCTGGAGTGATTTTGTCGCAGTGTTGCATCGTTAGTAAATGGTGGCGAGACCCAGTGAATCGCTAAACCTAACTACCATTGTCCTGATAAAATTAACACAGAGACTGAGTGAAAGAGGTGGCCAACCCCTATATAGGTGAGCAAAATGAACCAGGTTAATGTACATTAGTGACAAAAATGTCAGGAATAAAAGGGGTCATTATTGAAATATAAGGTAATATGTATTGTTTTGATATTTACAGAAAATATAGGAGAGGATTATGTAAATCTGTATTATTAAAGAAATTATAGGATTTGTATTGAAAAGCATTGCCAAACATCTTAGCTCCTCCCGCACAAACGGCAACAAGAAAGAGAGGTGGGCGAGGAGGAGGGGCAGAGGAAATAGATAAGGGAAAAAAAAGAGGGAAAGGAAGATTGTAAGGACCACCTACCAGTCAACTAAGTACCACCATGTACCATTAATGAACAAAGAAATAAAAAAACGGAATCTATAATAATGCTCAGATCTTTAAGCAGGTGTATTTCTGGGTGTACTGATTGAGCTGTGACATGTGAATCATTACTGCAGAAGAAATGGTGTTAAAAGAAGACACCAAAGATTGTACAGCAGGGCTGACACATGGCTGGAATTCGGATACAGTAAAATGTTTTGAATGATTAAAGTGACTGTCGTCGTTTTTGGTCATCACTATGTGGAGATGTTTGGAAAGACCTTTTATTTACTGGATGGAAACCAGAGTAGAGCAGTCACCTCACAGCATCAATCACCACTGAAAACCAAGCAGAAGATCAGGCAGCATGACTGAGCGCGTGGCCTGTCTGAGCAACATCATATCTGCAGACTGACTTCAACCAGGCCCTCCTTCTCATGTTGACCAGCCTCAATAATTCAACTGGTTGCACTTAGCAGGAATCAATATCACATTATCTGACTCTCCATCGCTGTATTATATCTGTCTGCTTTAATTTCCCAATTACCTGCAGTTTCGCAAAATTAACCACGACAACGCAGCGTGATGCATTTGAATGGCAGACGGTGAGTCACAGAGTGGCAGCAGCATTGTGAAAAAGTAAAGCAATGGGTGATATGGCAAAGTGACAATTACAACGCATGGATTTATGTTTAGATTCAAGAGAAATTACCTGGGCATTTGGAGGGACGTTTCAAGGTCTAAGCAAATGTGTTCCGGCATATGGAGCCGCGACAGGCATGTTTTTGACTTAGCACGCTGGGGGGGCAGAGACAGTCAGATTATCCCAAGGTGCATAAGACACCCATTTGATACCCATCGGTAACCCACAGTTCCTTCCCATTCAGCAGTCCTCATTGGCCCTGACATCAGTCCCATGTGTGTTTGTATCATATTGGCTCCAGCTCCCCCCACTCTACTAAAAATGGGGAGTACATCTGTTCCTCGCTACCTTCCGTGTCACATGGTTCAGTTTGTCCTCCCCCAGAATATGACCTCACACCGCACAAAGAGAAATCGAAAGCTCTAAATGCACAGGCATCCTCCTGTGGATACCTCAGCTTTACGATGTCCTACAAAGGGTCATCTTTGACTGCCTAAAGTGGACGAGGAATTTTCATGACAACACTGAAAAAAAACTTTTACAAGATGGTTCTGTCTCACTCTACAGTGCTGTGTCACATTTAAACGGGAACCGAAATGCGCTGATCTGTGGTTAGTCATGCTGTAGGGACTGGGCTTAATACTCCCTAGCAACGAGAGTGCTGCTTTCACCTTGCATAAACACATATGAAATTGAAGCTATTCTCTGTACTGACTGCAATTCCTATCTGCAATTGTTTGAATGTTTTACTGCCTTTCTATTCATTTTTGATATTATATAGAGCCTCATAACTCTCTTGGGCCTTAGCAAAGGTACTGGAGTTCCCAGCACAAGGAATTTCAAGTTACAGTCTTCACTAAACTAGCATCTATAAAACCTCTATGAAAAAATGCACTCGGTCATTTGGAGCAGTGCAGTACCATGTGATCTTCGATGCATCTGCAATTTGCGAAGCGATACTGAGCTTCAGACGAATTTGCGTGCTTCCTTTAATCTTCGTCCCACTTCACTCCTCTTTCATGTCCTTTAATATAAAAATCAATGCTGCAGGGCGCTATATGTACACTTAGGAAAGAATGCATTATTTATAAAGAGAAACAGCCCACACACTGCCTTGAGGTAAAGGGTTAACAGTTTTAACTTTGATGACCGGTCTCCTGGGTGATCACCCATCGAATCATTGCAACAAGCAGGAGAAGGCAGCTGATGGGCCAGGACACAGCTCACCAATCATAATCAGCTAACTAATAATAAAATTTTGTTCCTCTGATCTGAATTAAACAAAATGCATTTCAGACTTCTGCTGGCAAACTTCTTGCCTTTTTTCCAACTGGTGGACCTGCATTAGTTCCTGTAAGAGTTATCAGAGGAACCTTTTGTTAAAACTGGATCACTTTAGTATCCCATTTACAATTTGGAAGATTTCGTCCTGCTTCGCTGCCTTCTGTATTAATTTGAAAATTAACGACAGTTCTTTGCTGCGAGGGGATGCTATAAAGTCCCAGACTAATTAAGTTGTAACAGCCGCAAAGACATGGCTGTGAGATGGTTTTAATTACTTTTTAAAATTAAAAGTAGAATACTGTGTGCATAGAAATTGTCTTTGAACTATATTTATATGAGTATAAACATCTGCAAATCTGGCAAGGGCACATTCAATCGGCCACGTTCAATATGAAGAGAACTACAGAACTTTCCTTAGGGGTGCTGATGGGAGTTGGAGTCCTCAGTCAGGTGGCACACTGTGCGTCCGAGCTTGGTTTGGACTCCATCACCCATGAAACCCTTCAGCGGTAGGCCCTCATTGAACATCCTGTGCAGGTGTTAAGTACGAGACACGTGTCCTCGTTCAGTATTGGCTCTGCCATGCCATTCCGAAGTTCACGTACTGTTGTTAAATTAGTAAAGGAATATAAAAGTGGCCCTGGGGAGAGGAAATTTCACAACTCTGCTACGTCTCCAGGTCCACATTTACCTCACAGTGAGTGACAGGAGCATCAAGCACCAGCTGGTAAATTAACCCAAGATGATGGCAGATTTTAGGACGCTGCGACTCTCTCAGTATTGCTGTCACTGGGTGAGACACAGCTTTGCAATGTACTTTCAGCGAGGCTAATTGCGGCATCTGTCACCTGTGCATGTCTACACAGCCCAAAAGAGACAGGAATTGTTAAACGGCGACTGAGCGACAGATTTGCCGGGGAGCAAAACACAGACGTCAAGGCAAGCTTTAGTGCGCTGTCTGATGTGTGGCAAACGAGCATGAAAAAAACGTTTGAAAGCCACCTACACGGGTCAGTTGTGCATTTCTTAGCTACCAACATGGTTAAATGCTCTGTGAGCTGAATTAATGTGTACTTTCATGGAGATATTTAACATTGTCAGGGCACAGACATGGACTGGGTTGTGAGCACAACTCATAGAGGGAGTTGTGTTTATTTAATATCAAAGTGCAGAACAAACACAACATACAGGGCAACAGGATGTAAAGCATACTAGTCAGCGTACTGCAGTCAAGGAAGTCAGCCGTTCTCCATAACAGGCAGCAATCTCCAAGTCCTCCCTTCTTTAAGTTCCATATCCTCTCCTTTATGCTCCAGAGCAGCTGATTGCTGGTTGGCTCCAGCTGCAGCCCCTGCACATGATGCACATATTCTGCAAAATGTGGCCCATGATTAAAGTAGCCGCAAGCTATGGCGATGTGGACCTAACGATCAGGGGGCGTGGCACCCCAGATTGCCACAAGATCTAGTGAGAATCGTTAGAAATGTATTATCAGATGTGATTTGAATACATGTAGTTTCATTTTAATAAAACACACACACACAAAGCCACAAACCCTCATTCACTAAAATTTTAAAGCATCTTATTTCTTGACAGGAACACAAATCTGTACAATTAAAACAAGGAATCGCATCAGAAGGTCACCTAGTTAGAAGTTCACACGCCTGGTTAAAAAGCATCAGTGTCTTATTGTTGTTTCAGGTGCTGGATCTGTATCATATTAGAATAAAGAAAAGCTAAGCGAATCTGAAAACCACACCGCTCTGTCCGGCTAGACTGCATGCTGGCTTGCTGACCTGCCGCTCCCCTGCACACCTCAAGGATTGGCTTGGGTAATGGATGGACCCTAAAATCTCTGCCAGATTGATCCTGGAAAGAAATATTACGCACCTGCCACAGTGCAGGAAGTTTATACATCAAGAACAACAGCAGTAAATAAGCTTTTATGGTTTGGGATTTCGCTTGAGCTGGCTCTGTGGCAAACACTGTTTAATAACTTGATCATTTTTATACACTCTACATCTTTCACTGTTCAGTGCATATGTTTTCACACTGTATGGCATGAGTCCTCACTGCCTTCACTGTGTACTTATATCACATGTGTTTTCACAACGCACTGCATGTATTAGCTCACTGTGCCAAGCCTTCACAGTATTCATTGCATGTATTAACTTGCTGTGTTAATCCTTCACAGTATTCAATGCATGTATTAACTCCTCCTGTAGATTCTCCCTAATATAGTCATACTTTTCCCCATTTACATGTTTAATATCAATGTTTTCTTAGTACACAGTAGGTGAAAGAGGCGTTATATAGCTGCACAGCACAGTGAGAGTGAGCGATGATGCTCTCTGCTGACTGAGTTTCAGCGTATCACTGAGGAAGTAGCGGGGCTAAATAGGAATTCATACTCAAGTGGATAAACTAAACCTTCTGTATTAACTGGGTCCTATGTATCAATAAGTATTAGTCATTGTTGTCATCATTATTATCATCATTTCTGAAACTATAGCAATGCGCTGTATAAACCAATCCAAAGTTTTATACTGCCACCTGCTGGAAAGACATAAAAAAACAAGAAAAGCAGCAAAGAGGGGTCACCGGAGGCAGTATCACTATGAACATCCAACCTCTTGTGTGACTTTCAGAGGACAGACCCCTAAATGACACTTAATACCGTTGAACACCCAGTCACAGCCCAGCCTACACATATTCACTGTTACAGCACAGTACAACACAGATCACGTGTGCAGAGCCTGACTCACATTATCCTATCTGTGCGTGTGTCTATTTTAAGACCATCTACACACTCCGAATATTTGGACGACAAAGTTCCAGGGACAAGAGTGCTGGAGTCACACAGGATCCTGACTGCAAATCAGTAAGTAACCACAGTTTACTTCATTCGGAGAATCAATCATGTGACTGGAGAGTATATGCAAGACAAATAAATAAATCAACGAGCAAACAAACATTTGGTGATTTCATTGTTACCTGCAATGATCTGTCTATAGCAGATATTTAACCGGGGACTATCACACAAACATAATAATGACTTCATGTTTTATTTTTATTTATGACAGTTATTGTCTTGTAATTGTTTAACTGCCATGGGCAATTTAACAATAAGTATTAGTGTTAGCTTTGGTTCTGTGCTTCTATATTGATATGAAGATTTAAAGTTAAAAGTACGTTAAGAGTTATTATTCCATTACTAGAAGAGCACTGTTAATGTCTGTCAAAGAGTACGGACAGGAATAACCTCTCTATCAGCTAGGTGCCACAAATCTTATCCTGTGGATCAAGCATGTGTCTGTTTGCCCTTGTGTTTTTTTATGAAAAGACATTTGTGTCAGATATATTTTTATCTCACTGTCCCTGCTACGTTTTTAAATCTTAAAAGTCTTAAAATTCATTTCTTTAGGACCCACGATAGTGACCATATCTGAACACAGACATGGTAAGTATCTGCTTTCAGATAGTTATATACATATATTTTAATCAACACTAATTAAGATTTACCGGAAGTGTCCTGGTTCCTGCAGTTTTTGAAAGTTCATCGCCACCCATGTTGCTCCATTCTTGATTGCTAGATGTATTTTTCTGATGTGAGTGATTGCTGACATTGGAGCAATGCTGTTATGCATGTTAGTTGAGGGTATAACAGCAGAGAATTTGGCAGAGAGCATACTAGGCACACTCAGTTCAAACCATCAACCCTGACCAGAAAACAAAACATCAGCTGACATCATGTCAGCAGAAAACAGGCCTCAGCTGATACCATGACACCAGGACACGGGTCATCAACTGATACCATGACACCAGGACACAGGTCATCAACTGATACCATGTCACCAGGACACAGGATGCCAGCCGATACCATGACACCAAGACACAGGACATCAGCTGACACCATGACACCAGGACACAGGACATCAGCTGATACCATGTCACCAGGACACAAGACATCAGCTGACACCATGACACCAGGACACAGGACATCAACTGATATCATGACACCAGGACACAGGACATCAGCTGCCACCTTCCTCCAACATTGTGTGAACATTAACTCCTGGGTTCCTTCTGAGGGCCGGGATAAGAAGCCTGCACACGGGCAGCACAGGCATTGTGAGGCATGCTTCAAGGTGCACTGCCGGGCTCCAGTGGAGATCTCCATCTCCTGCACCACCACCAGTTGCCGGCTGCACTGTGGTGCCGTCTTCCACCTGTGCAAGGAGGATGAGCACCGGATGCTGTGCCCCAATGAAATAGTGCCCTGCTTAAATGCGAGTTTTGGCTGCCCCATCACCCTGCCCCGCCACCGGCTGGGCCCCCACCTGGAGGCCTGCCCTGCCAGTTTGGTCAACTGCTCACTAGAGTGGAACCGCTGGCCTGCGGCTGAGACAGATGCCGCCTTCTGTCAGAGCATTGTCTTGGACCAGGGCCCCGAAGAGCCATTGGATCTTGCTCTGGCCCTAAGGGACCAAAAGCTATTGTTCAGCTCTCTGAAGATGGACTCCCTGTTCCCTGAGCTGACAGAAGGGGCTGTAATGGCCACGTCCATCATTACCCAAGATCACAAGGAAGCCAACTGGGGCACAATGGCGGAGGGAGGCTCACCAGAGCTCGGAGAGAGGCCTCTGGAAGCTGGCCTCAATGCCCCAGAGGTGAAAGAGTTGAGCCAGGAAGAGCGTGAGGCCCTGGCAAAGAGCCGGGATGTGGCTGGGATCAATAGCTACACCGCCTGGGAGAGCATATTCAGCAAGGAGCTGTGCGCCTGTCAGCCTGCAGCCCAGAGCCAGATGAAAGGAAGCAATGGGAGAGCAGCACCAGTGGAACAGGACCGGGACACCCGAGGAAGTGAGGGGGCAGTCCCCATGGGAGTGGCCAAAACGGGGCTGGCACCATGGCAGGATGGGGTCCTGGAAAGGCTGGGCAAGGAGGTGAACATCGCAGAGTACAACATGTACCTGGTTCACCATGGAAGCATGTTGATCCAGTTTGGCCAGCTGGAAGCCTGCACTCCCAGGGAGAGAGACTTTGTTTATGGTGGCTTGGAGCCGATCGAGGTGGAAACGGTCCACAGTTTTACCGTTCCCTCCAGCTACACGGCAAAGCGCAGAAATCTCAAAGATCCTTTCTCTAGAGTGAAGAGGTCAAACAAAGAGGTGGACACCGCCGACCTGGGGGTATCTGTGGAGGACATCCCTAAGTGGGATGAGATCCAGGCCACACTGCTATGCTCATTGGAGAAGGAGCTCAGAGGACACCCCATCTGTGAAACGGTGGCCACTGACGGCCTCTTCATGGACCTGGGGACCCAGACCTATGACTTTGCCTTTGCTCCATTCAAGAAGGGCACCACCTTGGCGGATGTCACCACTGACCGGACATTAGGCCTACACGTCCAGATTCAGACGGAGTCTGTTACCAGGAGGCACAGCAAGGCCAGCTCCGCCTTCACCTTCCTGTGTGGCCACACCTTCCGCAGAGATGAATTTGCTTGGCACTTCCGGAACGTTCACTCGGACTTGCAGTCGGCTCTGAATGGGTGGTTCCTGCAGCGCTGTCCCCTGGCCTACCTTGGCTGCACTTATCGACAAATCAGGTTCCAGCCTGCCACTCACAGAGCCACCGTCACCTATGACCAGAACTTTGGAACGTTTGCCCTCAGGCCAGATGTCTCGCTCGTTGAGGGTGCAAGGGAGCCTGTACCTGAATGGACATGCATGTGCGGCATGGACGGTCTCAGCAGGCTGCCGTTCGAGGTGCTGCAGCGTATTGCCAGCTTCCTGGACAGCTTCAGCTTGTCCCAGTTGTCGCTGGTGTCCCGGCTGATGAGAGATGTCAGTGCCACGCTGCTACAGGATAGGGGAATGGTGTCTCTTAAGTGGGAACGAGCGACCGACCCCCACGGGCGATCCAGCTGGAAGTGCAGAATGAAGGTGAGTTTCTGTCCCAGTGGCCTGTTTAACTGGGCAACACAGCACAACCTATCTAACTGGATAACACAGCACAGCCTGTCTAAGTGGGCGGCAGAGCACAGCCTGTCTAAGTGGGCAACAAAACACAGCCTGTCGCCTGGGTGACACAGCATAAGCTAACTGGGTGACACAGCACAGCCTGTCAAAACTGGCAGCACAGCACTGCCTGTCTAACTGGGTGACACAGCTCAGCCTGTCTAACTGGGTGACAAAGCTCAGCCTGTCTAAATCAGTGACTCAGCACAGCCTAACTGGGTGGCACAACATGGCCTATCTTACTGGGCAAAAGAACTCAGTCGGTCTAAATGGACGGCACAGCACAGCCTATGTAATGGGCGGTGCAGCACAGCACAGCCTGTCTATGTGAGAACAATGCCTTTATGCACAGACCCCCAAGGTTTTTGGTAGAGTTTTCCAGTGTGCGTCAGCAGTGTTGTAAACCCTATAAATAATCATGCTCAGAGAGAGTGGACTTCCCTGCTGTCACGTAGGTATTCAGGTCACTGGGTCTGTGAATAAGAATGTTTGTCCTCAGTGGCTTTCACAGAGAGATGAACAAGTGCTAGAAGTGCAGCCTGTTGCATTTAAGAATCATATTCTCAGATCCAATGCTCATCAGAAGCAGCAATGCTCGATCACAGGCTCAGCGCAGCCTTCTTGCCGCATGATGTAGTTAGGTGCGCTGTTGCCTGGCAAATATACCCGCTGTGTGAATGCTACTCTGCACTACAACTCTAATACAAGCTGAGCTCGCAATATAGCTCACAGTAAGGGTTTGTTTAGGGACTGCAAAACTAGGTTATAACTAATTACCTCCCTGCTGCTAATGCTGCCTTCTTGATTAATCTGTTGACTCATAGCTGTTCATAATGATCAAAGGATATGAATTGGTCTAATGTAAAATATAACTGCAGCAACAAGTAACATTTTTCATTGTCATGCGCCCAGCAGATATTATTTAAATATATATCCAAAGTGACCCAGCTGTGGTTTACACGCATACAGTTTTAGAGGTGGGGCCTCTTGTTCCCCGGTGAGGATCTGATTCCTTCAGCCTACCGTGTCCTGATTTACCCAAAATTTTCTTGGAATTCCCATTGGATGCCTTCCCTCATTATATGGTTTTAGAGGCAGGGCCTCCTGTTCTCCAGTGAGGATCTGGTTTCTTCAGCCTACCATGTCCTGATTTCCCTAGTATTTTCTTGGAATTCCCATTGGGCTCCTTCCCTCATTATACGGTTTTAGAGGCGGGGCCTCTTGCTCCCCAGTACTAAAGAGCTCCTCGCTCTGCCCCATTTCCAGGTGTGGCAGTTCAGCAGCTCCTTCTCCGCCATAGAGCAGTGGTGCTTTGACAACATGCCCTCCATGGCAGAGCACCTGAAGGTCTGCCCTTTCTACGAGACGGAGGTAAAGAGTGAGCCGCTGGCCCTGACAGGCTTGATGGAGGGGCTGGCAAGGCCAACAGCCAGGCGCTGATCCATCCTCTGCACCTTTCAGCTGCCGCGCGCTCTCCGTACTTCTGGTACTCCATCTCTGGATCACCGCAATGCTAACTGGATAAGTGGTCATTGAAAATGAATGGATGTATTTTATTCAGTTAGAAAATGCTCTTACTAAGGGCCACACAGAAACATGTAGGCTAATACATTCAGTGCATCAACAATGGACAGCAATGAAAATACACTGATAGAATTTACAGTAAGTAATGTAGCGTATTAGCCCATAATGGTTAAAGTGGCTTTCCATACAAAGCCATTAGTACCGCTTATATGTAAAGAGTACTTGTGGTTTGGGTTTCTGAATATCTGGTTAAATCAGAAAAGAGCAGAGCTGGCAAACTCTGAATCATGTTCCATTGCAGGTGGATGTAGTCAACAAGGGTGTTACTCACTCATTAATTAAACATGCTAGCATATTAAACAGCCTATCCAAGTGTGTCACCAATGTTTCAGCAAATTGTTACTTGGTGTTTGAAGAATTTGTTGCCAATTTTGAATGAATGATCTAATTCTGCTGTCTCTTGGCAGTCCACACAAAGAAGACCTACATGGTTACAAACATGCAGGGTAACAAAAGAGAGTATTCATTTAGTGTAGTGTTTTGTTACCTTTCAAGGTTTGGTGACAGGATATTTAATGTTTTACTCCTGAAATGTTATTCTGCTTGAACTGTTTGTGTGTCGATGCTGCTTTACGAGTTCACTGCTATCTCTGTAAGAACCGCAAAACATTTTGACTGAATGATGTTTTAATAATCCAAGCTAATAAATATTAGCTAATAATCTAAAACAGCATAAGATAATCAGTCACTTTTAAGCTGATGCTTCAATAATTTTCATATATACTTTTTTACCTTAACAGTAAAAAACAGCTTTTCAATATTTGAGTAAGAAGAAAAAAAAAACTATCAACAGCTCACTAGTTTGCTGATCGTAAGGTAAGCACTTTGAATGTGTAGGTGTGACTATAAAAAGATATATAATACAGTTTTTCCCAACTGGATACAAATTATTCTCAGAATACCTTTCCCCAAAACTACATACACAAACCCCAATAACAAATACGATTTCCCAAAAACCTTAAACACAGAAGGAATACATCACTTGTGAAAAAATCTTCACACAGTCCTCAAAACCAAATGATGAAGTCAAAAATGACCTACACACACTAGAAAACTATTGAACTATAGAAAATTACTGAGCACTAATTACACAGTGTTAGAAAAAATAAAACTATTGCATTAACTTTGAATATTCTGTAGGATATTGCCAAAAAAATAATGTTTTTAATTTATTAAAAAAAATCTAAATATATTCCATATGTACACAACAATGAGAATTGAAAAATCAAACTGTTTCAGTAAAAACTGTTCACAGTAACGTAGAAAAATCAAGAACACAAACAAAAATGCATTATGCCTTTGTGGTCTAGCACAGCATACAATGTAGATGGTGTAGTGGAAGGTGGAGCTGAGGCAAACAGATACTTCAGTCATCATCATGCCTATCATGAAGTCATTTACATCACAAAGAATGTTCTCCATAGCCGAACAGCAGGTGGAAGGAACGTCTACAATGGCAGTTCCATCCTTGACAAGACTCTGGAGTGATGTTATCACGAGCTGCATGCATTGCCTCAAGAAGACTCACTTGCTCATATGGGTTCCAATCATTCACCTTTCATCATCGGATGGAGAAAGAATTCCTCAGTAGGATTAAGGAATGGAGAATTTGGTTGAAGGAAGATCATTTGAATATGCGGGTGGGAACTGAGATGTTCTTGGATGACCCCTGAATGGTGAAAACTAACATTATCCCGTATGACAGTGTAAGTAATGTTATCTGGAGTCCTGTGCTGTCTTTGTGGGGTGGGAACAAACTGTCATACAGTCCGCTGAAGAATTCCACAAGGAGTGCTGTGTTGTACGGGCCAGTTGAGACATGGCAAGGGACCATCCCTTGTAGACTGATGGCAGCACACATTGTTAGGTTTTCCTCTCTTTGTCATATTTTGCTCCTGTCTCTGTAGCACCTTTTGGCCAAATTGAATTCAGCCTCGTCAATGTAGATGTATTCATTCCGGTCAGCATTCGCATCAAGCTCAAGTATTCTCAGCATGAAGATATAACCAGGTTACAGTGCTGTAGAACAGTGAACATGTACACAGTACTGCAACACACTGGAAAAGCAGAGGGCTGTAAAGTGATGTGTACCTGTACATATCCATGTTGCCTTTCTTTTGCATGGTCAGAATTCCGTGATATAATTGTGTCATTCTCATCTCCTGCCTTCTCAGTATAAGATCAGTGGTTGATATAGAAACTTTCCTAGTGCTGTGGAATTTGCCATTGTCTACTTTTACAATATTCATGTTTGTATTTCTCTGAGTTTGAGACACCATCTTGATCTGCTTCTTCCTTCTGATTGGAGAGACGGTTTCTTCCACCATCTGATGGTCTTCTATGAATTTTGCATATGCGTAGTATAATGTGATTACACAGTCAACACTGCATCTGCTAGACATGGAAGGCCATAACTGTGTAACTATATATTCAGACTTACCTGTTCTCAGTGCGAAAAGTCAATGATTCCAGCTACAGTGAAATGGCTCAAATTGGGCTGGACTCGCTGCCCAGCTTCTCGCATACTCATGTCATGGTTGATGACACTGTCATTCGCAGTTAATCTCATTTGCAATCTTTCGGTATTTTCCTCATCCTCTTTCTCATCCTCTTCCCCTCTGTGCTCTTTCTTGCTTCATTGTGCTCCAGGTCATTGTACAGTGTTCCCATAATTTATAGAGAATGTAGAAGGTAATTATGGTTCACAGTGTATGGATTACAGTTCTGTAATGTAAAGAATCTATGCAGTGCTGATAGTAAACACTCAGAGGCCAGGGTACTGTAGTATAACTTGCACACATTCATAATGCAGGTCTTTGATCCTTTCCATGTTCTTTTCAAATGCCACCCTGTATAGCTGTTTTATTGTAATTTCGTTTGCCTGTAACATGCAAGTGAGCGTTGACAGACTGACATGGCTAATGTTATAGAGAACAGTGTTGTCAGCTATTATATGAGTCTGAAGTTGTTTCAAGTGAATTATGTTATTAGCTAAGTCTTTGTCCAAATGACAGATGTCACTGTGAAGCAGTTAATGCCTGATTGGACTCTCTGTCCAGCCTCCCTCATGGTCAACCAGTTAATCAGAAATGAATATTTTTTGTCCTTTCCCCCGTCTTTGTCCTTTTCTTCTTCCTCCTCCTCTCCCTCTTCCACTAGCTTGTGTTGCGATATCCATCCTTGCAGTATATTCACAAAAAACGCAAGCTTACCCAAGGTCTGCTTGTAACTAGTGTTCAGTTTTCACACGTGTGCTGTGGGTGTTGCCCATACATTGATAGGTGTGGCATGTTGAATGATACTGTTTTCCAAATGATCGCACAAGATTTTATTTTTGAGTGTTGTGTCAGTTATACATCATTCTTATTATTTTGCAAAAAGTGTAATAAAATTGCAAAGTGCAAAGCAGAAAATATGTTTGTGCTTTCACTCACTTAGTTAAAGATCTGCTACATGAATTTCAGGTTTCAGTGATTTTGTATCTGGTTCCAGTTTGTGTGTAAAAAAACTGTAAATAAATAAAGGTTTTTGGAAGAGTCATACTGACACCTAATGGAGCATACAAGCAATAACCCTTTACTTTAAAAGCTCCGGGTAAAACGGCTGTTTAGAGTGAGATTTGGGGTGGTAATTAAAACACGTTACTAAGTTGCTTTTCTGAGTTTGCATTTTGCTAGAGTCAACATTAAAACTCTTTGCGAATAGCATGGTAAACAGCATTTCAAATACCTCAGTCATCTTTCTGCTAATTGTGCATTTGAATGGCAGCCAAAATACAGCAAAACACTGAATACTTATCTGAAGCTCTATCTGTTAATGGCTTCTAACTTTCAATTGAATATTTATCACAGAAAGGCTGTGTTAACACGTACTGTAAAGCATTTGGTAACAGGTGAATCCTCCACTTGAGGGCACTTCAGTCATATCACAGAAATCCCCCAAAAAACGTGCTTTAAGATAGCGATAAAAGCTTTCCTGATACCTACAGTAGTAAAAGATCTTTAAGGTTTAAAAAAAAACAGGAAATGAGGTAAGTGTGATCTTTCTGAAAGCTGTGCAAAATATACATCACTTTTCGAAGTCTTATTACAACGTAGGTCACATAAATACATAATGCTTGACTTTATTTTGCAGTACGACTGTTTCATACCTCTTGCATGGAAAAATGTAGTTCAAAATGTTGATACCTGTAATTTGTGATATATCTAGAAATACACTGTGTCCACAAATCACACTACTACAGGAAAAGGTATGAACAGGTGGGACTATTTGTTCTGCCCGGTGCTGCCCTGAGGAGGACAGGCTTCCCTCTTGAGTCTGGTTCCTCCCAAGGTTTCTTCCTTTTGAGGGAGTTTTTCCTTGCCACTGTCGCCTTTGGCTTACTCTCTGGGGACTATGTAAAGCGCTTTGTGACCGTGCTTCGTGTTAAAAGCGCTATATAAATAAAATTGAATTGAATTGAATTGAACTAAGAAGTGCACCTGAGCATGTATACATGGTATGGCTCTGCTGGTAATTACCTATAGCTGCCGTTCTGATGGAGTGCTGGCATTGGTTAAATACTTAAGTATCTACATAAGTATGACTGCATTTGCAAATGAGGCAACATCTAGGTGACTAATGTCTTCAAACATGACATCAAATGAGGGCTTTACTATGTAGCTACAATCATAAAATGAGGCCCTCTCTAGGTGGTTCACTTCATCAACTGAGGCGTTCTTTGGATGGCTAACATCATTAAGTGAGGCCTTAACCCTGGTGGTTAACGTCATCAAGTGAGGCCTTACCTAGATGATTAATGTCATCAAGTGAGGCTTTACCTCGGTGGCGAACATCATAAAGTGAGGCTTTCCGTATAAGTGGCTAACGTTATCAAATGAAGCCTTCAGTAGGTGGTTAATGTCAAGTGAGGCCTTTACTAAGTGGGTAATGTCATCAAGTGAGGCCTTCAGTAGGTGGTTAACATCATCAAGTGAGACTTTACCTAGGTGGCTAACATTATCAAACAAGGCCTTTCCTTGGTGATTAACATCATCAAGTGAGGCCTTCCCTATGTGGATAACATCATCAAAAGAGGTCTTCCTTTGGTGGTTAATGTCATCAAGTAAGGCCATATCAAGGGGTCATCATTGATGACGTTCACAGCTAATAAACCAAGGTTACTTTCAAAGACACTGCGAAGAGTGGGACATACTACCTTGGAGAAGGATTATATTCAGGTCAATTCTATATATAGTGCTTTTAATAAAGAGCATTGTCGCAAAGTGCTATAAACTACAAACATGTTGTGCAGTAATGCAGAGAATCAAAAAAATCACTCAGTTCAACCGATTGTTAACATACCGTGGCCCTCAGAAACAAGGCTATAATTAATACGAGTGTAATGTTCTACGTGCGTTTTGTTGTGGAGATATGAAAGATGAGTGATGATGGCCTGCACTTTCAGCTCCTGTACACTCCTCACGCAGCTGTGGAGAACTAGGCTTATCTCAGGGCATTCAAGCATGTCTATTATGAAGGACAAATAAGTCAGCCACTTTGGAACATAACTGGATCTTACACTAGTTAAGGACTCCTAGCTGTCTGGAGGAGCACGGGGGTTGGTCCGGGGCAAGCTTCTTCCAGATCTGCCCCTGAGGGCTATAGGCATTTATTTCTGCACTTCCCAAAAGCCCTGGGATGCAGGCACAGACTAAGGAAGGAAAATGGAGACTCTCCTGCCAGAATGTGCTCTCTGCTGGTGGACCCTTCACTATGCTTCTATAAGCCAGCTATGATTTATGGTTCAATCTGGGAAAAAGAGAGCAATAGCACAGAGTTTGTTTGTTTGTTCAAATTCAATCTCCTATCGCAGGCAACCACTTAGACAAAAAAAAAAAAAAACAGTAAAACTGAAAGGTTATTGACTGATAATGGCTTCTGCTAATGCATATTTGTTATGATTTAAATTATTATTTTTTTAAAGATTAGCTTTCAATTTCTGCTGAAAAATGGAATGTTCTGCATGCAGAGGTACAAACACAATGTCTTGGTCCTCATGATGGATGAAAACACTAAAGAAAACGGGTGAGTAGGCTAAATGTATAAAAATACGGCATCCTTCAGCAGCTGTTTTTTTCTGTATTCTGATACTTAAAAACTAAGTGTGGACAGGATTCGGCGTGAACCTTTAGTGCACTAACAAGAGGATTAATAGGCTATGAGGGCTGGCTTCAAACTGCCTGCCATGTAGAGATCATTGGGCCTCAAGCAAAAAGTGCTCTCAAGTGGGACCAACAGGCCAGCTGTGTACCACGTGATGCCTTCTCTGTACTATCCCATGACACAACACTGGATCAGCACACCACTATCCAGGTAGTTCATTTCAATTCAATTCAATTTTATTTCTCCAGCGCCTTTAACAAGGAGCATTGTTACAAAGCACTTTATATATTCCTGAGCCCAAGGTCCCCAGAGAGTAAGCCAAAGGCAATAGTGGCAAGGAGAAAGAAACCTTGGGAGGAAGCAGACTCAATGAGGATTCCAATCCTCCTCTGGCCAGCATGGGGCAGGACAGGCCCATTAATACAATATGGTGCACAGCAGTGAGAGGGTGGAACAATGCAGGTGTTAGAAGTTAGATAAGCTGTTAGGAAAAATGCATTGACGGAGCACAAACCTGTGTGGTTGTACTTGAGCTCTGTCAAGACTGTGGACCAACACCCCTCCATCATAACAGGCTTTTCTCTCCCTATATCTATATGTAGTGCCTGCGCAGTAAAGAAGGAACAATTAGTAATAGTATGACCTGCCTCAACTCGACTAAAATGCAACACCTTAACAAGCATTTAGCTTCCATACCTGCATGTTGTGAAAAGTTGGATATACAAGAAAATGTCTGTGTTGACATCGCCTGTAAGGAGGCTGGTGTCGAGCCACAGTCCACTGACCTCCCAGGATATCCCCCAGGGAACTTCATGTGGGCACAAACGAATGACAATGTGTGATTATACACCTTTCCAAGCTCTCTTCTCCTCTTCCAAGGTAACACCTAAAATGGTCTTCAGGGCGACTCAAAAAGCCTTCAGGAGGCTTCAAAAAGCCCCATTTCCTTCAGGAGACAAATAACACAAAATCTGACAGTTTGATGTGACACATGGAAGAGATGTATACATGTTAAATCTCTGTGTACATATAGCCTGTTACATCCCTCTTTCCCCACATTGTACACTGAAAATATATATATATTTTTTTTCCTACACTCAGAGAGTCTATCAAAGGCAGCCAAACTGGATAAGGGAGAATCATGTATGAATGATCGTTTTTGGACATTTTCTGAGGTTGATTTTTCTTTCTTTTCCACAAACACATCCCAGAGAGCCACACATCATTCAAAGGGTGATTTATCTTGTCTAACAGCCTTTGAGCATGAGAGCACGGTGGTACCATGTGTAAGTAAAGGAGAATATCTGCTTACTCCAGCACAAACCTTTAGATAACTTCAGGTAAGTCAACTGTCTGTCACCTGCATCACTTGATGAGGACCTGGGGATTGTTTGTCACCGAGTATCTGTTCCAAAAATAACCAGTGTCCCAATTGCAGTGTGCTAATTACCCCAGGTGAGAAATAGGACCGATTCACTGTCACGGTCTGAAACATCATTGCTCCGGCAAATCTGGTTTGTCTTCCTGACATTCTAGCAGCTTTTTCGTACATGAACATAAAGTTAATTAATATACAGGAACAAAGCTGTTGATGCAGATACATTTCTGATGATTTATTACATTTGAGCAAATGCCTCAATTTGATCATTTATATTAAAAATGATTTTATTACAAATCGAATGGGGTTATTGAACTTTAAAATATTTAATGAGAAGACACTATGCTGGAACAACAAGGCTTTCATCATCAGAACTGGAGATGTCTAGCTTGATTGTAATGTGCTTTTTTTCTAACTTTTAGCATTGCATAAATAAATGAGAGGCACCAAGACAACAAAGAGTACGTGGCCCTCTCATGTAAACTGCCTTCCCTCCCGCCATTTTCCATTTGGGTGGAAGAAGCTTTCCATCTCAGACAAGTCGACAGACTGGCAGCACGTGTGCAGTCTGGAGTGCTGATTTTTAACACCTGTCTGGTGAAAATGCCCAGCTGGGCGTCTCTGGTGGTTCAAAGCTCACATTAGTGTGAAGATTCTCACCACAGCAAACCCATATTTCTAGGGTGTCCAACATCTTTAGCTAATTTCTCCCAACTTGAAAAAATGAAAGACAAGGCAACCCTGACCCAGGTGCAGCTGACACTCGATGTGACTTGCCACATGGTGCCAGAGTTTAACTAGCCTATTTGTTTGATATTTATGAATGAAAGCCACAATGATGGTGGTGCGGGGATAGCACTGTTGCCTCACACCTCTGAATTTTGGGAGATTAAAATCCTGCTTCTGATGTGTGTGCATACTGTTTGCATGTTCTCTCTGGGTTAGTTAACTTTTCTTAACTATCCATAATGCAATGAAAAACAGTCATGCTAATGAATAGCTTGGCAATCTACTTCTATATGCTGCCATGAAAACTCCATGGATAGTAATAATCCATAGAGCTGGTGTTGGCCTGATGGCATGTGACTGACTATGACAAACTCTTGTGGTGACCTGCTGTTCAGTAAAACAGCCAGGCTGCTTGTCTGCCATTAGCATTCATACAGTGTTTCAGACTAATAGCATCTTGCTTAGAAAAAGCAGTACCATTGGTTATATACACACCCTGTGGTTTCTTTCAAAAACTTAAAATGCAAAAGACCATGTTAATTTCTATAATTAACTCTTAGCCTTGATGAGGCAATGTACATTTCTTAAAAGTAGAATCAGTATCAGTGTTCAGGCTTTATTTTGTTTACTTTTACTCAAAACTACTTCAACATAGGGCAATTATTCTGGACACAGATTTGGTGTGGAAGTAGTAGAGCATCATAAGACTGTAAGTGCAGAATGAAACATCCCCTGCCGTAAAGGAGGGTGATGCCAGACGCATGTTTGGACTGAAATATCCCCTGCCATAAAGGAGGGTGATGCCAGACGCATGTTTGGACTGAAACGTCCCCTGCCATAAGGGTGGGTGATGCCAGACGCATGTTTGGACTGAAACATCCCCTGCCATAAGGGTGGGTGAGGCCAGACG
>JAACJT020000031.1:4636969-4664250 GCA_009936485.2 Gymnarchus niloticus | reverse complement strand
CTCAGTCCTGACTCAGTAGACCTTCCTCTCTAGAGCCATTCAGCCTGTGATGTTCTCAGTCCTGACTCAGTAGACCTTCCTCTCTAGAGCCATTCAGCCTGTGATTTTCTCAGTCCTGACTCAGTAGACCTTCTCTCCAGAGCCATTCAGCCTGTGATGTTCTCAGTCCTCACTCAGTAGACCTTCTCTCCAGAGCCATTCAGCCTCTGATATTCTGAGCCCTCCTGTTTAATGTCCTCTCGAGAGCTGGAACAGCTCATTTGATGAAAATGAGCTAATAATAATAACAATAATAGTAGTGGCTTTATTGAATATAAATATGGCCATATATATTGTTTTGTTTAGAAAGCTAATGGACCTTTTATTCAAATCAATGAGATTAATAGGCTGTCAGTTTGGGACATTGGATTGATTTTAAACACATTTAAAATCTGCTTGGGGTGTAATTTAACATGTGCAACATGAAGTCTCCCCTTCGGCTCTTCCTGAATGCTCATCATGTGACACGTCCAACTGGAAAGTGTGTCCCCTCTGGGACAGCATGCCATCATTACCGCACTGCAGTCCTGGCAGCGTCATGTGACTCTGCCAGCGAAACGGATTACAAGCTTGCATCAGATTGACCAGTGACCCAAAATACTGAAACTCTGGATGGCAGGAAAGACTCAGTGCATGAGTAGTGATTATGCAGAGAATTTTGCATGATTATCTACATGTTTTTGTGCATTTAGTCAGGCAGCAGTTCAAATCCAATTCATGTTTAAGCCACAAAACATAAATTGCATTGGTATTTATTGTTGATTTTAATCAGATATTCATGGTGCATTTAAAATAATTCAGTATATAATTACCATATAATGATTATTAAAATACAGGTAAAAGTGAAACTGCATTTCTCACCAGACTATCCAATCAGCAGTAATTGACCAGAATTCACTCTATTCTCAGGTTTTTGTTAGTAAAAATCCTTAGCAAACAATGGTTACTTACCTTTAAAACACTTGTTACATAACTCATTACAAAATATTATATATGCTACCTCAAGATTCAATGCTGGTTATGCACAACACATTTGATGCTATCAATAAATTGGGGCTGTGTAATGATTAATGAAATCATACAAGCCTGAAGAAAACCCTATGCTATTTCATGCACTCTAGCTGACTTTAAAAGCTGTAAAAGTTTGGCAGATGAAAACTGAGACTAAACCGTAAAATGGCTCTGGTATCCAATCCTGGTGAATAGGGTTGTAAGAGATCCTCTGCTTGTTTCCACAAAACTATTTTTAGCACAGGTAAAGTTTTTTTTTAATCACTAACATAATTTCCAGCAGGTGGTGCTGGTTTCCAGCGCTGAATCCCCACACATGGCAGGCATCCCATGGGAGATGATGCCACATTCACACAATCAATTAACTCAGCTCGATGGCTTTCTGGTTCTGAGCATCCTTCAATTTTGATCCCATGTTGCTGTGATGTTTTCTAGAAGGATAAGCCTGAACTGCGCAGCTGTGGGGAGGTTGTCAATCGAGAACGCTCAGTAGTAGAAGGTTAGAAGAACAACACAGCTCCTGAATGATCGGGGTGACATCTCTATGTGGTGCTCCTGCAGTACACATGCTGAATATGGACACACTTTCCCTGCTTCTGCTCAGCCACTTCTTTCCCTGGTTAGGTACAAATATCCATATTGTTTGGCTCATCATGGTCATTTTAGCTGCTCATTCTTCTTTCCTCTTTGAGACATGGGACATGAAAGTGTGTCATCTTGTGATCCACAGATTGGACTATGGCCACCAGACAATAAAAGCAGCCAAACAATTCTATTACTGGAGCTAAATGTTCACAGCAAAATCACATCAGACATTGATCTAAGGACTCAGATCCAAAGCCCTCTCCTA
Source organism: Gymnarchus niloticus (assembly GCA_009936485.2). Taxonomy (NCBI): domain Eukaryota; kingdom Metazoa; phylum Chordata; class Actinopteri; order Osteoglossiformes; family Gymnarchidae; genus Gymnarchus; species Gymnarchus niloticus. The sequence continues at coordinate 4,662,350 of JAACJT020000031.1, read as the reverse complement.
ATGTTAAATGGGTCAGGTCACACTCCTGATATACGACAAAGACCCAGGCTTTTACCCAGAGAGAGAATTGAAGAGATTCACTGAAACAAATGGCCAACGTAATTCATTCCTACAGCAGGATGGCATGCCAAAGTCCACTGTCACGTGACCAGAACACACCTGGATACAGCATTTCACATAGAGGTCCTTTTCATTAGCCACCACTCCCCCTGCTGACTCACAATTCACCATCCCAAACTACATGTCATTCTCACAAAACAGCTAAGGTTTGGCATGATTAGAAATGGCTGAAAAATGTGATGTTTCAGCTCGACTATAACTATGCACTTAAATAATGAATTCTACAAGGATGAAGGACTTCCATTTGTTTTCAATGGTTCCTCTCCAGTAGAGCCAGTAGCAACGACGTCTTACTTTGCCCTGGACCGTCTGCTATTGAGATTCATTATTTGTACTGGCGAGAATGGAAAGTGCCCAGTGAGTTAATCTTCCGTACCGTGCAGGATCTCTGCTCGAGTGTGAGTATTGAACAGCTGGGGAGGTGATGGTGTGTCAGCTCCCACAAATCTCCACGCCAGAGGATGGTGTGGAGTGCCCTCTGCACAGGGAATGAAAAGCCCTTATCACGTTACTTAGATGCAATTAAATCTCTTAGAGGAGGATTTTATTTGGAGGATGCACATCGCGCTGACCTCACAGTTCACATCCTATTACTTTCACAGACCCATTCTGTCCACATAAATTATTTTTTTCTCCAATGGTCCTCATGGTAACTGCACAGTCCAGTGGGAATGCAATAACTTATGTACTTCAGTGGTCTTGATACTTTGTGAAGTCTGTGATTCTGAACACACACCTACTGACACCTTTTGACATGGTTATTCACTGTTATTTTGCAGTTCAGTAATTTAATGCCATAAGGCACCAAAAAAGTACACCTACAGTATAGGATATTAAAGGGAGACACTAAAGGGAGAGATGAGCATGTTGGTTCTCATGAGAACAGTAACACAGTACATCTTGGTGTTATGTGAGCAGCAGTTGGAGGCATGAACACAACTTCCTGTGGAGGGTCAGGTGGCAATGGAGAGTGAAAACAGGAGACCACTGGGGCACATTTTTCAGGGTGCTTTTCATCAGATTCTCTGTCTGATGCAAAACTGACAGAAAACATTATGCCTCGTAAGGACATCAACAAGCACATTTGGCAGTTAAAGACCACTGAAGTCACCACTGTTGTTCATCTGGATCACGTGGGAGGGACCTGGTCAAAAAGTCCAGAGGGCACAGGAATTACAGCGGAGGCACTGTTTTAGTTGAGTGAATGTAACAAAAAATTGTTAAATGATGTATGAAGCATAGATTGCACAGTTGTCACATCATAAAGAAATAATACATCAATGGAAATTTTATTCTTAGCTGTGGCAAGAATATAAAAGTTCAGAACATCACAAGAACCACTTGGGCTGTATTTTCTGAATTCAGTCCAGGATCTCATTTGAAAGATCGCTTACTTGGATATGCATGAAGATAAATTCAATGTAGATGGAACAAAAGAGGAACGGATCATAAAACATAAATGCTGAAAGGGGGCTTTTGTAATGAACCGTCCGAAAATGATGTACCTGCCTTTTCAGCAAGTAACACTAATGGAATGGCTAACAATGCCCAAAAACATATAAAAAATGACCTGACACTAGTCCTTCTCTACATGCTGGTGGATGTCTATCTCACAGCGTCTGTGATGGTCTGATACTGAATTCTGATTTGCTGAAGTGTAGTTGCTTGCAATCAGTAGTGATTTCACGTGTTCAGCTGATAGGCAGTCGCTAAGGACCCCACGCAATGACGAAAGTGTTAATGCGATCGACACACATTAATTGAGGCAACAGAGTTGAGGTGAGGGCATTGGATGATAAGTGGTTAACACTATTGCCTCATATCTCCAGGGTTGGAGGTTTGAGTCCATACTCTTTGGTGTGTGTGTGTGTGTGTGTGTGTGTGTGTGTGTGTGTGTGTGTGTGTGGAGTTTGCATGTTCTGCCTGTGCTTTGTGGGTTCTCTCCAGCAGTTAAATGGTGTGTGATGTAGGTTAATTAGCATGTCTGAAGTGAGTGCATGAGTGACTGTACCCTGTAATTGGTTGGCACCCTGTCCAGTGTGTGCCCCAGGCTGCCTGGAATTGGCTCTAGGTGACCCTGAATAGGGTAAAGTGGGCTGGAAAATGGATGTCAATGTGAAGGATCGACACAATGATTCAAGTTTTGATTGTCAGCTGCACAGTTCACACTCAGTTCCACATGCATAAAAATTCTTGTGGTAGAACTCTGCTAACATGTAACATACATACACATAGCACATTGTTTGGAACCTGGAGGATAATTGCCAAGTCAACTCCTGCATGACTGGGCTCACATACCCCCTAGGATGTAGCTCTCAATGCCCTACTGAGTGAGAAGCAGCCTACAAGTACCTTTTACTTGCAAACCCGTCCTTCCATTCACCTTTTCTTTGCTCATTGTTTCCAAACCAGTTTGGACATTATCTACAGAAAATGCTTATATGTTAGGAACATTGGGTTCTCTGTATGTAAGAGGAGAGATTGTATCCAAGGGAGAGAGATGGGTGATTGGAGTAGATCTCAATGGGCATGTTGGTAAAGGGAACAGAGGGGATGAGGAGGTGATGGGTAGGTATGGTGTTAAGGAGAGGAATGCAGAAGATCAGATGGTAGCAGATTTTGAGAAAAGGATAGACATGGCTGTGGTGAATACGAATTTTAAGAAGAGAGAGGAACACAGAGTGACGCACAAGAGTGGAGAAAATGCACACAGGTAGATTATATCCTATGCAAGAGGGTCAGTCTGAAGGAGATTGGAGACTGTAAAGTGGTGAGTGGGGAAAGCGTAGCCAGGCTGCATAGGATGGTGGTCTGTAGGATGACTGGAGATCAAGAAAAGGAGAAGAGTGAGGGCAGAGCACGACAATGGATTAGCTAGGAGGAAGTAAGGAAAGCTATGAAGAGGATGAAGAATGGAAAGGCTGTTGGTCCAGATGACCTACCGGTGGAAGCATGGAGGTGTTTAGGAGAGACAGCAGTGGAGTTTCTAACCAGATTGTTTAACGCAATCTTGGAAAGTGAGAGGATGCCTGAGGAGTGGAGAAGATGTGTACTGGTACAGATTTTTAAGAATAAGGGTGATGTGCAGAACTGTAGTAACCACAGAGGGATAAAATTGATTAGTCATAGCATGAAGTTAAGAGAAAGAGTAGTGGAAGCTAGGATAAGAAGGGAGGTGATGATTAGTGAGCAGCAGTATGGTTTCATGCCGATAAAGAGCACTAAAGATGCAATGGTTGCTCTGAGGGTGGTGATGGAGAAGTATAGAGAAGGTCAGCAGGAGTTGCATTGTGTCTTTGTGGACTTAGAGAAAGCGTATGACAGGCTGCCTAGAGAGGAGTTGTGGTATTGTATAAGGAAGTTGGGAGTGGCAGAGAAGTATGTAAGAGTGGTACAGGATATGTATGAGGGCAGTGTGACCCTGGTCTGGTGTGGCAGTGGTCCTACTGTGGTAGGAGTGAGGGATGCGTTCAACATAGAGGTGGGATTACATCAATGATCAGCTCTGAGCCCTTTCTTATCTGATTATTTCCTGGTTGACTGTAATAAGCAGACATAGTAAGTACTTAGGTGCTAATGTTTCATCAATCCATGGCTGGGATTGGGTTGTATAATCTGGTGGTGAGGAACTATGTGATAATGGAGAGAAACTGCCATACAGCTTCTGAATGAGGTCAATCAGATAAACTGAGTCCTTGAACTGACTTAGCCACACATGCTAATAATGGTGCCTTTACAGCCTCAATCAATCAGTAAGACTGCAATTACTGAACTGCATTGACTAGACAATTTGATATGGACCAGTTTGTAGCTAACTTATATCCTATGAACCAAGATCAAATTGTTTTCACATCGTGATATGGAAATCACTGAATATTTCAGAAACTGCTGATCTACTGGGATTTTCATGCATAACCATTTCTAGGGTTTACAGGGAATGGTCCAAAAAAGAAAAAAAAATCCAGTGAGCAGCGGTTCTCTTGGTGAAAATGCCTTGTTGATGGCAGAGTTCAAGGAAGAATTGCCAGACTGCTTTGAGCTGATAGATAGGTAATAGTAACTCAACTAACAACTCAATACAACTGAGGCATGCAGAAAAGCATCTCTGAACACAGAACATGTCAACCCTTGAAGCAGATGCGCTACAGCAGCAGAAGACCACATTGAGTGCCACTCCTGTCATCTAAGAACAGGAAACTGAGGCTACAGTTGGCATAGGTTCACTAAAACTGGATAATGGAAGATTGGAAAATGTTGCCTGGTCTGATGAGTCTCAGTTATTTGCTATGACATTGAGATTGTATGGTCAAAATCTGGCACAAATAACACAAAAGCATGGATCCATCCTACCTTGTATGAACAATTCAGGCTGGTGGTGGTGGTTTAATGGTGTGGGGTATATTTTCTTGGCACACTTTGGGCCTTTTAGTATCAATTGAGCATTGTTTAAATGCCACAGCCTACCTGAGTATTCTTGCTGACCATGTCCATCCTTTTATGACCACAGTTTACCCAACATCTAATGGTTACTTCCAGCAGGATAACATGCCATGTCACAAAGCTCATATAATCTTAGACTGGTTTCTTGAACATAACAATGAGTTCACTGTACTCAAATGGCCTCCACAGTCACCAGATCTCAAGTCAATAGAGCACCTTTTGGATTTGGTGGGACAGGAGATTTGCATCATGAAGTTACAGCTGCCAAATTTGCAGTAACTGCGTGATGTTATGATGTTAATATGGACCAAAATCTGTGAGGAATGTTATAAGCACCTTGTTGAATCTAAGCCATGAAGAAATAAGGCAGTTCTGAAGATCAAAGGGGGTCCAACGTCATACTAGCAACGTCTACCTAATGAAGTGGCCAGTAAGTGTATATACCTAAAATATTTTATACAGTGTGTATATATAGATTTATATAGATTCATATAGGAATGTACAAGAAATATGTATGTACAATGTGCATAGCGACCAGTGTGCAAAAATGAGTTTTTGTTGAAAATAATTTCTTGATGAGGGATTTTTCCTTGAATAAATCTTTTTCAATTAAAGGTTGGATTTTTCTCATTTTTTCAGTGGTTCAAATCTAGTTCCCACACTGTGTGTGGAACTCACATGTCCTACTGGCACTTTGTGGCTCTCCTCCCAGAGTCTAATGTCTGAAAGAGCCACAGACCAGTTGGGGCCAGTTACTGTTACTTCAGCTTGCAAGCAGACCCTGCATGTTTTGTGATGATACTCAGAAGCTTCAGCGTCAGTGAACAAGATGGCTTTATTGCAACTGTTCAGGTGAACAGCATTGCACATGAACTCATCTGCTCTCAGGCTCTTCTTTGTCTACCTAATCCAGGGATTTATTCAATCCTTTACTGTTAGAGTGCCATCTATTGGCACTACTACATTGTAACATCTCCTTTTACATATAATTGACGCCTGGCCTTCTGACCAATGTAGCTATGTTCTTACCACAGACATTACGTTGAGAGAGTTACAATAACTATTGAGAGAGTAAGAGAACAACTCTGTTTAATCTAAACCTTGTCTTATAAAACAAAAATCTATTAACTCAAAATTAGTGATACTGAGAACGTATACAGTGTCAGTTCATAACGTCATACATCAACATGACATAGTCTTTGGAGTATCTTGTTGCCGATTGGATGTTTGGTCTGGTTCTGGTGTTTTGTAGGGGTGGGTTGGTAGGTGGAATGGCAGCATCTCCAGCTGAAAGGTGTTTAGTGTTGGCAGGGACACCCAAGACATCTCCAGCATCCCAGCTGTCATCATCCAGGGTTGGTTGGTGTTCATTAGGAGTTATTCTGAGGTGTTCCTGCACTGGATGAATGTCTCTCCTGTTCTGGTGGTATTTCTTGCCTTTCACCAGCACTACATTTGAGTGATCACTGAGCCAAACACCCATGTGCTATCTGGATTGTTGGGATGGAGTGGGATGGAGAAGAACTCATACTGTCTGTCCTTGAGTGATACTTGGCAGGTCATGAGCATGGCTGCCATAGTGGAGTTTGACTGTTGCCCCTTTAGCCATGTTCTTTGCAATGACATCTTTCACTGCTCTTAGCTTTAGAAGAACACTCCTCATGTGCAGGAGTGAGTGGGTACACCTTCACATTAGTCTTTGAACTGGTGAGCTGTCAAGACTTTCTGTTGGAGTGTTTCTCCTTGCCAGCATTGCTTTCCATGAGTCCTTTCCATCCATGGCACATCTTTTGAGCAACATTTTGGCTATTTTTACTGTCGAATCCACTCTGCCATTGCTTTGGCTGTGATATGGGGATGACGTTGCATGCTTGAAGCCCCAATCTTTGGCAAATAGTTGAAAGTTCATGTCATTGAAAGGGGGAACATTGTCAGAGAAGACAGTGTTGGGAATGCCGTGTCTGCTGAATTGTCTTTTGCATGCATCAATGACAGTGGATGAGGTGTAGTCTATCAGCTCATCAGTCTCCCAGTAGTCTGAGTAATTGTCCACCATCATAATATGTGGAGATGTTGCTGCTGGAAAAGTCAACTCCCACTTCGGGCCAAAGAATATCAGGCATGTGGTGTGGAGTGAGTGTTTCTTCCTGTTGTCTCACCTGGGTGGAATTGCAGGTGGTACAGCTGTTGATCAAGTTTTTAATGTCATCAGCAATACCTGGCCAAAAAACTGCTTTGGGGAACCTATCTGTGGCTGGCTTGTATAGCAGAATGCCCAATAAGAATCTTTTTTAGAAAGATGGGGTATAATGCTCCAGGGATAAAGATCTGCTGTCCTTTGAAGATTAAGCCACTGTCTATAGTAAGTTCCTCCATGTATGTCCAGAATGGATGGAGGGAAGGGCTGATGGCTTGTCTGTGTTCTGGCCAGCCTCTGTTGATGTGGGCGCATAGTGCCTAAGCCATTGGGTCTTTGGCTGAATGTGTCTTAATAATGTCTAGTGTCTTCATGGTTATGTTGATACTACACCAAGGCCTGTCTCACTAGCATTGCACTGGAGAGTGACTTCTTCATGGAGGTCGTAGTATCTGAGGACAGGGTGGCATGTAGCTAGATCCTTGATATTACACGAGGCTGCATCATGCTGTGGAAGCCAAGCCCATTCAACATCCTTGTCATTCAGGTGCCTGAGTGGCTCATATGCATCTGATAGGTGGGGCAAGAATTTAGAGAGATAGTTGACAAACCCAAGTAGCCGCTGGAGAGACTTCACATCATGTGGTGTTTGCATGTTCTGGATGGCAGCTATTTTGTCTGGGTCAGGGTATAATCCTGGTTGAGTCTCTGACAGGTTTCAGCTGAGAGTAAAGGGGTTTGTGATGTCTCCATTAGGTGAAGTCTCAGGATGTCTGTCCTACCCACATGTTCAGCTTTGAGATCACATTCCCCCTTTGGCCTTATCAGTGTTCCATCGTACAACTTAAGTGTGGCTTTACTGGTTAACAAAGGTCGGTTGCCATCTTCCATCAGGCATTGGAGATCCTGAAAGCCAATTACATTGACAGTGGAAGCTGTGTCTTGTTGGTATTTCATAATGTGTTGTGGGTCATAGGGAAGTGGTTCATCATTATGTGGGGCTAGCTTCAGGTTTATGAACCATTTGTTTTTGTTAACTTGCATGCATTTTATATGGGAATGGTACAGCATTGTGTCATTTTTGTCTTCCGCTTGCTGGTCCGCCTCAATGAGATTCAGCTGTGGTTTGCGCTGTTCTGGTTTACAAACATGAACAAAATGATTCCATTTTCCGCAAGCTTTGCATATGACACCGTACGCTGGGCAATTGGACTTGGCATGTGTTGTTCCACAGTAACAACAGGTGATATCGGTGAATGATTTCCTTTTTGTGCGCTCTACAACGTTTGCCTGATTATGCCCCTGCTGGTTACGATTGGTGTAGTTATCCTGTGAAGCATAACTGACTGTTTCTTGTTCTCCTCTGCTTATTTTCTCAATTTGGATTTGCACTTGTTTGCTTGCACGGCACATGTCAATTGCTTTAGTCAGTGTCAGGTATGGTTCTCATAGCATCCATGCTCGTGTGCTTAAATTCTTTGTGCCTATGGCTAATCTATCACAGATTAAATCATCTCTCAATTCGCCAAAATCACGTTTTGCTTTCTTAGTTTGTCTATATACTGCTCTATCGTCACACATTGGCTTTGTTTGCAGTAATTAAACATCTACCTTTCATAGATCACATTCCTAGTTGGTTCAAAATGCTTTTGCAATGCATATAGAATGTTTTTTGGATCCTCCTGCTCTTCTGCAGGCATATGTAGGTAGCGTTGGAGTTGGTGGCATTCCTTTCCCATTACTGATAGTAGCGTAGCTAAACGAATCTTCTTATCCTTTTTGTCAAACCCAGTAGCAACTTTGTAGTTTTCCCATTCTATCAAACAATGGCTGGCTTGTGGTCGAGAGCAATCAGGTGGTCGGGAATAGTAGTTTGTTGAAATTGGCTTACCGCTAGCTTGTTCAGTCAATGCAGGCATCCATTGTCGGTTCAGACTTCTGATACCATGTTTTGTGATGATACTCAGAAGCTTCAGCGTCAGTGAACAAGATGGCTTTATTGCAACAGTTCAGGTGAACACCATGCACGTGAACTCACCTGCTCTCGGGCTCTTCTTCATCTACCTAAGCCAGGCAATTATTCAACCCTTTACTATTAGAGTGCCATACATCGGCACTACTTGTACCTCAGTGATATGAATGGGACTGTGCCTCCCCCAACCCATCCCGTGATTTATAATCACCTCTTTTATTTTGCCAATATTTAAGGAGAGGTTGTTCTTTGGGCACCATGTACAGTAACTAGGGCTCGGAACTTCTCATAGAGCTGGATGGGGATCAGTGCCATTGATTTTGGGTGAACTATTCTATCATTGTTGTCACTCCTGTTCCGCATATTGCTGTTTGTTGTTGGAGTGCTGGTATTCAATCAAGGATTCCTCATGCTTGTGTCCCCACTGGCCTCTCCCTCATAGTTATATATATATATATATATATATATATATATATATATAGTCATGCTGGGGCTCCTGCTGTTTCATTGTAATCTCCCTGCTATTTTAAATTACTGCTCTGCACTCTCTCTCAGCCCACCCCAGAAAAGAGATCCAACAGATCTGCTGGCCATCATACCTGCCACTTGTCCATCTAAAACTTTTTCAGAGTCACCGAACTTGCACTTCAGCTCAATCACCTGAATGTCACCTCAAATACGCTGTTGTCCATCTGTACTGTTCCATCCTCTCACTGTTGTTTACCATGTCGTAATTATAAACTTTTCCTGCCCGGTGCCGGCCAGAGGAGGGTGGGCTTCCCCCCTGCATCTGGTTCATTCCCAGTTCTATTACTCCTGAAGGAGTTTTTCCTTGCAAATGTCACCTTTGGCTTACTCTCTGGGGACCTTGGGCCCAGAACTATGTAAAGTGCTTTGTGACAATGCTCCTTGTTAAAAGTGCTATAGAAATAAAATTGAATTGAATTAAATTTAATTGAGGGACCCACATGCTGAATGAGGCAATAGAGACAATGTGAAGGACCCACATGATGATTGAGGTGATGGCATCGGTCTGAGGGACACACATGATGATTAAGGTGATAGTATCAATCTGAGAGCAGACTATCACTGCAACTGAAAACTGACTAGTAATACAGCTTGCCTGCCAGCTAGAGCTATCTCAAAGGCAGTGGACTGCAACCCTCCTACCAGAACAATTACATCATGCCTTGTACACCAACTATTTTAATATAGAGCAAAAATGAATTAAATTGGTTAGGATAAGTTTGGGAGGGGTTCTTATAGCGCAGCCTCTGGAAATTGCCTTAATTCATTAAGTGTTCCTAATTCATTAACTGTCTACTGCAGTTTGAGGCACATTCTTTATTCTTTATTGAATACCCCCCATCTCTTTGCTCACTGACTTCGGTTTTAAAGCCTTCCCTATTTTGATCCTCAACCTGTTTTTATGAAAGCAAGCAACATTGCTGACTTTTTTCTCAAAATCTCAGTCATGTTGCGGCATACCTTTGTGGAGCTTTGAGGAAAAAATGTTAGACATAATTACGAGAATAATTCTGTGAAATGCAAAGAGTACTTACTCGGGTGGATACTGTGTACATGACAGGACTTCTGCTTGTCATTTCAGTTGCACAGTGCGGGTACAACTTGTTATCGGGGTAATGCATAATTCAGATGAATGAGCACTAAAACGAGATACTCAACTACTAACAGCTAGACAAATGGATTTAGTCAGAATATGCTGGTCTCACATGCCACTGAGTTAGCGAGCGTGGTTGCCAGTATGTTTTTCAGCTGAGGAGGACATCAGATCTATATAATGGTTTATGCAATGTGTTTTTCTGCTCCTGGTTCTTCTCCTGAAGAGCTTGCCCTCCCTCCACATCAAGGTGTTTGATGAAAGACAATTGGGGGGGGGGGGGGCGTTAAAGAGTGCAAAAGCTGTAAGGATGGTGATTTGTATAATTGATCTTGACTGTAATTCCCTGTTGGCTAAGTAACCTACCTGTCAATGTTGCCATAGAAACAATGGATCTAAGGGAGCCATGGTCAGCGAAGCCGTCAAGAAGTAATTTGTGTTTTTATCATTTCTATTTCACTTGGCTGTTTGACAACAGCCTTGGTGTGCTGTGAAATGGTCTGGATTATTTGTTTATGCGAATCTTCTCCCAAATCTCTCCCGCAAGCTGTGTGCAGCAGAAAGATAGCATGATGTGACATAAATGGTTTACTTTGAAATGATTGATGATTTATATTTACACATTCCTTCCTGCATATTCTGTCAAAATAACATTGCTGATGACAGGCAGACACGCCATCCAGTGACTGCGACTGTCTGACTACCGGATAAATGTCCACAGACATCGATGGAGACTCCGTAGTATGGCAGCCAGGAGACACCACTTCACTGCACAAGGAGCACAACAACAGTTACCTCGGTCGAGATCATTGTATACAGTATTTGACTCCTGCAAATATAACACGGCATTCAAGTCAAGCTGTGTGGACCTTCTGGTCCTACAGACAGACCATCCTAACATCATCAGGGGTGTATATGATTCTCTACACCTGCTGGTAAATTGTGATTATAGCCTTGACCCAACTGTCACGATTTAGAAACAATGAAACTGATAAAACAATATATACCATTGACAAATCTGACAACATTCAGCGTAACTCAGATAAGAGAACAATTAGTTGTACTGGTCAGCACTACATGACACAAGATTATTAAAAGGGAGTCCTTCTGAGTTTGGACGTATGGAAAAAGACCACTGTCCTCCGGAGAATAGATGTGGAGTTCAGAGGTAAAAGATAAACAACACTCACTAATTTATTGAGTATCTGGGAAGCTGATGGAGCAGGTCAGTGCAGACAGGGTCATGTTTGTCGAGATAAGCTTGGCAAGAAGATATAGACCTCAGTCTTTTGCATGCTATACCTTGATATTACAGTGTAATGCTGTGATAATGACATGTCTTGAAATTAAATATCACATAGCTGAAAGAACGTTTTCCCAAGTAGCAGAGACACAGAAAATGACCATCAGTAGATCAATGGTTTTAGTTATGGTGGACCTAACTAAACCATGGTCTGGGTCTACTGATCATGATAAAATAGAAGTCCACCAAGCAGTAGTTGAGGAATTCTTCAGTGAGTACTTCCTACAAAAGTGTTTTGCAGCAATGAACATGCATTTTGCAGAGTTGAGAAGCTGTCAGGTACACCATGCAGAACCATGCAAGATGCATGAATCATGCTCTGTTAGGCAAGCCTTGGGTTGCACGCTGCAGAAGAGGTCTTTGTACAAGGCATCAGGCAATGACAGAACTTGCCCCTTTTGCCAGAATACTGATGTCGTTGCTAATTACTTGGCAAAATGAGCAATGCAGAATGAGTTTCGGCACGGCACAAATTATAGCTGCCCTATGATAATGCACGGAGCAGTAGAGCAATAACGAAACCCGGGAAATTGTGCCAATCAGCAACGCTATGACTGCAGAACTCTTACAGGTGGCTTCCTGTTCTTCTGCAACATCAGTTCACCTTTGCAGTTCTCTAATTGTGCTCTTTTTAAGCTCACTCATTTGACTAAAGGTAACTCAAAAAGCAGCTTCCATTCTTTGTTAGAGCATCCCCAGACCCGAAAGAAAGTGGAATGCCGCATTTTAGCATTTTCCTAGCAGGTAAATCACACAGCGGACACAAGCGTTGCAGTCAGCTGTCAAGCAGCCCTTTTTCCTGTCCAAGGACTTGCTCTCCTGTTTCATTATTCAGTTGATGGATGGATGTTTTATGGCTTTTAAACAACTTCTTTATTTCTGTTATGCTTTCCTCTCCCTGCTAGACCCTGTTGGTCATACATCATTATGGTATATTTCTGGACAGCTCCATTCAGGCATTTTGGCTCTTGCTCCTCCCTCTGGAAACCAGCTGGATGCCTCCAGGCCTCAAAGCAGGCCTTAGAGCAGGCCTTAGTAGTGAGGGATTTGGGGAAGATTGGCATATGGTCATCATTTGGTCTGGGAGACCCTGTGGACTGAAGGGTCAGCTTCAGGTCACAATGGGGAAGTGGTTTGTAGCTGAGGATTGTAGGTAGCATGGAATTTAAAGAAATGAGCATGGTTCAAGTCTGGGGTGGTGTGTTGATGCAGGGACAATGTAACATGAAGACTGTGCTCCTTTTGACCATGGTGGACCACATTTAGCTTTGACCAAGGCATCAAACCAGAAACTCTCCAGCAGAAATGGCCAACTCTACAAATGGATGGGAATCTTAAGTGACTTTAGATAAGCATGTCAGTTTCACAACAAAAAAGTAAATGTAAGATACAGTGGATACAACACAAGTCTGAGAAACAGTAGCTTGCCTGTTTTAAGTCGCTGTACTCATACATGTGACAGGAAACTCACAAAAATAATAACTAGAAATAAAATAAATTTAGAGTGGCTGGAAAGACAGATATAATTTATGCATCTGTATCTGATGGTAGATGTTGTTTCATAAACTGCTATGAAGATAAGAGGGCTTCCCTGTGTGGATGAAGATATAAAAAAGCAAAATATTTAATATGTCTGTTTTTCCACCCTCCCAGATTCCCAAGAAAGTCACCCCGTTTCCAGTCGTCAGACGACAAAATGCCATCAATTGGATTTCCAGAGCGACTTCTCCTCTCACATGTAGGTTACCATGATCATGGTCACCTCGCCGATTTTCCCTGACTGCCCACAAACACACTCACTAGCACACTCCATGTTTCAGTGCCAATGCATGCAAAATAAAATTGTTCTCATTTATGCCAGCATATTCCTTACAGATTTGATTAGCTACTGCCTACCCAAATATGGAACATCTTAATCATAAGTTAACCATCCATCCATCCATCTTAGTCAAAGTCAAAATTAAACTGCAAACCTGGTTCTTATGATGAAAATAAAATAAAATCTCCTCTACTCAGGTGAAGACAGATAGAAGATACCCAGAATGCCACAGTTTGTAATCTTAAACCTGCAGTGAACTATATCCTCCTCTAAGTATCTTCTCTAGACACTGCATAATGCTTAGGATTGCACATCATCCTTTGGCTCAATGTCTAGAGTGTACATCTGTGGTATTACTTAATCATTTAAAATTTTAATTACTCAAAGTATTTTAATGCAACAACTGTATTATTACGAGTATTAGTCAAAACTTAGCACACAAGCAGAAGCAAGCACCATGTGTGTATATGCACACACATTGTAAGTCAGGGGGTTAATCACAGAGAGCAGGAAAGGGGGCTGTTTAACATTTGTGAAATCTTCAGTGTGTAAAATGAACAAACCATCTCTCCCCGAAGGGACAGGGCCTTTTATCACTTGATGTATGTGGTTATAGTATTGTAATGGAGGCTGTTAAGCTCTGATTTCACAAGCACATTATTGGGAGAATGACAAGCGGTACGTAAAGGAGACCAGCAGTAGTTATCACTGCGGCTGCAGTGTTTCTCTGCTGGGTGGCCCAGATAAGAGCCCAACATCTCCCTTTCTTCCTGTATATTTCATCTGTGTGAGAGCTCTCTCGCCATTCTATACATCAATATCTAGTGAAAGTCTAACGGATTCCCTTGATACTCTAAGTGATTTGGGCAGGGCCTTTTCATTTTCGTGTTTTTCAGGTTTTATTTATTTTCATTCCCACTGGATAGATGCCTTTATAAAATCAGTTAACTTCAGTTAACTAACAGTTTAATGGGAAATAGATTTAATTTCAGATGGCAGACTTTTCGAATTACAATGTGCATCTTCCCCTGATTTGCGGCAATACAAATTTCAACAAAAAAAAAAAAATGTCACACATACTACATGTGCTCTCTTTCATTCTTTATTACGATTCTATTCCAAAACCTGAAAGTTCTCTACTTCTTAATAATGCACATGAATCTGAACTGAACTGACTTTGTGCTTCCAGAGTATTTTCACCAAAGGTCTTTATTCATGAGTCTGGATTTTTTTAATCAAGCAGGTCCAGCTACAGAGCGGTGTTCTTAACCGCTGCGCTCCCTATTGGCCACTGGAAAGCCAATCAACCATCATACAAGCAATATCCTTTTAATTTTATAGTCCTAAGAAGGTGACCATTGGCTTTAATAATGCCTGTTATAAAACCCAGGAAGATAATTAATAGTAGGAACAGAATGGCAAAATGTGCCATGTTTTGAATCTCCTTTGTCTCCCGAGTCGCACGCACACTCTTTGTCACAGACGGCTTTGAGGGATATGCTGGAGAATTGACTCCAACGCCCAAATATCTCTGAGGAGGACATAACACCCAGAAATGGTAGCAGAATGGTCCTAATGTGATCGGCTTAATCAGAAATGATTTGCAGCGCAGGCAGTTTTAGCTCCTATCAATATTATGAAACCCATTCTTCCCAAACCTCTTTCCGTCCTGAAGCGGAGAGCACAGCAGAACCAAGCCCCCTTATTACTGGCCTATGCTACCTCAGCAGCTCAGAGGAGCAAGACGGGCAGGTAGTAGTGTAGTATTCATTCATGTGGATTAGTAGGTGTCGCACCCTCAGTCCCCTGCTCCCGGGCTCCTCACCCTGTTGCTTGGTTTACATTTACTATACCTGGTTGCTGTGGTGACCCTTATTGTGTCACTCTGCACCTGGCACCTGTTGCCTCATTAAGCACCTGTTTGCCTGGTGACCCTGCTCTTTTTCTCCCAGTCAGCCTCTGGGACAGGTAGCCCTGATCTGGAGGGGGCCTGGTGGATCCTGCTCAGTCATTCTGCCTTCTATGGTGCTCTGAGTCAGCTCTCTGTTCCCTCAGATGATTAGGCCCCACCACGGTACACCCACCTGTCTGAGTGGCTGGTATTACTATACACCAGTGGGTATCCATGAATGACCCAGCCTATGGAGCCCAGAGTCACCCTGATCTCTGGGTACTCAATGCCTATAATGGACAACCTTCCTGTGTCACAGATTCCCTTGTTCCAGTATGCCTGCATCACCCCGAAACCCTGTTCCTGCGCTCCTCCAAGTCCAATCCTGGTTCCCGGTAGTCTCCCTGAAGTCCTGGTCTGTCTTTCTGACCTGTCTGTCTATTTTGTTCTGTTGTTCCCTCTTCATATCTTTCTATTTGGTGCCACCTCCAGGTGCCATCCTCACAGATTCACACATACCCATGCGCTTCTCTCGAGTTGTGCGGTTCCTGACAATCTGAGGTGGGCTGGGGGAGAGAGCACAGCAGCAATTTGAAATGGCAGGGGGATTACAATGAAACAGCAGGAGCCCCGGCAGGACAGCATGAGAGAGAGGCTGATGGGCACACAGACATGAGGAATCCTGGAACGCAACACTCCATAAACAGACAGTAATGTACAAAGCAGGAGTGACAGCACTGATGAAACAGTTCATCCAAAGTTAATGGCACTGATCCCCATCCAGGTCTATACCTTAGCCTTGCTGGGGAGTGAGTAACTACCTAAGGTCTCTGTATGCTAGACTAAACAAATGTGTTATAAGTCTAGGCTTAAACATAGAGAGGGAGCCACAGTCCTGCACTGCTGCTGGAAGACTATTCCACAGCTGCAGAGTTCTGTAGGAGAATGCTCTTCTCACCAGTTAACTTATTTCATTAACTTTATGAGGTATTGATTAGCAAGGTGTTCTCAGTTAAGTGTAAGAAATACCATGAATATATTGGATGGAAACTGCAAATTCTGGGGTGAATTGAGGAGATGTTTTGAAATATGCAATATGCAATCACTTTTACATACATGAAGCTACAGTTTTACACCAGTATAAACATAACCAAAATTTTCTTTGTCTGCCTAAGACTTTTGCACAATAGTGCTCCCACCCTTAAAATGAACCTTTCATCCTTAAAATGAAAAAAAAAGACTCCATCTAATGTTGTGTTGAAATAGTTTAAGGTTTTATTACAGTGAATAACTTGGTTTCTATAAACTGATGTCATGCAGATCTCTGGGGGTAATAGCACAGCAAAAAGTTAAATACTGATTGTTGCTGATAGCTGATCCCAGGCCAGTAAATTTTAGAGGTGGCTTTTCACAAGCTGAATGGGGTATATTCAGCTCTGCTGCCATGTTTAATATTGCTGTAATAATACATGTATGATTATGCACTACTATGATTTTACAGGGGCAGGCAAATCTCAAAACACCATTTCATGGGGGATTTGTACGTACATAAAATATTCTGAAATCCATGGAAAATAATAGTGCAGAAGACCAGTCTGGCATTAACACAAAATTTGTGACAAAAACACAGATTAGGCTCTGGACCTGTAATCTGCATGCAACAATGGTGTCTGGGCTTCGAATCAGATCTCATTTTATTTCACATTCAGCTGATAATCATACAGTGGCCAAAAACCACATATCGGTTAAGGAAATTCATAGTATAAGTACTTACCAGAAAAATGCCTTTTAACAGAAGGTAGATCTCTGGTCATTTGATTTAAATAAACAGTATTTTCATTCTGTATTCATCTATTGTGATTCATTTTCATTAATGGACCAGTCATTTCACAACAAACATAGCTGGATTAGTTTTACAACACATGTACCTAGGTTCCTTAACACCATACAATCTTCATCATTGCCATTTTCATCACCACCATCTTCTCATCGCTCCCCCTAGTGGAAGTGCTTAAAGGGCTTGGCATAACAGCTGGACGATTTGCCTACCAGCATACGGTACCTGCCCCAGCACTCATTTTGTGAGATTCACCTACCCCGGCTGGCCCAGTATTTGAAGACACGGGGGGTCACCGAGGTCACTCCAAATGGTTTAGCTGTGGGGCCTCAATATGGGACCACCTCCAGTGTAAGGGGAGCATGTCTAAAGGAATGTGGAGAGTCTGGTCTAATCAAGGAAGCTTCAGGGGTCCCCGTTGAACTCCACCTGAACGGCTCTGTTAAAACATCTGGCTCCAGATACCATAAGCTGCCTTGGATGAAATGTTATATCAAGCACGGTGAAGGTGACGTTGCTCAGGATTTTTCCTGCATGCCTGTGCTTTGACCAAGCTGCTGCAGAGTGAGCCGGCCCCATCTCTGTGCCAACGCAGCAGTGTTCGATCCGTAGTTAACAGAGCTGGAGATGAAGATGAAACGGTCTTTAATGTAACTCCCCAAAGCGCAGGCTGCAACTTGAGCTGAGAGAGATGTTAGGACTGCTAATGCTCTCTGCCCGAGGCTCAGACGAGCTTAAACGTGTCCCCCTTAAAGGGATGGCGGCGCACTCACTTTCCAAACACGTCACTTTAACACAAAAGAGCAAACACAGAGAAACTTAAAAAGGCAACAATTGTGAGGGGGCTACGCTGCACTTAAAAAAGAAAAAAAAAATTGAACAAATATAGAAAGGAAATCCGACTGCCACAACAAAAACTAACAAAGTTAATAGAGAGAACCAAAGGACCTGTCCGTCGAAGACAAACACACACCTGGCAGGCACGGAGGTGTAAGGCATGCCCTATGAGCAAACAGACCATTAAAATGGAGTTTTCCCCAATGCTCGCCAAACACAGCTCCGCAAAGCAGCCTTGAAGACACGGATTAAATCTGAAATCACCAAGAGACCTGAGAAATTGACAAACAGAAAACAGGCCATGCTCAGGCCTAGGCCTAACCTTCCTTGTTATTAGGGGATTAATTGATAAGTCTTCTACAACACACATCATGCAGCTGGACAGCCTGCAGGGTCCTATCTTCTCACATATTGCTGCCTGAATTTTGATGCAACAGACTGCAATTTGAACAGCATGTGAATAATCCTTATTTTTCATTTATGAACCATATTAAGTGCCTTCAAATTACAAAACATACCCAGTGGATCAGCTGGGTATTCCTTTCATCTGTAGCTGGAAAGAACGCAGGATTATAAATGTTTAAATAAAGGATTTGGGGAACAAAGCGATATTTCCAATGATACAGAAAATATACCATGATTTGCAAGCACCTAGTTCAGTTTGTTTTTTCCCATAATTCTTCTCTTAAAGTTTCTTTGCATATATAAGCAGAAACCATATAAATACATCTAGTTGAATCTATTTATTCACAATGGTGACTTGTTTGGAAGGTGTAAATGTTCTAGATTTCAGCCTGCTAGAGAGACAGATAGCATTTGTTCTGGCTTAACATCACCGACACAAAAGGATATGTACCACGAGCGTGTGTCCATCTTTCAGGAACATCATCCAGCCCAGAGCTCTCAAGAAATGACACTATTGCTCTCGATCAATCACCAGCGAGAGACGAGCCTTGTGGTTAGCTGTCTAATGAACACCCCCCTCCAATATATGTTAAAATCTCTACAATGGCACATTTAAGCATGACTAATGGAATAACTGATGCAAATCTCTCTGTAAAATAGTTTTGGGTGACAATCTAGACAGATGGAGAGATGATAAACTTCATTATTCCTCATGGGGAAATGGGGGTGCTGAACTGTGGGAACGGCACATGTCCAGCACCACAATTACAAGACGAATGCAGGAATTATAAGATAAGACAGGTGTACAGGACATATGTAGTATCTGTAAATAGAAACAGGTTCAAAATGTTTGTAATATTCTGGTTTTTGCATGTAGAATTTGTTCTCATAGTGAATGGGTTGTGTTGAATATGTTTTTTTTTTCGGTTGGTGTATATTTTTGTGGGGATTATTTTGGTTTGGTTGCTTTCTATTGATTTGATGTGCCTACACAGACGGCGTCCTGCAGGGAAGGAGCGTTGGGTTAATGTTGCCTGCGTCACATTGATTTTAAAAGCACATGGGAGCAGCGCAACATGTCCATGTTCTCATTACGTCACGTTTTTAGCTTTTATACAGTAAGATCAAAAAACACTGAATTCGAGTCATATGTTGTATTTGTATTACTACATTTAAATAATTGCCTGTTTCATGTTAATAATGAAGTTTTAAAAGATCGTAACTTTAAGTAAAAGTGAAACCTACTTGTATTGATTTGCTATCCCGAACGTTTGAGAAGCGCTGGAAAAGTGATGTCTGAGTTATGTCAGAGCATTGAAGTGATCACGGAGATTACACAGATTGATCAAAAGATAATATTGATATTGTCACGTGTGCATTAAACAAGTTCAGAGCAACGCAAACCATTAGAATAGAGCGTTTTTCACTTCGCTAAAACTTTGCAGTTTCCTTTGGCTTTTATTATGCAATTGATGCTATTGGATATTGTTTTGTATTTATGAAATTCTCATCAAATATAACGCATGATAGGTCAGTATTGTTATTGCTTCACGTTTTCAGATTTTGTTAGACTGCTACACATGCGTACGAGAGCGTCTTTCCAGGTACACTGCACGGATGGTACTGATAATGTATGGATGCATTTAAGTCTACAGTGGAACTGCATTCATGGGGGAATGAGACAGCAGGACCCCCGGCCTGGACCTTCGATTGGCTAGCCCATGTCTGCTGTGATATCCACTGACCTGGTTTCCAAACACACAAACATCAACCATGTGTGTATCAGCTCCAGACGGAGCCAGCCTTTTTGGGGTGTTTAGTTACCTTGCATTAATTAATCACTCGTGCTTGACTACAAACTGTGGTTATCCATCTTCTGGGAATTAGATCTCTCACAAGCAAGCAGATGAACGAGATTCAGGGGTGTATCTGTATGTTGTCTGCCTGCCCCTATTAATCAGGGGTGGGGGGGGTGGTGGTAATGTTTACTTTACAGTTTGATCACAGCTACTTTGTTGGGTGGTCTCAGAGATATTGTGGAACAAATCCATAGTGAAGAAACTATCTTCCATCATTACACAAAGCTTAGATTAGATTTTCTGCTAACAAGCAGACTGGCCCCAGGCTGAACAGTAAGTGAAGGGTTAAAGCTAACAGCAGCCACACCACTGCTGTTGCTGAACAGGTGCTTCTTTTGGAAAGACCGCTGGGAATTCTTGTAGCAACTTGTGCCCGATTCCAGACTGAGCAATGGCAGGGAAGGGAATAATCATTCCTCCAAAGGGCTGCTTTTCCCACCGGCCCAAATCAGAGAAGCAGTAAGGGGATCCTGTCAGAACCCGTAGGCTTCTTGGACCCCCAGGGTGGTGCCTGGGCTCAACACAGCCCTTCTCTGACAAAATGGCAGTCAAGCAGGAAAATCTCTATTCTGCTTTTTCTGTTATTTTTTTTTCTCCACATAGGTTAGAAGCCTATTTCTTCCTGCTCTTCCCGTTCATTGAAGTGTCATTGTTCACTCAGCACCCAGCTGCCACTACACCTTTCACCCTCAGGTACTACTACAGCTCACCCTCAAATAGCTGGCTGGGGGCCCATTCTCCAAGGACCCTGTCTCCTGGGCCCTGCTCATTAAAGCAAGAGCATGATGAGTATATGGACTAGGGTGGCTGGAAACACATGCAAGACAACCCTTTTACTGCCTCACACTTACAGTGTGTTACTCTGGAGGTACTGTGGTTTCTGAAGGTTTTATTTTTGACAGTTATCGCAAAGCTCTGATTGTTCTTTAATGGTAACCAAACTGGGCAGGTATGACTTACCATCACCAGGGAATTTTACCAGAGTTCTACTAAAGCTGAACCTATCCTGTACCTTGCTAATGATGACCAGCTGCCTCTGGCCCAGGATAACGAACCATCAGAGCAATGAAGAAAGCTGGCAGACTACATTGCTGCTCTGAGGAGGAGCTTTGGGAGGGGCTAGGGTTACTCACATTCATGTTCGTTTAACTGCTTGTGCTAACGAGGGTTTTCCTAACATCATCCCTTGACTGTGTGAATGTCTGGACCTGCTCCTGCGGGACCGCCACTCTACGGTCCCTGTGGTGAGGGAGATGAAAAACTGCAGCAGGAGTTTTTTTTTGCAAGAGTCACCTCTTCACATACATTTATCACAATCTAGCATGAATGCTGTATATCAAGACTGATATTTCTGTCCGTGTTATCCCTGCAGACATTGGCAAATGTGGTCAGTAAATCAAGACAGCTAGCGATGCAGTAGGAGATGGATGTGTGTTGAGGAGGTAGCACCAATGTATAGCGCAGACATTCTCTTGGGAGCATGTTCAGAGTGGATAAGGAGGATGGACAGGAATGGCAATCCGTAGCAGAGTGACACGGAGACACACCGCTGACCGGATCATTCCAAACAGGACCTCGTGACACACAAGTGGAGGGAAGGCCATGCTTCAGAAAGCCGTAGGCTAATCGGCTGATAAGTATGACAGATATTTCTATCTGAGAAATCCAAGAAGCTGTCTGTAACACAAAAGCCCAAGGCATGGTTCTGATGGGCACAGCGATGGTGTACGATAAGGATTCTCTCAGGGCTAAACCTTAAACGTTCTGATAATGATTCTGAACATTTACCACAGAAATGGAGCTGTAAATAAATATCTGCAAGTTTACCTCGGCAGTCAGTCTCTAGCTAGGAGTGATGGCTAGAGCAGCGGGCGCTCAGTGGAAGATGAAGGCTGCCCTTTGATATGCCTGCCACGCCAGCGGGACGTGCAACAGGACATCATCTTTAGTCTGTGCTAGGGCCCTTTTTTCGGAGGAAATGAGAATCATGAAAGAAACCTTAATGAGCGAGGGGAGACAGAGTCAAAGCGAGGGAGATGATCTTCATCCATACACACATCGCCAAACTTCACAGGTGTTCACGGCCATAGCAAATACAGGCTCAAGCAAACATATATAGAAACACATAATCACTAAAAAATCCAGAATATGCAGGACGTCATGGGAGCAAGAACTTTGAGGCCAGACCACCCAGGCCGAGGAAAAAGATAATGGGTTTGCAGAGGCAAGTGATATGGGATTACCCATTAGCCTTCTGAGTCTTGCATCAAGAACAATTCGCAAAGGATGTGTGATAACATTAACTTCCAAAAATCCATTTCCAGCCGAATATAACATGCATTTATCAACTAGAATCTAGTTGTGAATGCTTCGTCATTCATTGACAGTTAACAAATTAAAGTTCACTTATGCTTCTCAGAATAGGTGTCTTTCAACTGGATTTTATTGGAGCTGTAAAAAATTGCTGTTAATGTGTTCACCAGCAGGACCCTGTCATAGAGCAGCATTAAAATAGCTCTTCTACAGAAACCGAAAGACACTTTGGTCTGTATCATTTAGCATCTGCATCCACACATCTTCATGTGAATGTGAACATGGCTGACGTGACTTCTTCATGTTAACATCAAGGTACTATCCAGAATATTCTTTTTGTTGACTCACAGGGGTCAGTCCGCCATCGTACACCGTCAAAAGAAAACAGCACATTAAGCATCAGAGAGTTATGAACCATTCATTGCCTGTCCCAGACCTGGAAGAAAAAACAAGTCATTCATTCATTATTTCCAAAGAAATAAAGCATCACATTGCAGAGTCTCTCAGAAATATTCTCCTGGTATTTTCGAGAACACTTTGATTTCCAGGAAGAGGGTGAAAGCACCCCCATTTGTCACACCAAATCTCACCCTGTGAGTGTTCTCTACGGCCTCTTGGCCAACATTCATGGTGACTCTTCACCGTTTTTGACGATCTACTCTGCAGGATGAGAAGGTGCTAATTACTTTGGTAACAATGCCTTTTTGAATTCAATTCACCTCCAATGCTTCTGTTGGGCTCTACCATCTTGCCCCACATGCCATTGTCATTCCATCTCCGGTGTTATTTCTATGAAGTTATGCCGCATACGGCACAGTTATTTTTCTTGAGATGCAGGGCTAATGAAGTATTGTAATTTGACAGTGAATGCAGAGGGACAAATAGCTACCCATAGCTGAGATAACAAGCCTGTTTCTCCACCATGGTGAGCGAAGGTGGTATGGAACAGTGGCATGTTGCATGACCCAAAGCCAAGTGTCCGTCTCGCTACTTGCACGTTTTCCTCATTAGATCATGACAGACTGCCTTGTGTACCAGCCACTGTTCTCTCTGGGTAGTTGTCGAGGACGCTGGAGGCCTTGGCATTGCAGCACTATGATGGCTGGTACACAGCTCATTTCATCAGCTCCATATTCTCTTCCCCTTGGTTCATGGCCTTCCTGTGGTCTGGTGAAACAAACCTGAAGCTGCCTACCTGCAAAATGGAGACACAAGAGAAAGGGAAGAGGAAAGAAGGAGATGTGCCTTCATTTTGTGTAAAAGTCTCGCTCACTCAGCTTTGTGTAAACGCCCAGATTCGATCCTCCTGCAGGTGACTGGACCACACATGCATTTCCTCTATTGGGCATCATACACATCTTCCAAGGAACATGTGACCATATTCTGGAAACATGTAATCTGAACAAAAGTTTAAATAAAGCTTTGAAAGGATCTTTCACAAAGTATCCCCAATGTAATTAAGCAAAGCGAGATAAACAGGCGTTATCTTGCAAGATTAAGAAGCTTCATATCTCCTATTTCCTGTGTCCAGTATTGCAACCATTTCTCACCCCATTCAAAGGACAGGTGGTTTTGGTGAAAGTTGACAAGGAATCGATGTAGAAGTGGGCTAATTCGGGAGGAGACAGTTATTGATCAGAGCAAAGGTAGATTGTAAAGGGGGAAAACAAATGAATCAGAAATACCTATTAAAAAGCATAGATACCAAGTAGCAGGAATTAATTGCTATATAGGAGCAAGACTCCTGCTACATACACAAAATACAGAAGTAGACTTTGTATGGCAACAATGATTCGGTTAGACTTTTTTTTAATTACTGAAGCTGTCATTTTCTTCTCTTATACATGTTGAAAGAAAGTGGTGGATCTCAGCACAAACATAGTCCATTTTTTTATAAGCAGAGTTGACCTGGTTCATGTTATCTCCTTGTTCCATAAATCACAATATTATTAACAGGTTAATTAAATATAGTTAAGTAGTCGAGTTGCCAGGTGCTCCTGGATGAGGACTAACACACCCTGTGCTGGGGTGATCCTTGTTGACGAAGTGGAACATCTTTTCCACAAATGATGTTTCAGAGGACAAGGTTGGTAACACTACTGCTGTTATTTTAATAAAAATCTTCTGCTGGACTTCCCATTCAATGTTCTTTCCTGCTTTTTTTTCCCACTTGGACAAAACTTGGTCAGCCTCTGGTCTGCCATCTGCTTAAATCTGCAAGATGTTAATGATTAAAACATCATCTCAGAGGACACCAGCCCTTATCCTTATGCCAGCCACAGAAACTCCAGGAACTACTCCAGCTATGAAACTAGAAGCAGCAAAAAAAAACTTTTTCACTCTGAGAGTTTTCTGTATGGCACAAGGCGTGAAGAACAGAACAAATCAATCAGGCTTTGAGAAATGTCAAGAGTCTGAAGTGCTTTCACCTAGTGTTTTGGGTGACAGCCTGGTTAGCTTCTAAACACCAACCAGTGCTCCATTACACATCAAATCAAAAGAGTGTCGAAAACGTCCTCAGTAGAAATCTAATGTCAAATAGCCATCCCTTTAGCGTAGTGTAAATAATTGGTTTTCACACACACACACGCACACACACTCACAGATACATACCCAAAGCTTTACATATGTTGCTCTCCTGATGAATTGTCCAATGCACTGGAATTTCTACAAGCTTACTTGTGATATAATTCAATTCAATTCAATTTTATTTATATAGCGCTTTTAACACGGAGCGCGGTTACAAAGCACTTTACATAGTCCCGGGCCCACAGTCCCCAGAGAGTAAACCAAAGGCGACAGTGGCAAGGAAAAACTCCCTCAAGAG
>JAACJT020000031.1:4615500-4632375 GCA_009936485.2 Gymnarchus niloticus | reverse complement strand
ATTACGATATTGGCTGTCTGGTGATGTCCATGTATAGAGTCGCCTTTTGGGCTGCTGGAAAAGAGTGTTTGCTATGATATGATATATCAGAATCAGAATATCTTTATTGTCATTGTAACGAGTACAACGAAATTAAGTGATATATATATAGATATATGATTGGCAGGTAGGTTGTTCTAAACATCTAGGAGGCCTAACTGCAATTCTTCTGTGGGATTCAGGCTGTCTCAATAGCTTCTGTCTCTTCATGTAATCCCAGACTGTTTCAATGATCTTGAGATCAGGGGTTTATGGAGACCATACCATCTCTTCATGTAACCCCAGACTCACTCGATGATGTTGAGATCAGGGCTCTGTGGGGGTCATCCCATCTCTTCATGTAATCCCATACTGACTCAATGATGTTGAGGTCAGGAGTCTGTGGGGGCAATACCATCTCTTCCAGGACTTCTTGATCTTCACTTTTGCCTGCAGACACTCTTCCTTGTACTGCTCTCTAGACCTCTAGCAACCCAACTGCCTTCTGTTATTTCAAATTTTGACTCATCAGTTTAGTGCACCTGCTACCATGCATAGGTGAGCCACTTGACCTTGTTTCCACATTGAAGGTATAACTAGTCTTCCATAAAGACAGCTTCTGACCAGGCCTCTCCAGACTGTAGATGGGTTTACCAGGGTCCCAATGGTTTCTCCCAGGTCTGAATTGATGACGCCGCTGGACATCTTCCGATTCTGTAGGGAAGTCAGCATCATGTGTCTTTCCTCTGCTGCACTTTGTTCCCTTGGATGACCACTGCGTTTTCGGTCCTCAATGCTGCCTGTTTCTTTGTGCTTCGGTAGAACAGCTTGGACAGCACCTCTGGAAACAGCTGTCTTGCCTAGAAATTTCTGCCTTTGAGAAACCTTACTGATGCAATAAGACCACTGTGTGTCTCGTTCCTGTGCTTAGCCTTGCTGTGGTGTAAGACTTTTTACATTAAACTATCTTCAGCACCTCACCTTGTTAGTAGAGCATAGCTGTTCCTCACCCAGTTTCATTCCTCCTACACAACTGTTTCTGTTTCGGTTAATGATTGTATTTCAGCATGCATATTATATTGTTGATCATTAGCACCTGTTTGGTGCAATAGTTTAATTATGCACATATGTACCTTCTAAAGGCAAAGGGTGGTCACACCAGATATGGCATTCCATTTCCTTTTTTTTTCCTGTTTATGCACTTTGTATGTTGCTAATTGATAAATGAAAACTATCAATGGCATTATTTTCGAAAGCATCCTCATATTAAAGCATTTTTTCACAAGTGCTTAAAAAACATTTGCACAGTGCTGCGTATGTGTGGGAATTGTGGTACTGTGTACCAAGATCATGTACAGTTTACAATATATAGGAAATCCTCCTTCCACAGTAATGTGGCCATCTTGTGGCAGTCAGTTCTGGCTGTATCATTGGGGGTGTGCCACGTTAAAGTGCTAGGCATCACAATTTCCAAGAATAATAGCCTTGGAGACACTGCATGTCGAAATTCTGTTTCTGAGAGAATACAAACCAGCCGGCAGCTTGAACAAGCAGTGACTGACATTTCACATCCAGCATGTATTGGCGAATACAAAGGCAGAAACTCCCTTATACAGGAAGAAAAACCCTATTTTGAGCACTCAATAAGTTTGAGCCTGGGAATTGGCACAGAAAATTTGCTATAGGAGAGATACGAAATAGAAATAATGGTATCATTATCTCATTTATGTCTAAAATGACACATGAACACAGTAAGGTGTAATGTTGTTACTTTTCAGAATACAAAGCTCAATGGTGTTCACTGAGGGTTTTGAGTATTAATTATGGAATCTTTCAACAGAAGCAGCAAAGACTGCATTGTTAATCCTGCAAGTCTGCACACCGGTTTAACTCCTCCGGAAACTTCCACAGGATCGAGCTGACACGGAGTGCTCATGGGGCGCCTAGCCCCATAACATTAAAACTCTGTAGAAATAAAAGCATTTAAGTCTGATTTTATTGAGGAAGCGACAGGCTCTGCACTAAAGGAACATTTTTTCAGCACACACCACGCCGTTTAAAAACACTCTCGCAGCGTAATCCACGGTTTTGAAGACATCAACTATTGATTCAGCAGGAGCCCAGAACCACCCTCAGCAGGTGAGCAAGATAAAGAATTACTCCCATGAGCGGATGGATGGGAGTGGCTGTTTCTTCCTTAGTGGGCATTCGGCTGGCTGGGCCAACCATCGCTGTAGACAGAGTTTGTTGTGACTTGCTGCATAACTTGGATCTCGGTGTGCCTTCGTATCTGTGCCAGTAGATAAGCTGTGTTGTTCAAAAATCTTACAAGCAACACATTGTGCTTTTGGGATAGGCGAACAGAGCTAAAGATTAACCGTTAAGTGTGGTTACATACATTGCATATTATATACACATACTGTATATTATACATATTATATTTAATTTCAATTCAATTTGCCTTTCACAACACAGTGCCCACAAAACACATAATGGGACTGTGTGGTAATTATATAGTCTTTACATGAAAATGGAAAAAGCTAGAAGACAACAGAGGAGAGGAACCAAAAACTCCTCCGTGAGGAGAGAAAAAACCTCTGGGGGTCGGAGGTCACCTGGCTGCCCACACCCTTGGGCATGCAACCATTATACAGAGCAGGGAAAGACATAAAGACATTTTACATTCAAGGGGTAGATTAGAGTCAATTCTATCAGCTGCCAGCCAGTTATCTATACATGCTATATGTATTTTATTACCATTAGTCTTTTACTGTAATTTTTTTGCATTTTTAAATAATGTTGTGTTGTTTTGTGATACAATAACATAAAGCAGCACCTTCTGATAATCACTTCATTTATATAGTCACAGATTTTAAATATAAAAACATTGTCTGATGGACGGAAGCTTGGAAATATGACACACAACATTTACTCTTTTGTATTTCTAGCAGGTACTTACAGTTAAATGTGACAATGAACCAATCTGTAACGGGTAAACAGAACCAGACCTGTTCAATACCTATTCCCACTAAGGGCAGCAATTTGATGACAGCTCCCCAACACAGCCTTTAATCAACAGAGAACCAGAAGTGAGGGAGGAGGCTGACAACTGATTAACTCTGCCCACAGAAAATGGACAAACGTTCTGCTGTCATTCAAATTCAAAAAATGGGTTCATT
The DNA here is from genome assembly GCA_009936485.2 of Gymnarchus niloticus. Taxonomy (NCBI): domain Eukaryota; kingdom Metazoa; phylum Chordata; class Actinopteri; order Osteoglossiformes; family Gymnarchidae; genus Gymnarchus; species Gymnarchus niloticus. The sequence goes on along the minus strand of JAACJT020000031.1, from coordinate 4,629,178 downwards.
GCAGCTTGTCCATCCCTCTTTTTAATTTTTCATGTCTTGACATGAGTACTTGGGGATTGGGGAGGACAGAACTTGAACCTCTGTGTGATTTTTATGCTATGAAGTGGTACAAGATGATTCCCCAAAGTTTCTAGCTGACTGAAGCACAGTACTATAGGGACGCCAGCCAAGTCATGAAGGGCTGCATGTATGTTGGAAGTTCTTTATCTGCATGCATGGTTTAATGTTCACACGTTTTGCTTAAAGAGAATGTAAAGGAAAAATAGAATGTGTCCGTGTTTTGTTAGGTTACTTCAGAGACAGCTTGGTTGGACTTGGACGTCGTGGAAGTCTCCACTCTTTACAGCAAAGATGAAACACGTCTGTAGATGTGAATTTGTGCTTTTGCAGCACTGAAGACTCACGGCTGCAATTCAGAGAGCAATTAGCAAAATTACAGGTTGACTCGAAGATTTTCAACTGCTGATTGGTAACATAAATATTGTCTTTATTTTTGATCTAACGCTGTGTGTTGTGTCTTGGACTCATCATGAAGCTTGCAAAGCTGTCTGTAGAAGCTCAGCACAGACTGCATTTGTACAACATTCCTGTGAGGAGAGAAGCCCAATGCTGCACTTTTCCATCTCGGGAGGTCTCACACTTACCAGTCTGTGCACAATCTGGCTTTGGTTCCTGCGTGAAAGACACCACATGAAAGAGCCAAAGGCCCCCACGATGAGGTGAGCAACTTTACAGTGGGAGGATTGCCAGGAGATGAGACCAGTGGGATGTAATACGAAGTGAGTGTGCTGGCCAGATTTCCTGAGGCTTACTTTCGAGTTTTGTGTACTCTAAATCGTAGCTCACCAATCTAGTGCCATTTACCTCTGATTGCAGCAATCAGGGTTAGTTAGCTCCCTAAAGGTTTCAAGGGCATCATCAGCAGGCAGAGAAACACTGAAACTGGACATGGCAACTGACAGTTACTGATGTTCCTCTACTTCACATATGATGGAATGACGGTGTTTACCATGATGCTGGCTTTTAGGCTGTAGGTCTATGATTCAGACCCAGTTTACTGCCTCATGCTCACTACAGATCACCACAACAAGAATAACAATAATAATGATAAATATATTAATTTGATCATTGGGAAATCATTATATTTTGAAACAGTGCTTCTTTAATCCTCACTTGTCCGCTATACAGGAGTTCCACTCTCTAAGGGTGCTTTCTGGCTAGCATTTTCTGTCTGAACCTGCGTTCGATTGCTCCAAGTTTGACCCCAAATGTGGTTCTTTTGATGTGTGAACACCATCTTCCAAACTCTAGTGTGCATCAAAGAATCACACTGGATTCTGCCTGAAAACAGTGGCCCAGGATAAGTTTTGTGTGTATTCCATGTCGATACTCTGTCGATGTGAATGTCGGCCACACTAGAAGAGGACCATGACTGATTGACTTTGCTGGAAAGAAGCACAGGTTCCAGGAGGCAGAATGATGATGGAAATGTACCACGGTTCGAGATAACAAAATACAGCGTGAACACAGACCAGGGATAGAGTGGGGGGGTGGGCAATTAAACTTGGGTTTGGTCCCAGGGATCTGTACCAAACGTGATAGCACCCTAAGTCAGAAGTGTGTGATTTCTTTATCAGTACACTGTAGATATGCATGTCATCGTTACATTTCTGAAATTTTGTCCTCACATCAAAAATAGGTATTCACCAAAATTAAGCACATAATAAAAGACCACAAATAAATAAATAAATAAAACCTTAAAAAGGTCAAAGTGGCTGAGTTAAGCATGGTCTGGATTTTAACTGAGCATTCAGCTGCATTTAATATCCTAGTCCTGCCTGAATAATTCATGACGATCACAGTCACTTTCTGTTGACAGGTCAGCAATGCTGTGCAAAGCTTACAACACAATAACCTCCCAGAAAAAGGCACTTCGTGTTGTGTGGGTATCAGGCCGGCCATGGTTGTCCTGGCCCTTTCAGAGGACCCTGTGGATGTTCTGGAGTTCTGAGCGAAGACCCCCCCCCCTTGGGCAGTACATTGCCTTGCCCCGCCTTTAAAAAGAGTCATCATTCATTTGAACAATAATGCGCAGCGACCACATTTCAAAAGCTTCATGGATCCTGTATGTTACTCTCATAAAATCGATGCATTCATGTAGTCATCTGAAACAACTGATCTTTGTAAACCAACTTGGGAAACAATACTTCAACAGTACTTACAGCCATTGTTTGAATTACGCCTGGCATGACTTAATTAAATAAGGGCTGATCAAACTGAACAATTAATGAGTAAATATTATGGTTGAATAATCTTATGAAAACATAATGGATACTTGAAGAGCCTGCATGATTATAGAACAAGAAATCAGACTTAATTAATGACACAGCAAAGAGTAGATTGATTAAGACCACACAATGACTGATACTCAGTCGATACTTCATTGACATTTGTCTCATATGCATTAATAATAGCAAAAACATTCAAGGCTCAGTAAGCATGACCAGAGGGTACAATGAAACAAAAAGGTAGCGCAAAAAATGATACAGAACCCGCCTAAGGTATTTCAAATTGTCAGTACAAAGAAGAGTATTAAGTTTGTTTTCGATGTTCTATAAACTATGAGGGACTCATCAGCTGCAGTTTTTCTGAAGATGTTTGCCTAAGATTGTCTGTTCCTTCTCCTTCTTCATGTTTTGTCTTTGGGGGCACTGGCCATGTCTCAGCCTGATGCCACCAACAGAATATGAGCTGGGAAGGGTCCTCGTATCCATGACAACCCTGATAACAGTACGTTTTAAGGAGCCTCTATTGAGCCAAGGCAACTGTGAGGTTTCAGACCAGGATAATTGTGTAGCGCTGCAACACATTTTTAACGATGCGGTGCATATTTAGGCTGTAAAATATGAGTTTTTCATGATTATTATCTGCAAAGGGCACCCAGGAGCTTGGAATCCCTGAGAATGGCTTGTTTTGGAGAGGAAGAGTCACAGCAAGGCTCGCATGGTTGTAAATCAGAACCATATGGGGTCAGCCAGGTGGACACAGGGGCAAACCCGGGGCCTAGCAGGGCTCTGGAGGAAGTGGATCCGAAAAAGTGTAAACGAAAGCAACTGAACTCATCAGCAAGGGCAATTCTAGGGACTGATGGTTTGGGGCCGTTTTTAAACCATTCTTCATTTAGATGTTCCTGAGAACACTACAGCACATGAGTAAATAAATGGGTCTCCAGTAACCTGTCCCTTACCTCAGCTGAGAATTGCTGTGTTTGGTGATGAGGACCCACCTGGATCACCCCTCATTCTGCTGCTCCGGACCTGGCCAATGCCCCCACCCACCCCCCACGCCCCAAGGTCTTTTTGAGAACATCTTTTTTTCATCACCAAGGCTTTCTAGACGTTTGTGTTAGTCATCTCCATGGTGTTTGCCATCAAATTAGGAGTCAGCAGTAGAGCACCAGGCCCAGTGTGTGAGATGGCAATGATCTTCCATCCGGTGGGTGAGCTGGCGTTGTCACATGGATGACAAGTTGCATAAATATTCATGAGGAAAAGCCGGGGTGCACCAAGAACATATGCAGGGTTCACGGCACCATCCCAGGGCCACGTCAAACCTTTTGGTGCCTCTGTGGATCACAAAGCCATGGCAAGAAGGTTCCAGAACAAACCCAATGACCACCGGCCGTGACTATCTGACAGCAGGTGTGATTCATGGGTGAATGGTGTAGCTTTTATGGTATTTCTCTGTAATTACACATATTTATGCTTATTTTGAGGCATATCACGGTGTCAACCACAGGCTACTACAGAACACATAACTGATCAAATGCACAAAGAAACATGGCTGCTGTTTCTGTTGTACATTCTTCACCACATTAATCCTCAAAAAGGCAGCTTTTGTGTTTAAATGTGATCCTCTAACTGCTTTTTAAATAGGAGAGATTAGAAGGCTGCATTGTACTGAATTAGAAATCAGCATTTTCTTCAAGTCAGTACTATACAGGCACACAGAGAGCATTTGGTCTGTCTGGGAGTCACCAGGGGTCACGGAGTCCCCCCCACTTATGTCATTGTTAAATCCAAATACAAACTGTAGGCTCAGCACAAACACAGATTCATATCACTGATTCCCATCAAAATAATGAAGTCTGAATCACATCTGAGCTGCATGGTGCTGAAGTATAAGTATTTAATAGTACAAGGAAAAGAAAAACAGACACTGGCATGACATCAAATGCCCTCACTTGAGAAAAGTATGGGGACTTTGGGCAGTATGTACTGACAAAGGCAGTCAGTTAATAGGCAAAACTCAATTAGCCATTTTTACTAGTGGCCAATCACAAAGCGCTTCACATAAATCACTTTCTACAGGTAATCAGAGTAATAGTAAAATGAGTGAATCTTTTGGGAAACTGTGTAATAGAAGACCAAGTGGAGAGATGGGGCAAACATGGCATGGTGTGGGGGTGGATAGGGGCAGCGAACGACCGACAGCAAAGTCAGGCAGGATCTGAGCAGGCACCAGGACCTAGTTACAAAAGCATCTGAGGCTGGAGTATCTTTTGAGTCCCTTCACTAATTCAAGGCAGGCACCCTGACCCAATAACAAAGGTACCTGAGGCTGCAGTATCCTTCGAGTACCTTTCCTAATTGGCCCAGCTGGGTGTCTCACAGATTCTGTGGAATAACAAGCCTGAAGTGTGTCCATGTGCAGACCAGGAATATCCATGCAAAAACAAGTGCGTCCAGAAAGAAGGCAAGCTTGGCAACATGAGGTGGCTCAGCACAGCAATGACTCCGTGCTCCAGCCACTAATCCAGCCAGCAGTCAGCGCTTGCACCACAGACACAGTGGGGTAATGGAATCGCCTGAGTGGTGCAACATTTGGAGCCTCGCCCCTCGGCGGAGAAAGTGAGGAGGCTCCTTCGTTACTGATGGCAACCTTCCAGATTCTCCCGAAAATGGCACATGGAGTGCGAATCACATCAAGAAGGCTCCAGATGTATGACCAAAGGGTGTCCTGCCACCCCCGACAGAGGGACATGACCCTCAGACAGCCCCAGAGTCACAGCCCATCAGCCACGCAGCCTCCCGTAAACAGCCACTACTGCGTATATCCAGAACATACTGGCTGGGTCTTTAACTGCAGACAAACAACATCCTTTTCACTCTCATTTTAATAAGTCTTCTAGAGTCCCAATCTTACAGAGACAATGCATGCAGGCAGTTCATAGCCCTTTACTTAAATAAACATGAGCCAGCATAGAGCGGAATCTTCTTCCGAGATTGCGGCTCATATCTACATGTTCCGTATCGCCACAGAAGAGATGTTTTGGACACCTTCACACACCAGCTCTGTCAGTGTAGCTACTGAGACACCTACAGGGACCACAATGCAGAGTCGCAATGCAAAGATGCTTCTTTCAGCTCAGTCTCCTTCCAGAGACAAGGCCCCACCTCTTTTTGGGACGCCACCTGGAGAGGCTGCTAAAAAATCAGGACTGTCTACATCCCCAGCAAGACCTCTCTAAATCTGACATTTCACCTTAATTGTACAGGAAATTTGATTGAATTATTGACTCAATTGATTGACATAGGCTCAAGGCACATGGAATGCAAATTAAGTAATAGAGTAGTACCCTGCCTAATCTTGCCTGCCATCCAGTTAAACAGGTTATTAATACCTACTTACATAATGGAAAAAGAAAAAAAAAAAACATTGTGTCATCTTTCTTCAAGGTGAAGTAGGACCGAATGGCAGGTCCTATAAGCTCATCTGATTTTATGCGACTGAACTAAACTTCCGGCTTCTCCCTTAACTGACAATAAACATGACAATAAAAATTTGATTTGCAGAATGTTTAGCCACTCATGTTCCCAGCATGCTCCCTAACGACATTGTCAATGACCCTTCATAATTTAGCTGTGGATTACTGTCATCCAATGAGGAATTCATGCAAAGCAGACATTACAGGCAGTAATGATGTTGAGGAGGGATATCTGGACCAGCGCCATCACCGTAATATCCTGATGTTAGAGAGAAGTAAGAAAAGAATTGTGCTTGGAAACTGTGTACTGTTGTTTAATGATGCTGCATTGACAGGGTTTCGAGATGCAGTGGCACCTTCTTTTTGTCTATTTTATGATCAACATTAGGTTCTCTCTTCCGGAATGTTGACTGTAGAGCTGAAGGGAAAAAAATCAGATTCCTATACTGTAGGCTATTAATGAAACAGATGTTTAAGGAGAGGCAGCAGTAATGACAAGCTGGGTGCGTAATCCCACCTGCAGACACCTTCACGACCTAACGCACCCTGACACCCCATATGGACGGGCAGGTTCACGGCACAGCGTCTGTTGCTCACTCCGCCATCCACACGATGTGGTTGTTGACAGGGAACCGTTTAGCTCGGATACAGGTCAGCGCAAAAGCGGCTCTCGTTGAAGATGTCATACTGTGCCTTAAAAATGTTCATACCAGACTTTGTTTCGAGAGAAAAGGTGCCTTTATTTTTCATTTTCCATCTGCTGTGAGAGCAGCACATCATACTTGAGGAGATGTGGTACCTGATGGTGTTTGTGTCAGCTAGCTGTGATCTCTGTCAATCTCTAATACTTCAAATAAATTACAGCTGTCTTTCCAATGCACCCCCCACCCACCCGCATGCATGTGAGTGAGCAACACCTCTGAAATGGAACGCCGACCCTCAGATCCCACACACACAGCATTCCCCGCACTAGAAAGGCTTTATCAAATCTCTGGGACACAGATGTGCTGTAATGTGTACTCAGACACACACGCCTGCGCACATACACACACACTCTCACCGGTCTGCCAGCCTATGTTGACGGGATCAGGGCTGTTAAAGTCGAGGCCATTTTTAGGGTTGAAATGTGCCAGAAGGAAATCCAAACCCACCGAGTAAAATTAACACAACATGAGCCTCAGATTTAAATCCCTTACCATACTAGAGTAGTTCCCAAAGGTTTTCCGCCAACTCCCCCATTTCCATTCACCAAATAACTTACTTTATGCAGGGTTGTGGGGGCCTGGATCCTATTCCAGGCAGCTTAGGGCACGAGGTGGGGGACACCAATACATTGCAGGGCACAGTCACACATGCACTATGGGCACTTTAGACACGTCCATTAACCTACACTGCAGGAGGAAACCCACAAATCACAGGCAGAATGTGCAAACTCCACACACACAGAGCAGAGGTGGGATTTTAACCCCTAGGCCTGAAGGTGCAAGGTAACAGTGTTAGCCACTTTAGATTTGAATACACACACACAAGTTTGTATTTCTAACCTTGTGAGGACCTTCCATTCAGTTCTTTGGACCTAACACTAATCCTACCCATGGTAACCTTAACTCTTACCCAGCCCTAATCGTAACCATAAGTAATCCAGCAAAATACATATACATATATATATACATATACAAATACATATATATACATTTTTACTTTTTACAAATGTCCCCACAAGGTAAAAATCAGGTTTTTAGCTCCTCCTGGGACGTTTTGTCCCCACAATGTATGATAAACATGGTATAGTACATACACACAATGCCCTCCCCCCATTAAAACCCTCCACCCCTAAGTTTTGGAACCACTGGATGCTTGTGCAACTCCGGTTAGTTTGATCAGTTGGTTCATACGACAGGTCAGCAGGAAACAAGTTCTCTGTAATGCTGGGTTTCTTTCCAGCTGCTCTTATAAGATGTGTCTTGTAACAGACCTGCGGTGATGGCTGCAGGGATTTTGACAGGCAGAAGCTAAACGGACTGCCTCAGGTTTGGTTTGGTTTCAGTTCAGACCCTCAGGGTATAACACGGCTGCATCAGGCACACCGAACACTGTCTAATCAGGCTGGATTCAAGTTCGACACTTCCTCTTTGCTGACTTTATGGGCCTCATTGAACCTGTATACACTTATTAACATTCCAGACCGCAGAGATAAAACCTCATAAACACTCTTTTATTCCCGCATTTTTACTAGGCTTCATATTTCTGATGCAAAACTTTCAATATGTCGCTCGTTTGCTTAACGATCTCAAAACACCATAACGATTAGAAGCTAAGAACAGAAAATGTACCCAGAGGAACCAACCCTGTTTCTGAGCCTGATAACATCTATAAAATCTCACATTAATGCTTCTCTTTGTTGTTCTCTATTGTGGGGAAAAGAGGATGACAGAATTAACAGAATTAACAAATCACCCACAGGCAGGGGAAGGCGTAAACAACCTGACCGCGGGCACCATCTCTACCTGCTCCTTGATGGTTCCCCTTCAAAGAAAAAGTCCCTCATTGCCGTGGTGAAGCATCACTCTTAATTACGCTTCAGAGACAACAGCTCCATTTCTTCCTGTGTTTGTGGTTCTTAATACCCTATGATAGTGTCACGCTTGCTGTTGTATCCTGTCATTTGGAATGGGTTAGCTGTGTACAGTGAAAAAGTTTGGGTGGGGGGCCAATTACTTTGTCATATGGCAATCAAGACAGTGGGTCACCTTTTCTTTCAATAAAGGAAATGTTCATTTAAAACATGTACTTTGTATTTACTTGAGCTTACTGTATATTAAATGTTATTTCAAAATCTGAAACAACTTCAAGGAATTAGCAAAACCTGAAGAAATAAGGCAAACACTTGTTCATGTTACTGTAGCTCCACAGCCCAGTACACGTCTGCTGATTTGTTATTTTAGCTCTTTAGCACATAGCAGCCTTGCTGAGGAAAACACCGCTTTGCTAATACACAGTGGTGTTGAATAACCAAATTAATCTGAGAAAACAATCTGCTCATGCTATAATAGTGCTATGTGACACATTTTTATGTCGGCCGCCTTTTTAAAAGGTTTTCGTCAAAGTGAACCTGAATTTAATGAGTAACTGAAATGCTACAAAGACATACAACAATGAATATGAAGCAACGAAGCATTTTTGCGCATCATGTTTACGTGGGGTTTGATATGCATTTTGATAACTTCCCTTTTTGGTTTCTGCTTCCAGATTTGATGGGATCAGCTGTTTATCTGTCTGCAGGTCATCACGCTTCGTCACATAACGTCCCCAAAGCAAATGAGCTGTTATCTTTCATTTGGCAGACTGACGTGCCTATTAGATTACACGTTAAACCAGCCGTCGCGCCTCATTTCTGCCGCACATCGTTTCCGTGGTGCTCGTAGCTCGTCGTTATAAACAATAATAAAAACAAATGAGAGCGCTGACAGCGGCGGTAATGAAAACAGATGGTGCCTGGAGGGCTGGCGGTAAAGGCCGCAACGGCACGAGGGAGCGTTAGACACGGTGTGCGCCGACGCTCAGGTTCGTGGCCATGATCGACAGAGGCAAGCCGTTATCGCCGGGACAAATCTCCTGCTTCCACGAGACCAGAAAAGAATGGCATTATGGGGTATAACATGGGAAATATACATCTCTTGGTAGTCTTTAGCATCATCTAATTACAATGACTTATTATTATATATTAATGTATATTATGCAAGACTCCTTCACATTGTGCCGTGGTTGTGTTTTTCCCCAGTTCTTTGCTTGCACTTCAGCGTACCACCAGGTGGCGCCTATAACAATGTCCACAAACATGCCGTATTGGATGATGGAGTGTAAAAGGCACGAGAATCCGAAGAAACAAGTATGAGGAAATCAATGGCTAAGCAAACGTCTTACTTTCATACTCATGTCCATAGCATGTGTGTTTAATTTTCCCTGATTAGTCTTGTGTTTTATTTAAATAACTACTTCAAAATGGTTTTTACTCCTGTGAAAAGTCAAACACTTAAACTGACACTATCAATTTAGCATAGTATCACACTGGTAAAATATGAGAAATGACCCTTTAGCCTCAGCTCAGTGTGATCATTTCATTGACTGACTGACAAGCGTGAGTACCAAGGTGTTCTCTTACAATTGCTCTACCAATTAGCAAATTCTTACCTAAGGATGAAGCTACTGTTTTAAAATGTGACGCTTCTACTTAAGGCAAGGACAAAAAAGGTAGCACTTCTGGCAATCAGGGAACCTGGAGTTTTGGATGTTGAGGTAAACCACAGTGCTCGGATTGATTTGACGCAACCCTGCATGTTGTTAATCCTGTTCTGATCCTCCCACAAAAACAGTGCTGTGTGACCATCTGAAGTCTTTTCACATTAAACTTCCCTACAAAGCATTGTCTATTTTGGGCGGTTTCAAAAGGCCTGAATAGGAGTTATCAATGCTAAGTCGTGTAGTCATGTTGTGGAATATTTGGCAAAATTTCGGTAGAGGTACATAGCAAGTGTCTGCTTGGTGAGCACTCCAAAGCAAGTAGTGACTACCCATGTCAAGGCAACAAAGCAGCAGTAAGACGCAGCCTCCCACTGCGGCCACTGAATCACAAGCCAGCAGATGTTGCAATGTCGGGACCCAGTCACACTCTTAGGAACCCCCTCCCCAGCTGCCACCAGCTGTAGATTAAAGCATCCTGTATCCACCTCCCCAGGTGCTACCAGCTGTGGATAAGGCTCCAGTGTTCTCAGTTTCAACTCAGTTGCTTCAGCATGCTGCTTGAGTGGGAGACTTTGATCAGCTTTGCTGTCCTGCACATCTTGGGAACACATCTTGGTTATTTCTGTCCCAGGGGCACCAGTGTACCAAGCAGAAACCTGTGGGCATCCTACTGGCTGAATCATTAAAAGAAAATAAAGGCCACCCACCTTGTGGCCAAGTTGTTTTGTGCCTTGTTAAAAACAGGGTGATACCGCGGAGGCACAGCTCAGGTGTTATGTTATTTATAGACAGCAGGGTGACTCAGCAACTACTACAGATAGCCCACACTCCACGCCATTGCTGGCCGGCCTGCGTGTTGCCCGAGCTCCACTTCCTGTCCACTTCTCATAGTCCACACTTTACGCCATTGCTGGCCTGGCCTGCATGTTGCCTGAGATCAACTTCCTGTCCACTGCTGATAACCCAACCTTCAGGTTGTTGCTGATCCAGTCTGCATGTGGTCCAAGCGCTACTTCCTGACCACAGCTAATAACCCACACTTCAAGTGTGTTGCCCGAACTCTACTTCCTATCTACTGCCGATAGCCCACATTTTAAGTATGCTGCCCAAGTTCTACTTCCTGACCACAGCTGATAAGCCACACTTCAAGCATGTTGCCCAAGCTCTACTTTCTGTCCACTGCCCCATTGGCCAGGAGAGTGACTAATTTTCTTGGCAAACTGGCACTGTGTTGAGAGTTTGACAAGCTCTATTTGGGTCATACACTGAGAGGCACATCCGCCAATGCTGGTAGCTGTGTCAACAGGCACAGGAAATGGATGGATATTCTTTATTCAGTCTACAGCTATGACTCCTCCATTGCTGAATAATGAATCACTACTAAGCGACAATCGCAGGACTAAATCAATCTAACACTTAAGCTGCTTTACCTCTCTACTTTTTACATTCTAGTTTTAATGCAACTGTACATCATGAAGGCAAAATCCATATCTCAGAAAGCCTGGTCTTATAGTAAAGTCCAGGATATTGTACAGCTTTGAGATTCCAAGAGGTTCATATCACATGTTTGCAGCTCAGATTTTCATAAAGTACCTTAGCACATTGGCAAAATTGTATTGTAAGCCCCAGTGTAATGATTATTAAAGATGGAATCTGGAACATCTAAGGATATTATGTGATAACTGAAAATACCTTTAGAGCATATATGGAAACACTTTCAGGAGCAGGTAAGCATGCTTTCTGTTGTGTTAAACATTCTTGTTCCCCCGCACCCCCCTTTTTTGGGTGCTTCCCTTGGAGGTTCGGATTCAAGAGATCCCTGTATCGTCTGCTGGCCTACCACACCCTCCCTCCACTTCAGCTGTATACATTGACTGGCTTGCTGCCTTCTGAGCCACCAAACCTGGTATGATCAATGGACTGCAGCCTCCAATATGCTGTTGTCCTTCTGACTATTACAACATTGTTCTTATTTGTATTAATTCATTTGTCCTGCCTGGTGCTGGCCAGAGGAAGATGGGCTTCCCGCTTGAGTCTGGTTCCTTCCAAGGTTTCTTCCTTCTGAGGGAGTTTTTCCTTGCCACTGTTGCCATTGGCTTACTCTCTGGGGGCTCTGGGCCTGGGACTATGTAAAGCGCTTTCTAACAGTGCTTCTTGTTAAAGGCGCTATATAAATAAAATTGAATTGAATCGTTAAAGCACAACTGTCATTTAATTGAATTTACAAGTAATTTAGTCAATTAGCAGTGAACAATGGCTGGCAGCAGGTATTTTAGTACGCAGGGAGTCTTCCAGTACCAACACTTCTGCAAAAACCCTGGCAAAGTTCTGACGTTCCCCACAGCTTTGCAACCATGCTCCTATCCTTTTTTTACAGGCTGTGGGACAGAGCTGAGGCCAGTCCTGCACCCCAAAACACGGGGTGAGCATGTTGTCACAGACCTTGGCTGACTGCTCTCTGACAACCGTCTGACACTTAAAGAAGATGTTTTATGATTTCATGCACCACGACAGATCTTTCCTCCAACTCTGTTTTTTTTAGTCCAAACACTGTTCAAAGTGATACACTGTCTATGTTGCAGTCACTCATACATTAGAATTTATAATACCAACTTTGAAAACAAGAATGCAGCAGCAAGTAGAAGCTAACATGGCTTCTTCCATCAGTTTTTTTGCAAATGAACTTCACATTAAAAATAACACGATGTAACAATTTTTTTACTTTTTCTTGTTCCTGGGCAGAAAATGTTGTTTCCCAATTGCTTATGCCTAAAGTAAATGGAAAAGACCTATTATTCTATTCAAACTTTGCTTTTGTGACCTGGGTAATTGGGGGCTGATATGTGAGAGTGAATTACATTACATTTCATTATCCAGGGCACAAAAACAAAGTTTGAAGGGAATAATGGCCATTTTCTATACTTGTACAACATAAGTAATTAAGAAGTAACACATACTATCCAGGAACAAAATTTGTGTTACATAATGTAATGGATGAGAAGATCTATGCTGTAATTCTATCCCTCTTCCATTATCGAAGTAGATATTTCCCAATTATGGCACACAATACAGGTAACTACCCCATGACTCTGACCAGGATAAAAGGTTAGAAGACGGATGGAAGGATATAATTCAGGTAAGTACTCCATGACTGTGACCAGGGTATCCACAAAAGTAAATACTTCATTAGATGAATGATATAAGAATTAAATTGGAAACAAAAGCTTTAACTGATTCCTGAGTCAATTAAGTAATTAACACCCCATTGTGCTCAAGAGCATGTATAAAAGACTGGCACTGACTCACTTGGCCAGTCTTTTAGCTACCATTGCTAGACTAGATGTCAGCAACTTAGAACAGCTCAAGTTGTCAACCTCCATGTAGTGAGCCCTGGAAACTGACTTCAGTCTGACGATTTGAAGACAGGTGAATAACAACACTAGAGACAACAACAGCAGCAACAATGACAGCACCAGCAACAACCTAGCAGCAGTGCGGGAATCAGGCTCACTCTCCATCTTTAAGTCCAGGCTGAAAGCACACCTCTTCAATCTAGCTTACAAAGACCTCAGGTAGCTACTCACTCCCTAATTATAGGATATAGGTCGAGGTGTAGAGCTGGGTGGGGATCAGTGTCATTGACTTTGGATGAACTGTTCTGTCAGTGCT
>JAACJT020000031.1:4597747-4615400 GCA_009936485.2 Gymnarchus niloticus | reverse complement strand
AACCAGCAAGACCACGCTGTCCCCCAGACGGATACAAGACTTGTCCTTTTATATCTATTGTTCTACTTGGATTCATTCATTTGTCCTGCCCGGTGCTGGTCTGAGGAGGACGGGCTTTCCCTTTGAGTCTGGCTCCTCCCAAGGTTTCTTCCTCTTGAGGGAGTTTTTCCTTACCACTGTCGCCTTTGACTTACTCTCTGGGGACTGTGGGCCCGGGACTATGTAAAGCGCTTTGCAACTGTGCTTCATGTTAAAAGTGCTATATAAATTAAATTGAATTGAATTGAACCTAGCTAGGCACCACTACGATTTCTAATGTGACTCTAAAGTCAGCAGCCCGACGCCGACCTGGAGCATTTGCCCTCTTCAGGGCAGGCAACAACCATTGTCATATGGGAGAGCATTACCATGCTCCAACTTAATGTTGAAGGTCTTACTAAAGCCAAGATTAACATAATCGAACATTTGTTAAAGACCCACAAACCCACAGCTATCTTTCGCCAAGGAGACCCGTATAATTGAGAGCTCCCGTCTGAAAATCCCGGGTTTCTCTGTGGCCACACTTACGAAGATCAACACCCATGGTATAGCCACCTTCGTTAAGAATTCAGCAAAGTGGAGTTCTCTAGCCATATCTTCACCAGACTCCAGCATGGAATGGGCCACAACACAAGTCAAAGGCATCACTGTCATTAATGTCTACAAGCCCCCATCTTACCGGCTTCAACCCCCCTCTATCCCTGTTCCACCTTGCATCTATGCTAGAGATTTCAACTGCCGTGGCACCACCTGAGGCTATAGGTCAATTCACCCGGATGGCACCGCACTCAAGGACTGGGCTTCAGCTTCTGGCGTGCATCTGCTATATGATCCCAAACAACCAGACAGCTTCCACTCGGGCAGGTGGAGTACTACCTCAAACCCTGACCTGGCCTTCGCAAACCTGAATGGCCCTGAACCACATTGCATCATCTTGGATCACTTCCCAAAATCACAGTATAGGCCATCACTGATCATCTCAGAAAGTCCTATTGCATCAGTTCCAACCAAACCAGTAAAGGGATGGAACATCCAAAAGGCTGACTGGACTCAGTTCAAAAGTCTTCTGGACTCAGAACTAGATGGCCTTCCCTCTCCAACTTCCACTGACTTGGATCATGCATATTCAGCTCTCTACCAAATTCTCATTGAAGTAGTGAAGAGTACCATCCCACGTGGCTTCCGTCGGTGCTATATTCCCACCTGGGACAAGGAGTGTGATTCACACTACAATGAATTCCTGCACGCTGACCCTGGAGGCATAGAGGGAGCTAACAAGGCTAGCAACCTGATGGACAGCCTCCAAGAAATGCAGACAATGATGGGAGGAAACTGTACAAGGGAATGATTTCACTCACTCCAGTAGGCTGGAATGGAAGACCTTCAACCAGTTCTCAGGTAGAAGCTCCAAATCAATGAACTACCCTCTTACAGCCAACTCAATGAGCAGCTCCTGGCAAATGGCAGATTCAAGGAAGCAAGTAAGGATCACATCCACTCTGTCAAGCAAGAAACCTCTGCATTGTGGCAAGCTCCTGGTGTCCATGGATGTCTTTTGCTATCCGCTAACTGAAGAGTGGAAAAGACAGGGACCTGAAAATATCCCTCCAGAATTCCTGATCCATTGTGGGCCATGATGCCTTGACTGGCTCAAGGAGTTCTACTCCAACTGCCTCTTAAATTTATTAATACCCAAGCTCTGGGCAACTATCATCGCCTTACCCAAACCAAACAAGCCAACGGATGACCAGAAGAGCTACCGCCCTATCTCGCTCCTGTGCGTTCCTTTAAAGTTCCTCAAAAGACTCATTGTTGCCCGGTTGGAACCAATCCTCAACCCCCAACTGACGAGCAAGAAGGCTTCCGCTGCAGACAAAGCACCGTCCATCAAATCGTTAAGCTGATGGATGACATCAAGATCAGTTTCGAAAAAGGTCACAAGGCGGGTGCCATCCTGGTGCATCTCAATGCAGCTTACAACACTGTGTGGCCCCATGGTCTCACCCTGAATCCTCTGTGGACCATCCCTAATCGACACCTAGTGCGGTTCATCACCACCATCCTCTCCAACCACAGTTTCATTTTAAAGACCAGTGATGGACATTGTCTCAGAAATGGTGTCCCTTAAGGCTCAGTATTACCTCCCATGCTATTCAACATAGACATTAGTGATCTCCCCCGCACTACCTTGCATCAGTATGGATACACAGATGACCTTGCACTCCGACACTCTGACAGAAGTTGGTGAAAGGTAGAGGATGTCCTTACAGCAGACATGGCACTACTCGCAGCCTACCTTAAAACATGGAGACTTAAACTCAGCATGGTGAACACCACCTCCACAGCCTTTCACCTTAACACCAACGAGGCAAACTGACAGCTTATAGTCAACTGAAACAGGTCCCCCCGCCATATAACCTACATCCAATATATTTTGGGGTGAAGCTCGACAGGCAGCTTACCTACAAGCAACATCTTGAAGCCCTGTGTGCAAAAGTGTCATCAAGGAACAATCTCCTGCGTCACCTGACTGGCTCATCATGGGGAGTGTCCACTTCTACTCTCTGTACTGGTGCCCTGGCCGCAGTCTACAGTACTGCAGAATATGCTGCACCAGCGTGGTACCGTAGCACTCATGTACGAAAGTTAGACATCACCCCCGGTAATACAATGAGAACTATCACTGGCTACCTGTGCCCCACTCCAACTGAATTCCTGCCCCTGCTCTTGATCATTACGCTCCCTGCCCTCTGTAGGGAAAAACACACATACAAGCTGGTGAGCAAGGCCATGCAAAACAACAAACATCCTTCCCACACAAGCTCACCTAGGATGCCCAACATCTCGGCCATCAATGCCTGTGCTCCCATCGCCCCTTCTCCTGCTATGCAGTGTCCCTGAGTGGCTCCAACTTCAGCATTCTTGACCAATGGAGGACTGACTGGCAGCAGACCCCCCAACGCATCCAACTCAACATCACCCCAGATATAAAACCACAGGGAGTGGGTCATACTTAACCATCTGTGCACGGGGGTTGGTCGATTCGGTACGAACCACTGGGGGCAGTGTCCATCTGCAGCATGTACATGTGGCAACCCCGAGCAGACTGCCCAGCATATTATACAAGAGTGCTCCATCCTCCACCCCCCAGAATGTACATATCGACCCGACAAACCCCAATCAGGAGACAATAATTTGGCTGCAGCGGCTGCACAACATTGTGTGATGTCTCATTCGAAAGTAGGAGAGAACAATAGCTGCTGGGTTATTTTTGACAGGACCTTCTGTGGTGATTAATCAAACTTCTGTTCATCTGACCCTGGTCAACGTCATGAGGACTGATCAACTTTGTGTGTTATGTGAAAGTAAGAGAGAAACATCACCAATGAGAGGCAAATTTCTCAAGCATGATAGAAGATGAACAGTTGTGGATATTGCAATTGATTTGGACCTCTAGCGCTGAAATGTTAAGCACTGTGATAGCTATAACAATGCATTCTGCAAATTCTGGGCCAAAATGTGTACCAGTCACTCCTGCTCCAGGATAAGATTTCAAAAGGTGGCCTTAGGGATGGTTCACCAGCAGATGCTAGTGCTGGAAAGCACAGAGAATCTCATGATGATGTTCCACAAGAATTGCGTCACCTGACCTTGATCACGGGGTAAGGAGAACTCAGTGTTTACAAAAACCTCAGAAACTTATTAGTTCTGCTTTGGGGCATGAGTAAGCAGGAACACAGGAAAATGTCATCTAAGGCCTCCACCTCTCCGAAGGCTCCGCAAGGACCATCAGAGCTGCTTAAACTGCATCCACCACTGTTGAGCCCCAGTGTAATCTGACTTGAACAATCTGAAACACTATGACAACTCTAATTAAGCTATGCTTCTAAGTCAACCTTTAAAAAATTGATCTAAACTCTTATTTTTAAGTAAAAAACAGCTCTTAGTGGGTCCTAAGACAGAATGAGGGGGTACAAAACACTTAGACAAGCACAGCATTGCTGTGAGTACAACACCTAGACGTGGGCTTTAACATACACCGGACACCATTTATTTGCTCTTGGTATCAGAGCCTCTTGTTTATTTTAGATGTTTCCTGGCGTTTTTCTTGGATTAAAATTGCGAGCATTTGTTTCCATACAAAATGAGACCCTTGCACCCTTTTGCATTCTGCTACTACTCCATCAAAAAACCTGAAAGATCTGCAGACCTTTAAATTGATAATGGGAGCCATGTACGCAGGGCCATCAGTGCTAATTA
Organism: Gymnarchus niloticus; assembly: GCA_009936485.2. Lineage (NCBI taxonomy): Eukaryota > Metazoa > Chordata > Actinopteri > Osteoglossiformes > Gymnarchidae > Gymnarchus > Gymnarchus niloticus. Next base: position 4,611,101 of record JAACJT020000031.1, on the reverse strand, counting down.
AAAACAGGAAGACTGGTTTAGGTACAGATTTTATTCTCATGACCCAAGTATCCACAGGTTTCAGCTAGAGACTTGGATTACTCATTATCCCACCGTACACAAATGAGCTGAAGAGGCTGAGATCAGCCACTTTTCTTGACTGTATTACACACGGTCCCTCTTTATCCTCCCAAGTGTGAAAGCTGTCAGGACACTTTTCCTGTGTCATCTAGCATAACGGAACATCTAAATTGGCAAGGAGGAATGTGTCAAAGAGACTTAACATTTAATGGGGGGGGTTGAAACATGGCCAAAGCTAACCTTCTGGTAACCGCCACAGCATAAACAGAAAATCGTTTCCAGCTTCAGTGTTTGCCCAGAAACCTCTCAAATGATGTCTGAACTCCTTCTGAAATGGGGTATAGTAGTTTTGGCCTCAGAAATTGCATCCCTCAGCGCATCTTCAAGCCAAAGCGGTTGTGTCCTGAGGAGGGATTACTGTTAACGTATGTATTTTCCGTAGACGTGCCTCTCTGTGACTTCACTTACATTCCGCTTAACCTGCTTAACCTCTGGATATACACCGTCTGTAACAGACAAGCGCTTTTGTCCACATTTAGCAGTTCTCTGGGTCTTCTCTGCTGTGAGTTTCCCACATAATAGCATCAGTGTCTCCTAGCAATCAAACTCAAGCAGGAAAACAAATGCGTTCAATGGAAAGCAGCCCTGTGTCTAAGGATGCACCTTCTTGGCCTTGGTGACTGCATAGGCCTGATTGCATGTAACACTGGCACCAGCACTAAAAGCAGCTCTCCTCACATAATGTATTTGTTATGTCGTATGAGGGGTTATCTCACAACTTACAACCTGCAGTTCACATTATCGGATGGTGGACCATCCGATCAAGGACACACCCGGCTGTTCCTCAGGAGAGACTTGGCCACCGAGTCATCTGACAGACTGAGCATATTCTACAAAGAAAGATATGTTAGCTAGCCATCATGGCTCAGGCAGATCTCATACTGCTCCATAGCATGGAAGAAAATCTACATGGAGTATCAAAGAGAATTAATGTGCTGTTTGGAACCATCCTGCCATGATTTTCAGACTTTCCTCAAAAAAAAAATGAGATAAGAGAATGAGAGATACAAGTATAGTTATGCAGTGTAGAGCAAAGGAGATTTTACCATTTGGTTTGAGGAATTAGCTTCTCAGGAACTAAACACCAGCAGATGCCAGTAAACAGGAGAACTTCTGAAAAGCAGCAGGACATCGGCATCCGCACTCCATAAAGTAAAAGTGCCTTTGGCATGCAAGAAAATAAACATTTTATACATTGTGAGGACCTGGAGGAGCCACAGAGCAGAGGCCAGGCCAGGGGTGCACAGTTTTTTTATTCCCCAAAACAAAAAAACAAATCCACCCTGGCATCAAACAACAAAGAAAATCAAAAGTGCCGCTGGTGCCGGGGGAAGCTTTATTATACCAAGGTATAATTTAGTACACCGAGAGGACTGCTTGGCCCGGTTGGTCCAGGGGAAGAAACAGGGGGAGCTTGGCGAGGAAGTCACCCAGTCTCCTCACCAGCCGCTCCCATCAAGCTGTCTGTAATCAAATTATACAAGTTAGCCGATTGTCGGGTCCTCTGTCTCTTCCGGAATCCCCCCTATCCTTTACAACGTCAGTTGGAATCTGCGATTGGAGTGCCAATTCCGTCTACTCGCATGTGCAGTTGGCAAGTGGCTGCGATTGGTGCGGCGGGGTGCTGACATGCGACCATAGAGGGTGGGGTGGTTTCCTTCTCCCCAGCACCCAACAACATACAAAAGGCCACCAGACAGCATGAATACAGGAATGAAAAATCTTGAAGGTCTAACTTGTATTTATACGTCTCCCCCCAAAATGTCACAGAAATGAACTATATAAATATTAATAAAGAGTAACACATTTATAATCCAAGCAGAGCTTTCCTCCAGTACAGAGATGACAGATCACCCTGCCTCTGGGGGATGATTAGCACAGGCAGGCTCCCCTGCCAGGGCAGCACCTTCAGAAATGGATGGTGATCAGAGTTTCCAGAAAGGTGTGAGGCAATGGCCCAGGATTTCACCAGATCATGCCGGTGATCACCCAGATCTCACAGCGACTTCACACAAATGGCCTGAATGGGCTGCAACAGGCTTCCATACATCTGTGTGACCTGCAGAGAAGAGGAAAAAGGCACTAGGATGGAAGGACTCAGGCAGGGTCAATGAAACATGTGAACATGAGGAGCTACTCTGGGCGAGAAGAGCAAGCCAGATGTTCATTGAGAATAGCAGCCTTCAGATGAATGTGCCCACTGCAAAGGCTTCCTAAAGAGGGCCACCTCAAGGACCAGGAGTGTCTGTCCACGAACTGAAGGCCAGGTACAGTATAACTGGCTGGTAATTGCCAGTTATGCTGTACCTGGCCTTCATTTGGAAGGTAATTAGTAAGAATGGGTCTAGTTTAAAGTAGCTATCAGCCATTTGACGTTTGCACGACTCGTAGCGGATGATTCTCACCCACATATTATCCAAAGTTTTAGAAAATTTCAAATTTTTCCCATAATCATCTTTAGAAACATTTCTTCCTTGAATAAACATGACTTAAAAAACCTCCATGAAAAACACACACAGGGGCAGCCATTCATTCAGCATTTCTGGAGCAGTTTTGGGGTTATGGGCCATGCGCAAGGGCCTAATGGTGATGGTTATTGTTATGAATATACAGGCTGGACCCAAGTGCAGAGCCAGGTTCTTTATTCACAGTCAAAGGACAGGCAGGGTCAAAACCAGAATCAATGGGGTTGTCAAAAGCCAAAGGGGTATCCAAGGACATGGTCAAAACAGGCAGGGTCAAGGCCAGAGCAGACAGGATTTCCAAAGCCAAAGGGACAATCAAAAACATAGTCGAGGTCACAGACTGTCAAAATCTAGAAAGGCAATCAGCACAGCAAACAAATCCAAAGGGCAACAGGGCAAAGTCAACAGATACACAGAAGGTCAAACACAGGTAAACTTTTAGAATGCAAACCACCTATTAATGATTTGAAACACAATACCTCACAGTGAGGTAACAGAACTGCAGGGTCTAAGTAGACCACTTAATGATACATGGCTGGGTAGTACTCAGGTGATTGGGAATGAGGATAAGCTGGGCGTGGCTGGCTTGTGGGAGGAGCTAGGCGTGGCTGGCTCGGTGTGGGTGTGACAGTTATGATGGACCCTAGTCATAAGATTTGAACTAGCAACCTTCTGGACAGAGGCACAGATGCCTAACCCAACATAGGGTTGGAAGGGTTACTGTAAAATGTATTCCATTACAGATTACAGAATACACACATTAAAATGTAATTTTGAACATATTCTGTTTGATTACTCAAAGCAAGCAATGTAATCGAAATACTCTGGATTACCTCCACACGATGTTGAATTTTAAAATGTGAGTCCTTAAAAATGTGAATGTGACTACAGTCTTTCAAGTATTCAGATGCATGCTAATTTCTAAACATTGCTGGGGTAAAAATAAAACGTGATCTGCAAACCATTGCTCATTTGCTCACATTCACAATGACTGTTATGGTTTTATCCGCTGCATACTTTGCATAGCATACAGTTTGTGTTTTGCCTCAAGAGTATAAAATATCAAAAGTGCACTTCATAACACCGATAGAGGATTATGCTCAAATTGAAAATGTGACATTATTAATCCCATAAGTTTGAAAAGGAGAACTAACCTCCAGATGATTCTTCAGGTTAGACGTTGAATCATTTGAGGTAGATAGGAGGTTGGATGCTTATGCTGTATTATGATGCTGCATCCTTTGCTGAATTTGACAATAACATGCTCCCTGTGATGGACACGTCGCCATCCAGCCTTTCTGTATCTGCCTCCACTAAGAAGGTGTACTACGCCTTTCAAAGGTGCGTGCCACGACACGCTTTGTACTGGATTTATGACATGAAGCAATTTGTGACGCTCACCTTATGCAACTTAAATTCTAATTAAAGTAATCCCTTCAGTAATCTACATTTTTTAAAAATGTAACTAACTGATTACCACCAGTTTAAATGGTACCTATAATGCAATGCAGTTGCTCACATTTTGTATTCTAAATATGCAATGTCGGTATACGTATTCTGTTACTTGCCAACCCTGCCTGCACATCCATACGTCATCCCATTGAGAGTATGGTTAAAGAGTTCACATTTTCACTGACGGTCCATTCATGAGTTTACGCTGGAGCTATTTTATGCACCAGTCGCATGTAAGTCTAAACTTGCTCCTGGTTAAGGAACTGAGTCGTGCGACGTCTTCAGCATGTTTGGCATATGGAACAGTTGGGGCTTGATGTCTGTCACGTCACCTCTCACTGGGACTTCCATACCCTCCCCAAACATCCCATTATTCCCTTGTACCCCCTGAAGATTTAAATCAAAATGCTGTACATTTCTGTCAAAGAAAATTGTTTTAAAATACGTGCCTCACAGCCAACGTAAGTAAATGGGAATGGCATGTTCGGCCTAAATCTATGCTTATGCAACCATATCTGCTTCAGTGAATGCCTAATCCCGATATTGAGAAGTCTACTCTTTGGAAAACCCTTCATTACCATCATTACCCAACAGCATGGTCTTATGGAGAACAGAAACTGCTTCTGTGCCCCACAAAATAATTTTTAACCCCCAGTGGCAGCCGAGACTCCCACAGAGGAACTGTACACTGACCGGTTAAAACCCGAGTGTACTTCCAGCTACACCCATCCATTTCCAACGAGCAAGGGCTGTGCTGCTTCAGCTAGCAGGGTCAAATGGCTCTTAATTTCACCACAAGTCTAAGCAGGCTAAGGTGAGGGCATGGACTCCAGCGTCTCACAGGATGCAGGAAGGCAGACACCATGGAAAGTAGGCGGAAGTTAAATTGTGGAATATCTGTTAATTGGACAAAACCAAACTGCTGAGAAGAGACTAATAGAACAATGTCCCTAATGTGTATATCATTTATGATAATTATTGTTTAATTTTTTTCCTGTCCAGTGAATGTGGAAATAAGAGCACAGTAGCTAACAGCCTACATTAACTCTGCTCATTCTCCCCATCGCAGAACGGATGGAATGAACACGGCCTGTCAAGTTGCGGACATTCTGAGGACCCTGGGGGAAGCTGTGAAGGGGGGCCAGAGCAAGGATGACGAGGTTCTAGTGGAGCAGGTGGAGACGGTGAGCCTTGAATGGGCGACCTTGCCTCCAAACATGAGATTGCCAGGTGGCTGCAAGTCCCCAGCAAGGGCAGCTCTCCATTGACCCCCCCGAGCATGCTGGGAATTACCCCCCTCAGAGGGGTGACCTGGTATGTCACCTCATCTGTAATGCTAAATATTTGTTTTTCAGGGGGGGAAACTGCAGCATCTGGCTGCATAACAAAGAGGTCCAATGCAGCATTTCATTTAAATCTGAATACAGGCATTAGTCGTGTTTAAATGAAGCATTTCCGTATGGAAAAAGGAGCCGCCTGACTGACAGTCTCGGTGAATCTAAATCACTTGAGCCTCCAGTGCCGTTCATACAAAAGTGAACATTAATATGCAGCAGATTAACATCCTGTTGTTTTGCTGTATGATTTTAATTTGGAGAAATTTGTTTCATTACATATTTTAAATGTTAATCGTCAAATAAAAATGCATCTCATTCACATTTCCTAAGCAGAAAAATGAGTGATGAGAAGACCAGATCTCTTCCATCTCTGCCTATCTGAAAAGGACATATTTGAGATTTCTCCTCTGTTCATTTTTTACTTACAAGCCTCCACTGGAGTCATGATAGCAGCGTGACACTCACTGTTTCTATCCCAGCATGCCCTGTCCCAGCCTTTATCAGCCATATCATTGGGATTCAGTGTCCCTACCATGGCTAGGTCATGCCATGTTGATGGATTCAGGATGGATATCATATCATATTTGGACACATCCATCAGCCTGTACGCAATCTTTCAGCACCGTCAGTTAGAATATTTTTAGACTTTGTCTGATGCAACATTTCTCCTTCTTGATGCCCTCCATGGCAAGTGCTCCCAGATGGAACGTGCTCCATGCCCTGCCGTCAGAAAATGCCCAATGGAGATCAGGGAAAATGGGCTGCCAGCGTTCTGGAGGTGCCTTGTGAATCACAGATTGGAGTTTGTGGGAAGACCCGCCCCTAGAGAGGCCACGCCATTATTCGAGGCGGGCACCGTGCCGACATGCAAGCCCAGAGGGCCAGTTAAGTCTGCAAGATACCGCTGCTCTGCTTATTCCTGTCACGTGTCGTGTGGCAGAGCATCACCGTGGAAACAAGGACAGGGGCATCTAAAGGAGCATGTGTGACTTTTACAATGCTATGGATGTAAGTTTGTGCTTTTCCCTTTCACAAACTGCTGTGGGGAAATGTTGGCTTCATTTGTTCAGCAGATCAACACACTCATCTAAACTGTGTGAAAATTATACTTATGAAGTATTTTACTCACACACATACAGTCGTGTGAAGAATGTGAAAGTTATGTTTAATTGTAAGAAGGCACAGAAACTTGACTCGTGAAACTGTAACATTTTTAGTAAACTGTCATTCTACATTTTACACACCAAGCTCATTTCTACAGATCAGAGTAAAAATGAGCTATCAAAATATGCGATTCAGTGTATTTACTGTAATTACATGGATGTGTCCACACTTCAGTTTCTGTTGATATTGACTCAGACGTGTTTATATTTGAATCATTTGCAGATCATCGAGAGACGTGATTGTTTATTGATCGTTTGAAAGAAACCATCCATGGTAGCCCGCCAGCTAATAGCCTGTGTTATGAGGACGGCGGGAAGCTCCCAGCTCATAAAAGCAAAATTAGCTCTGGCTACTCTTTGACCATTTTATTTTTCATGCTACAGCAATTACATTATTCAGCTCCCTGTTCATTAAGCGGATTTAACCACTGAACGATTCGTAGCTTTACAGCTGATTGCATCCGTCATACGGGGAAGGTTTCCCGCAATCTAGGAGCTGCCGTCAAACTGTCACTCTAACTGAATTCAGATCTTTACGATAACTCCCAGTCTTGGTCCCAATGTTTCCAAAGCAGGAATGCGACAAGGTGGGACAACCGTCCACATGCATTGCCATTGTAAAGCGGTTCGAGAGTCAGAGCTACAAACCACAACTGAGTGGCAACCACCAGCACTTTGCTACATAGATTTGTTTAAAGCTCCTCAGTGTTTAAGATAAGATAAGATAACCACAAGGAGATAAATAAAGATGCAGTCGCAATTGGAACCCTCAAAGCAGGCCCAGCACTGAGTGGAAGGGGGAGAGCACCCAGGTGTTCATATGTTCATGTTTACAGTATATGTTTGCCTGAATATAGATGAGAAAATGGGACGCTCAGCCTGGTATTTCCCAGAGCGACAGAAATCGGCCACACTCTGGCAGTTACCGAAAGAAAAAAATGTCATGAGGGTCCCGTGAATCAGTCCTGCACTCAGAGCACATTCATTCAGCTTACGGTCATTTGTCATGCAACAAGCAGAGGCGGAGTGGCCTGCAGCCGTTTTTCACGCCGGCTCGTAAGCGTGTGCCGTGTCCGCTGAAGTGTCTGGCGATTGGCCAAGCCTCCTTTGTGTGTCAGAGCATGAAGGCTAGCTGCTGCGGCAACAGATGTTCACACGCCTGTTCACATGCTCCAAACACACCCAAATTGGAAATTACTGCCACCTCGCCTTATCTGCTTGGTGACAACATGGCCCATAGCTCCTGGCTGATCAAAGGGGTGCCTGTGGTGCAACAGATAAGCCAGAACGTCAGTGCTTCTACGCCAAGCATCTTCAGGATATTTGGGCCAGACAAAAATCTCGAGATTGACGTGCCGAAATCACTCCGGCTCTAAGGGAATAGCACACCTTAAACCAGAGATGGGCGCACCAACCTCCAGAATGGTATTGTCCTTGTTTTGTTTGCTCGTGTTGGATCATTTTCCCCTGCATCTTTCTTACATGAACAGCCTCATCCAAAAGGGCGTCGTACCACGTAATGAGTCAAAGACTTAGTGATGCACCATCAAGAGTGTAGCTTACTCATCCAATGTCAGTGTCAACGTGATGGGGATGCGGCCAAAGTGAAAAAACAGCCCTATCATTACAATCTACAGGCCTGACCCCACATGGTAAATTCATCAAGATTTCATATTCTGCAGAAAATTCTTTATGTCACTCTCTGATCGTACTGATAGTGGAATAGTAACAGGAACCTGGTGTGACTTCAGCTAGTCTGTTTCTTGGCATCATCTTTGTGAAAAGAACCCCTAACACTCAACATACCACTTAAACAACGGCATAAATTTTAGGCCAACTATATAATTAATGTTTGCGAGTTGGGTAGCATTAATAAGGTCTAGTACCCTCATGTAAATAATGCATAAAGGAGCTGTATGCAGGCGCACCTACGAGCCTCTGAAATAGGCTCAGCTGCACATTGCAGAGGTGTGATGCAACATGGGACCTCTTAGGGGCAATGATGACCTTTACTTGCTTCTCCACAGTCCAGGGAACCTCAATAACATCATTTTGATTGTCAGCCTCAATTGAATGGCCACTCGCTCACATGACAGTGCAGCTTTTCCTTTGTGAATGCATCTACTTTCTAGTTCACATGTGAGTATTTTCTCAAGGCAGGGAGAAATTGTTTCACGGGAATCGTTTAAATGGTGCGCATGCAGAACATATGACGCAGGACAGTGTAAACCAGTCCTGCAAGCAGACATCAGAGCAACACACCTTCCCACCTCAAAATCAAGGGAACCCATGTCATGCGTGAGCTAGAAAACAAGTCGAGTAAAAGTGGTAAACTGCCACAGCGCTTGTTCCTTTGTTTTTTGAAGAAGAAATGTCAACAGAGGCCAGTGTTGTGTGTAAGCTGTCATTCAGATTGGACATGCTCTGTAACTTAAATAACTAGGAAACAAGAAGCCAGAGGTTATTCGGTGGTCTCTGAGAGACGCTGCCTGCTTTTCTAGCCTCGTTATTTTAATTATTCAAAAGCCAATTGTTTATGTAACGCGCAGCCAGAAGCTCTTTCATGTTTCATTCCAGAATGGATCAACTCTCCACACCGAGATGCAGGTTCCCGCTATCAGAACTCAAAGGATTCAGGCACACAATGGAGTCTACCCACAATGCACCACTGCCTGTTACATAATGCATTCTAATAACCAGGGGTCGTTGGGAGCTGACAGTGTCCCTGGTGACAGGAGTATCTGCCTGTCTGCTAAGCGGCATCGGGGGCACACTCATTGCAGGCGTTAAATAGCAACTGGAGTGAAAAATGTCAATTATCAAATTTTAGCAGTGGAGATAACTGCAAATCACGTCAACTTCAATAATTAGACTTCTAGCACAAAACGCTTAACATAATGGAAAAGCACCTCCAGAGCAAATAGCAAAGGGTGAGGGTTTGAAATGAGGTGACCCGGGCATCTGGCACTCAGACCCATCATGCTAAAAATTTGGCACCCCCTAAGGCTTAGGTGAACCTGGTACACTCCCAGGTCTTGTTCCTTCCGTCATCCTTCAGCTATGCCTCTGCGTGCTCAGGCCAGTCCAACAGCATACCAGCATAGCCGTCCTTCCTGCCATCTGATATCAGGAGCTTCCCACAGCCTGACAGGAGGGAAAAGAGAAGATCGTGACAATGGCACCCAAATACCAGAAGATTGTCTTCAGTATTCCAGACGTGCTCTCACCTGCCCTACTTTGCTACCCTCTATATACAAAAATCAATAGACCCAGGCAGCTACCAGGCCTCCCTCATCTTGGGAACATCACGTTCACCATTCTGTGTCAGGTGCCACTCCACGCACCAGTCATGTTTGCCATCCGCTGTGACTTCTTCCTCAGCTGTCAGGCATGGGGTCACACCTCAAGCTGCATTCCGAGCTGCCAGCACTCTTTTCCAGCATTTCTGGGTCACACACTTTGATGCAGCATGCCGCTAAAGAAGTTGGTTGTGAAAACAGAAGCACTGTGATGTCTCCACAAAGCAAGATAAGGACGATGACTAACCAAAATGGCATTTAATTAATTTATTTATTTTGTTTATTTCACATTGGTAAAAGTTCCTGTTATAAATCATTTCCACTGAAGTGGCAGCTCACAAAGACAAAAACGCAGACGTGTGTGGGTGTTTGCATGCTGGGTTCATTAACATATCCGTCAAATGACCGTCTAATTTCCGGAAAAAAATACACCCACCGTATAAGGATAACGAAACGGCTGATTGCAAACAACTCATTGCAGTTTGATGGAATGGAATCAGTTAAGTCTGATTCACTGCGCTTTCAGTGTTCGTTAGAATAGAACCGAAGCTGTGCTCTCAAAAAGGGGCTCGTTACTATACAGCACCATACAGGAAAATAACGCACTGTAAAGTGCTTTTCCCATAATAAGGTGCAGGATGTGTTCCAGTAGAAAGTGGTTGTCCTAACGACACCGGCAGCGGTACCTAGGCTGTCTTCACAGGTTTGGGTGCCCTGCTCTCTATTGCGATTCCCATTTGAGTGGAGGTCACGTAGACTCGTCTAGCACCAGACTTTCCTCCGTGGTTATCAAGGGAAAAAGCGCCGTCTTTATTTGAGAGCGGAGAAGATCGCTGTGCCTTGATAACTGGAATACACTAGAAAAACCAAAAATGCTTGATGGCTTTGTCCGGGAGTTACCCGTTTGTTTTCCAGCATGGTATGAAACAGACAAGCATTAGACTGAGCACAATATAGTGCGGAATTAACTTTTAAATATTAAATGAATGCTAGAATAAAACACAATGAAGTACCGTCTCAAACTATACTCTACTGTTTTACATTATTTCAGTATGTGCTTTATCAGCTCCCGCTTAAAATAAGCTCTTGTAATTGACTCCTTAATAATTTACTGAGCATAAAATGCACTGTTTAAAATAATGATAATATAAAATAACGTCTGTCAAGCTGTGGAAGTTATCTTCACACCTTCCACCTAAATCTCCTCATGGAAAAATACTTTATATCTAGCATTTTACCTGGGGGAGGAAAAGACCTTTCAGCAAACGCTGAAGATTGTGTCAGCCGAGTAAATTACTGCTCTGAAATCGGAAAAAAATAACTATATACAGTATGTGAGAAAAAAATAGGTTTGTGGAGACGTAAGACGCACCGTCCCATATATGACAGACGGCCAATCCTGCTTTCTCATTAATACCACCTCACATAGCCTGAGTCGTACCTGAATCTGATCCTTCTGCGGACGGACGGACCGACTGACTTTTACTTAGATTTATTTAAATAAATACATGAGCGGTACTCAGTTAATGGGAGTAATTTAAAATTGCGGCGGCTACTCAGACTAATCTTTGAGTTACCAACGTCTTTAACTTTTTTTTTTTTTTTTTTATAAGTCCATAAGTACTATAAAGCATAGTAATAATAAAAAAATAATAATTCCCAGTGATCGTGCAGCATATTCTACCATTGACTCTGAAATGGACCAGCCTTGCTTCTGGTACGTGTGAAGAGAGATTTATTAAATGGGACTGTCGTTATTATTATTATTGCATACATAAATACAGAGACTGTAACAGACTAATTCCACAAAAAGCATGCTTTGGAACCTATGACTCTTACAGTGAGTTTGTGTCTCCACAGCATTGTAGTTGGTTGAGGTTTTAATCCCCCCTCTGCTGCATTAGACAGACACTTGCATTTGTAAACAACTGTCTCTGCTCTTTTCTACTCCAAAGCCTTGATGTAACCCAAGGTGACGCCAACGGAATGGAAAACACTCTACAAACAGGTTCCCTGTGTTAGGAATAAATCACAGGGACAGCTTTCCCCTTACAGTTATCTGCTCTTGGACAGCCATAAATTTCTGTGTGCAAAGCTGCCGCCCTCACCCCCTCTCCAAAATGAGAAAAATTACAGGGAACGTACCCATAAGAGTGCTTTATTAATGCGGAGCCTGTATGGAGGGTCAAACTGTTTGTGAAGGTAGTGTAGGTCCACAGATTGGCAAAAGACAAACAAACTCTTTTGGGAACTTTCTTCAGGGATCTCCTCTGTGTTTACAAGCAAAACGGGAGCCTCAACCAGCTTCATTTTATTATCAATTATGGCTACAATATGTATTAATATATTTATTTACAATTTAGAACTGGAAAAATGTTGCTCTCTTATTCCCTAAAATTGTTTCTTTCCCTAAATCAACCAGCCTCTGTCATGCTCTGTTGGTGTGAAGGGGGCACTGAGGTGGAACGTCAAGCCATCGCACGCCACCACCACGATATGGCCGTGAGAAATGGGAAATGACAGCTGCCCAATCTGGTCTGCATTGAGGGTGAGTGAGAGCAGCATGCCGGTAGGCAGGGCATCGGGGACAAAGGCCTGGCCTAACGGCACCTGAGCACCAGGCTCTGGATGTGGAACACAGTGCCGGCTGTGGCCAGTGATGGGAAGGAGCGAATATAGGCTGACTTACCTCGCTCCTTATGCAGTTGAGGAGGCGGTATCCTCCAGAGAAGGCATTTCTGGTGGGGAACCCCCTAAGAGGCCATGGTTTGGACATCAGCATTATAAGCAGATAGATGGAGGTCTTCACATGAAGACACTGCCCCCTATTTTCACAGAAAAAGCACAGTGGTAAAAGAGCTGGGTCATTGTATGGGGCATAACACAAGAGATATTATCCAAAAAACTATTTAAATAAAATAATAAAATTACAATAGGTCTCAATTGGCACAGATCTTGTAAAGTGAGCATTAAATTAGCCGACCCAACAATTCCTCATTGTCACAAAGGGGGGTATATACCTGTTCAGTGTCAGATATGATTAAAATATTCATCCTTGAGTACCAATCCTGAGGGGGCGTCATAGTAAGGTTAACTGACAGGCCAGCTGATAAACAGGGAGAGAAACAAACAACAGACACACATATGGTCCAGCAGCACCTGTTTACCCTGATAGCTGATCAATGTGTCACTTTCATACTGAATCACCCCAATTAAAGATAGCTCACAAAATTATGACCTATGCCTTATGTATTGGGAGGTACTGTTTATTTTTTTTTTTTCAAATGGATTATGGCCTGCTTTCTCAGAAAGTGAGACAAACTATGTAGGCAAAAAAGTATAGAAGGTACATACCCATTCCGAAGACAACATTGTAATGTACATACCCAACATGAATATCGTATTATAATTTAAATACTGAATCCTAATGCATTATAATGTACATACTCAACATGAATGCAGTATTATATAAAGTACATTCTCAACATGAATGCAGTATTATGTAAAGTACATACTCA
>JAACJT020000031.1:4578444-4597647 GCA_009936485.2 Gymnarchus niloticus | reverse complement strand
ATTATATAAAGTACATTCTCAACATGAATGCAGTATTATGTAAAGTACATACTCAACATGAATACAGTATTATAATGTACATACTCAACATGAATGCAGTATTATATAGAGTACATTCTCAACATGAATGCAGTATTATGTAAAGTACATACTCAATCCTAAAATATTATTACAATGTACATACTCAATCTGTATACATTGTTAAAAAGCATATACCTAATCTGAATACATCATTATAATTTACAAACCCATTTGGAATACAACATTATAATGTACATACTCAACACGAATAAGGTATTATATAAAGTGCATACTCAATCCTAATACAACATTATAATGTACATTAGACATACAGCATTCTCAGTTTAACTGAAACTTTTTCATAACAGCATCCAAATGCAACAACTATTTGATATTTTGATTTAATATTACATTTAAACTGATTTTAGAACTTATATTTCAAAACGAGACATGATTTATTGAAAGCTCTTAGTGGAGTATTAATATATTCAGACACGCTGATGAAGTGGAAGTCCCCTTCATATTTCATGTGTAATAGTTAATTTTAAAGGGAAATAGAGCGTTTAAAAATGGTATTCGTGCAAGAGGGACTTTCATGCAAGCACAGCGGGCAGAATGAAAAGGCAGCCCCAATTAATAACATCTGCATCATTTCAATTTATAATGAGCATATATGCACAGCCTTTGGTGCCATAAGGCATGACTCAGGAAAATGTTCACCCACCACCTATACACAAATACATATACTGTATATATTACATACAAGGCCGTCATTGTCACTCCAGTTTTTATGTCATTTCATTATGGTTAACAGGGCATTTCATGATCCTTCAGGGCTTTACTCCTCTGACTACGGCCTTTGGTGTTTCCCTCACATTCCATGAAGTGGTAAGCTCCGTGAAAGCTGTTTTAACCTGTGATTCCATTCCAAGCCTTCGTGCTGTGAAGTGTATCTGCTGTTGAACACAGTATATGACAGAAATAATGATTTAGTTAATAGAAGTTACACAAGTTCAGACATGAAAACTGCGATTGAGGCGCATCTTGTCTCACTTCAACGTCACTGTCAATGAACACGTCTGCTGAATACATGTAAATTGAGATATTTACTCTGAATTTAATTGATATCCAAAAATTGATATCCAAATTTAATTGATATCCAAGTTATGAGCGCGTTAAACAGCTCACATAAATGAATCGTGAATGTAAAGTTACAATTTATAGTCGGTTCCCTAGATTCCGTTTCCCACAAGGCGGTAATGCGAGTTCTCTCGCTCAGCCAGCTGTGACACCTCCTGTGATCATTGTGATGACAACACCCCGGGTCTTGGCATCCTGGGGGAGCCGACACCTGCTCAGCCAGCCCCCGCTGGCCTAACACCCACATATCTCCTTATTCTGGGTGGACTTTAAGTTCCTTTGTCACACACTCCGTGATTAATGACAGCAGTCTAAAAGAACGCCTCGAACCCTTAAAAGTGCTGTCACAGGTAAAACACCATTGGCGACACCCAGGCTGGAACTGATGGCACAGACGGAAGGAATGGAGAGATAGCAGCCCTGGATAACCCTGTGGAGAAGCAGTTAGCTGTGTAATCCATGCCACGATCAGAGCAATAACAACAGATAAAGAGGAAGACCAAGAAACGTCACTTAATAGCTGGAAACCTATAGTGTCTTTAAATCATCGAGGCACAGAAAGAAAAAAATGTACTGAATTTAGGCAAAAAAGAAAACTTGGTTTTATTTTATAGGTAGACAATGGAAGGTTTTTTGAGCCTAAATGCAGGAAGTGTAGGAATTTCTGCATATTAATGAGATCCCTGCATTTTACAAAAGGTAGATATTTAGTCTGTGTTTATGCCAGCATACTGCTTATAAAATCACACATAAAACATAATGGAACAGGAGACACGAGGACAGCAGTATGATCCCAAGTGCCATCCATCAGGGCTTCGTAACACACTGGGCAGAAGCAGCTGCATACATTTAGATAAACCAGGTGCTGGATTATCCTCCGCTGAAGCAGCCGGCTGCATGCTGGGTAGGCAGCGAGGAGGCGGACCTTCAGACACATGGCTCAACAAAGACAAACCCTGGCTAACAGAGGGTTTAGTGACAGGCAAAATACACACAGATAACAGACATTAACACTAGACACCTGGAATGATTAATCACTGCAAAAAGAGATTACTGACAAAGATGGTTTACTGGTATGTAAAAATGATACTGAAACTGTCCCATGAGCCTTCAGGGCAAAGTCTGCAGTTGGAGGTACAGAATTATTCACATGTTAGCTATTAGCTTAGCCAGTTTCCACACTTATTGAGAGCAGGACATCATCAGACTCCGGGTTTTCAATAAGCCTGAAGCACTAGCAGTGAGATAACGAGGGAGAGAAAATGAGAGAGCAGAGAGGAGACAAACTGGGGAACAAAGACTGCAGTGAAGTGCATTTTGGTCCCAGTGGAAACTTCCGGTACAAATCAAAGGAGATCCTGTCAAGTACAGTGTCCCGGCGTCTCAGGAGATTATTCCAGGGAAGTAGCCCCAGAGCAGGAGTCCTGACTTTCTGATTAGCACAGGGGGTGGGCACTCATGGTGCCAGGCGGGGTCCCTTTTTGGGCCATCGTGTTTACCTGGATGCTTCCTTTTCCGAAGCATTTATTATTTTTATAACACATCCTCTTGTTTTCTCACCACATTAATTAATGACACAGACTCTCCTCAATGAGCTACAAACAAGTAGCAACAGATACTAGGCAATTAATCTGCAATCATTCTGAGGGCACACGTGGTGGATCGAGAGCAGAAGGAAACACAACCGGCCAGGAATTACAGTTTGGGGGAGTGTTCTCGTGTTGTGTTGTGTCATGTCATGTTATGTTGTGTCTACTAGGCACCCACCAGATTATGACTGCTTATCCAACTGAGCTGACTGCAGGAAATAGACTATGACACCAGGCAACCAACCACGTGTTTAACGAGGCAACAGGCACCAGGTGAGTAACAAGGCAATCAGCATCACCATGGCAACCAGGTGCAGCACAAGGAAACTGAGCAGCAGAGGGTGGAGCCAGGGAATAAAGGAGTGAGGGCATGACACTTTTTTGTTATTTGAGGTGCACTAAAGCAACCTTCTGGTTGTGACAACTGCTTATCCACTGTGCTTCAAAGCCGGGGATAGTAGGCAAGGTCATTTGAAGCTAAATTAGTCCTTTCCTGAGGGAATCATAACCACCTGCATGGGTAGTTAAGTAAAGGACAACCCAAACAGCAGGTATAACCAGACAGATCAAAAGGGAATTGAAAAAGCAGGGGGTATTGTTGGCTATCAGTATAGTCAACAATCAGCACGAGCGATTTGGCCCCCTATGAGACTGATGTGACAGGCACAAGTATCTTCTGACGACAGAGATGGTGAATCTGAGAGGAAACGTAAGCTGATATGGCCATCAGCTTCCAGCCTGCAGCTTTCTAACAAACGCCACAGGGTCTCTATGCGTGGTAAACGGAAGGACTAATGGACAGAGCATGCATTAAACAGGCAGATCATATAAGCAAACAATGAAAGCTCTCCACTAATTAAAAATATGCATCTTATCAAATCCTGGCCGTTAAGCAATGATAAGAGAAATGACCTTTTCCATTATCAGACAGGATCAGAAAAGGGGCAATCTTCATGAAAAGTCCAATTATCTTGCCTTTCTTGTTTTCCATTTCTGTCGGTTTTTTTCTCATTAAGCATCTAGAGATGATTAAAGAATGGTCTATCTCCCCCTGCATTGGGATCAAAGCCCTGTGCCGTGTGAACCTCACTGATAATGGGGGCTTCCACTCTTTGCCCACAGTGTCCCAAATCCCAGGAGTGGTACAAGGTGCAGCACAAAGGAAGACAGAGTAAGAGTCTGCCTGGAGTTTTGGTGGCTGAAGCCATGCTCAGCAACTACATTCTAACATGCTTTTTAAACGTATTAGAAATCTCAGCAAGAAATTCAATATCTACTTTTAAAATGGAATTACACTATGCTGGCAGTCTGTGTCTGTGATGTGTCCATTTACAAGGATGTCTGTTCATATTGAAAATTAGAAAATCAATAAATAAGAGGAGACAATTTAGCCAGAGGCCTTCTTTTAACTAATAAACATTCATGTAATGTACACAAGTAAGGAAGTGCATCAAAATTTCATACACTTGACTACTTTATGTTAATATCACTGTGAGGATATCCGACTTGGTTATACTTGGATCATGTTAAGATAAGCTGATGCTTTTTGTTTGTGCATCTCACTTGATTTTTATAAGGATTCATCCAACTATTTAATCTCACTTGAGGGAAACAAAATCTGAAAAATTCAGCTTGAACCCTAAACAGTAAATCTATGGGCTTAAATCTGAAGGCTCAACAGATCATTTAGGGCAGGATATGAGCAACGCAGTGAATCAGCAAGGTGCTTTCCTTTGAACATTAACAGTATAGGTCTTCTATTACCCTGTCCAAATGATCTCTCTGGAGGAGCAACAGGCTGCAGAAGGCTCTGGGACACACCAGGAGTGGGTTGGCATGGGGTGATGATGAGACGGCAGCAGAGATGCCATGGCAGATTTCTGTAGTATTACATAGTCAGCGTGTAGCAGAAGTTGACAGCAGCCTCACAAAGTGCATGTTTCGTCATCGGACAAAAGCAACTCTGGAGACATTTACTGGCTTCAGGAATGCTGAACAGTCTAAAGTCGAACAAGACTGCAGAAATAATTAATGCATCTGCTAGTTTGATATCGCTTTGCTTTATTGTTCATTTATACTCATACGCACATTGTCCCAGACCATTTCCATCGTCCACAACAATTTATTAGCTTCATTACCTTCATCTTTCCTACTAAAAATGAATGACAACTAGAATAATATAAACATCCCTCACGGTCTAAACGGAATATAAATTCAGCTTAATGTCACGCCAGAGTGTTCTATTCCATTGTTAGCAGGGCGCCTGTCTGCGCTGCAGTTTGCACTGTAAGTTTGATCCTGCATTTCCACGCATCGATGCAGCTGGAATATAAAAGTTAATAGAGGGCATGGACACACATTCTTATCTCTGAAAACAGATACTCTTACTTGCTTATTTGTTCATTTATGTACTATATATATAATTTTATTCACGGTTTAAAAGAGAATGTCCTCAAAGATCTTTTATGGTTTTTAGAGGTGGTTTTTGAGAGAATTTGGAAATTAGAACCACCTGCAATGCTTAGAGTCAGCTTTTTCGAGGCGATGCATGAAGACCCTGCTGGATGGGGGGGGCTGCGCTGTTACCTATATGATTCGAAGTGGGGATGAGGTTCTACATTGTTTCATGGCATCATTCTCCCTATTTTAATGCTGTAAGCCTGAATTTCTTAATGCAAACAGCATTGAGTCAGAGAATACACAACATTGATTTATCAAGAAAAGACGAAGCAGAGAAATATCTACATGTTGGTTCTTGAGGTTCTATGATTAGATCTTCCAGGGCATCACTGTGTGAATATTTCCCCGATTATCACCTATTTCTCCAGTGCTCCGTAAGAGCCATTGCCTTCCATGGCTAAGCAGTTTAGTTTTTGTCAATGCCTGACTACATTGTGACAGAGGTCAAACTGCCAGATGAACAACTGCGGAAGCTCCAGTTGGGTGGCCATCCTCACAAGACATCCTTTTGTCAGTCAGCACTGTTTGGGCTCGGTGAAATGCTCTGGTCGGGTGGTCGTCCTCACAGGATTTCCTTGTGTCAGTACTGTTTGGGCTCAGTGAGATGCTCTAGCTGGGTAGTCCCCCTCACAGGATGTCCACCTGTTGGTACCATTTAGCTGTTGACAAACATCAAGCAACTGTCTGGCTCTCCAAAACAAACTGAACCTCCATAAACATGCTGACTTGAGCGAATGGCCGATAATTCTGTCCAGGAGACATAAACCTGTGAAAAGAAATCTGCTCTAATTTTATACCATGGCATGTTGGAAATCAAAATGTCCTTTAGGAGAAGTGATATAAGTTTGGACAACAAGTGGGTTAGCTACGTATTATTTCAAAGTGTAGTTTTGACTTCTCTTTTCTGTTACTTTGAGACTTTTTTGTATGTAAGGGGAAGAGGTTTAATTTTCTTATCCTTCCATTTAAAAAATAACTAATTTTTATTAAAGCACTATCATACTTTTTAGGAAATCGCCTGTAGAACTAATGTAAGGCCTTAAGATATTTCAGTGAGAATTTAGTTGACTGATGATATTTGATTGTTCTTCAGAATTGTTTTATGGAATAATTGCCATTAAGATGGCATAGTGCTTCAATAGTTATCACTTTTGCCTCACACTTTCAGGATTGGGGTTTGAATCCTCTGGCTCTGCTTGTATGTTCTCCCTGAGCTTTCCTGGTTTGTACCAGATACTCTAGTTTCATCCTATAGTCCAAAGACATGTGTTATAGGCTAACTGGCATGTTTAAATTGTCTATAGTGTGTGACTGTGGCCTGTGATGGGTTGGCACCCCATCCAGGGTGTCCTAGGCTGTCCGGGATAAGCTCCAGGTGACCATGAGTAGGATTGACCAGTTTGGAAGATGGAACTGCCATTAATTCCTAGTTTAAAGGGGAGTCCATCCGAATGGGAATTTTAATATGCTTTTCATTTTACAAAAGACGCTTAGTGTATGTACCTGCTTCAAGTTCTGCTTCATGTTGGCCAATGGTTTCTGAAAACGCAATTACAAACCTGCTGTGCTCCTGAATGTACAAATCTGTCTCCTATTGAAAATGTCTGCCGCATCATGAAGAGGAGAATCAGACAACGGTGACCACGGACTGTTGAGCAGCTCAAGTCTTGTATACAGCAAGAATGGGCAAAAATTCCACTTGCAAAACTGCAACAATTAGTTTCTTCAGTTCCCAAACAATTAAGTATAATTAAAAGAAATGGGGATGTGACCCAGTGGTAAACTTGCCTCTGTCCCAACTTTTTTGGAGTGTGTTGCAGGCATCAATTTCTAAATTTATGTTTAACAAATATAATTAAGTTTGTCTGTGAAAACACTGAAAATCTTTTCTTTGTCCTTTTGCCTATTAAATAAAGGTTCAAGTGAAATATCAAATTACAGATTTTAGTTTTTATTGCATTTTTAGAAAGTGTCCCAACTTTTTTGGAAATGGGGTTTGTAGATGTTCGCTCTCAGGGAGCAGGTTATTTATTAATTCCAAGAGTAAACAAAGCTACGTTGGACTGCAGAGCATTCTCCTACAGAGCTCCACAGCTGTGGAATGGTCTTCCCGCAGCAGTGCGGGAATCTGGCTCACTCTCCATCTTTAAGTCTAGGCTTAAAATGTACCTTTTCAGTCTAGCTTACAGAGACCTTAGGTAGCTACTCACTCCCCAACTATAGGCTATAGGCTGAGGTGTAGAGCTGGGTGGGGATCAGTGCCATTGGCTTTGGATGAACTGTTCTGTTAGTGCTGTCACTCCTACTTCACATGTTCTGTGTTTTGTTGGAGTGCTGGCGTTCAAGGATTCCTCTTGCCTGTGTCCCCATTGGACTCTCCCTCATAGTTATGCTGCCATAGATAGTCATGCCGGGGCTCTTGCTACTTTGTTTACTATTTTATTTCCCATTATTCTGCCACCTTAAATCACTGCTCTGCTCACACAAATTCTGTTTCCCCCGTGCCCCCCCCCTTATGGGGTGCTTCCCTCGGAGGTTTGGATTCAAGAGATCCTCATATCGACTGCTGGCCTACCATGCCCTCCCTCCTGCCTTCTGAGCCACCTCTGATCACTAGACTGCAACCTTCAAGACCCTGTTGTCCTCCTGACTGTTACAGCATTTGCTCTTATATCTATTCTGATTTGTATTAATTAATTTGTCCTGCCCGGTGCTGGCCTGAGGAGGATGGGCTTCCCCCTTGAGTCTGGTTCCTCCCAAGGTTTCTTCCTTCTGAGGGAGTTTTTCCTTGCCACTGTCGCCTTTGGCTTACTCTCTGGGGACTCTGGGCCCGGGACTATGTAAAGCGTTTTGTGACAGTGCCTCTTATTAAAGGCGCTATATAAATAAAATTGAATTGAATTGAATTGAATGTTGAGACCAGCTCCTAAACCTCAGGCACTGACATAAGGCTTTGATAAAGCTTCTGAACCCTGGATTATATACCTCATCCATTAGGTACAAATCCACTCATATCTCCTTCTCTGAGGCTTAGTAAAGATAAAATGCTGAATCATTATGTGTCTCAGGCTGTTTCAGACAGCTTGTTTGATAGAACCTGCCAAAACCAGGAACAGTATATTTTTATATTTGCCTAAAGGTTGATGGCACTCTTTGATAAACATAACTCATTTACACAGAAAATGTGTTTGCTTCATGAACGTTACTACTTTAATCAAACTTGTACATTACCCAGTCCTTGGTTCACTTGTGTGAATGTGTGCTGAATTCCATCATCGCATGATTAACATTTTGATACTTCCCCCATTGTTGTGCCATAAGATTTCCAAAATGACGTTTTGTGCTAGTTTGAGATGTTTTAGAAATATTCCTCAAACACAAATCACTTTAAAACTCATGGCTTAGGTAAAGGGCACAGCTTTGCAGATCAGACAGTGATCTGATCAATGATGGCCACCCCAACGGAGGTTAGTGTAACAGTGGGAGCGTGCTACTCTTGTAGAGCATGAAGGCCCCAGGCTGGGTGTACTCCTTCTCTCAGTGAAGGTGTTCCTATCGAGGGACTAATGGTTAGCTAATTTGATAACAATACCTGGAAAAGGCAAGGCAGTAATTGACTTGTGTACACTGCTTCCTTCAGACCGTCTGCCATCTACACCCCATCCTTGACCAGCAGATTAACAAGGGCATCGCTATAAGCAGTAGACACAACCCCGGGTCAACATACGGGTTTGATGATGCAGTGCATTACTCAAAGATTTGTGTTGTGACATAAAACAGGAGAGGGTGTCATTTCCATGATAGTTATAAATACAGCCATGTTAGCCCTCAGTATGTAGTGTACCATAATTACCACAGTAAATCAAATCCAAAAACATATTAAACTTTAAGATGAATGAGGTATGTACTTGAACAGAGTCAAAGGCATTGTGTCACACAACTCCCAGAGAACCTTTCATATGGACATTGAATGACACAGTATAGTTAGAAAAGCCTACAGGTGAAACATCAACATAACTGGAACAAAAACTGTCCATGACCAGTTTCACTTGGATAACGCGCTTTGCAAAAGGAGGCAGAGCACAGCACCTCTTGTCCTTATCTTGCCGCATTGCCCAGGCTGGTGCACTCTTGTTTTACATCCCCAGGAAGCAGCACTTTTACATTTGGTTCCTTTTTTATTTTCTGGGAGCACGATTACGTTGGTTAGTGCAGTACAGGATACTCCTCACAGAAGCCTTTAGAAAACAGTCCCCCGTGAAGTCAAAAAAGACAACATTGTCGCCCACAGACGTAAACCTCACAATTTTGTGCTGTGGTACCTGGATGAAGTACCGAGGGAGCTCATGATTTATGGGCAGACGTACCGTTTTATACTGTAGTGTAATTACAGAAAATGTTCCTGAATTACATGTTCAGAAATCTTCAAATTGCCTTCATGATTTGCACAGCTCTGAACCATATAGTTCTGATGGTTGCCTAAAAAGTGTTTAGAATAGCCTATGTTGTTTAATAGGTTAATATGCTCCCAACTCAGAACTTACCATGCAACCATTTATTGAATGGCAGGGGTCTGTCTTTTAAGAGAGTCCAGCAGAAAGTGTGCAATGTCTTCATAAGTAGCAACGTCTTTAGGAGCTCCGCGCATGAAGCTGACCAAATGCCTGTTGTATACTCAGGGTTATGGACCAGTCACAATGTGTCTCCCTTGCTCCATTTCCATGTCCAGCTGATCAGATTTCAACAACTTCCCTCTCTTATGAGCCTTTAAGGCAACTAAACTGCTATCAACATTACATTATGTAAACAGAGTGCGATGGATGCCAGCAGAGAAGATGGAGATTCACCTACTTCAATGTGATGTATAATGAAGGAGAGCAATCTGCCCTACACTGCAACATCTCTAGGGAGAGCTGTGGGGAATCAGAGCCAAATCACTTCTGCTAGAGCTGTGGTTGGGCCTGCAGAAGACACATGGCAGAGACTAAACACTTATTGTTTATTTCTTATGCTTGTGGACTTACTTAAATATAGAGGAGGAAGTAGAGAGAGCACTTTACGTGCATGAACTTTCTCCTTTCTGCAGTCCCGCTTGCTGCTCACACCTGGATTCCAGCTCAAGCCTATCCCCCCACTCCTTTTGTAATCAGGGTTATAAAGCTTTATTGTGATGCATGCTTACTGTATTTCAGCTCCAGGGACCCAGTTATCAGCTCATCTACAGCACACTGGAGCTCTGCAGAGAAAGGCCAGTGCACAGGGGACCTCAGGCATTGACATCCTGTCCTTCTTAAGGCACACAAACTTGTACAGAGAGTCTAGTTTTCCAGTTTTGGCAGAGGGTCACCTCCAAGTGAACAATAATAGAAAACTATTCTCATTAAGTGTTAAAGAGCTCATTTGAGGACTTTATATCCAGGAAATGCCACAAACCCATACTGGATAAGCAGTAGGTAGAATACTTAGGGGATACTCTATACACCATGTTGACAAAATGGCACCCAGAGCTGGAATTACACAGTATATCACAGACAGTTCTGAGCCTCTTTACTTAAAGCACTGAAGACATTAAGGCCACTTAATTACCATACAAAAAATGAGGAGTGTTATTGGCCACACCAGACAGTAATGTACAGCTAATGTATAATAGCCTCAAACAATGAGAAACTGGACTATTCAGCTACAGTTCATAGTTAAGAAGTGGCCAGGTATACAAAAGATACAATCATGAACTAGTAGTTCATAACCCATTTTATAAGAGGTTAAAGGGCACAGAAAAATCACCAGGTGGGATGACAGCACAGAAGAAAATATATGGCTGACAAAATATAGCCCAGCCCATTTACGATCAAGGGCCAGAACCCTGCCAGAAACCTCTTCATCACTCCATCTTCCTCATTCCCTCTCACATGCCCTGGACGACCCACTAAATAACCAGACACCAAAGCTAACGAGGCTCAGCTGGCCTTTGTTAATAGTGTTATGCTGAGACCCCAGGCTGGTGATCATTTGTCATGGCAACACATTAGCTCACCCAAACCCCACCCATGAGCACGTGCCGTTCAACTGCCCTTGATCTGCAATTAGCTACAGTAGCTAACTCCGAATCATAAGGACATCAAAAAGAGGCTGTATCTCCTGTTTGCTGCAGAGCTCACTACAAACCTCACTGCTCCTTATCGTAGATTTAGTAAATGTTTGTTTTATATATAATGCATATAAACACTAAAGAGTTTCCATATAATTAAAACATGAATCAGTCAGTTATTAAAAAGGCCTGAGATAAAAGATCAATAGAAAAAATCCTGAGCTATATGTGAACTGCATTTAAGTGTCACAGTTTAAAAAACTGTAATCTGCGTTCACGGTGGAGTGGTGTACTTCATTATTCACAATCGTGTATTTACGATCTTAATGCTATGACCCTGCCTGACAAAAGATCTCCTTTTTTTCTTCTAAAGCACAAACAATAATACTGTCTAAGTGAACATTCAGCCACAGAAGAAAATTGTTTGTAGCTAACAAGAGATGGCAATTAATTTTTCAGAGGAAATACTGTTACAAGTCTATTTACATAACATAGATAAGCTCTCGGCAGAGATGGTAGTGGCTCGCAGTGCATAGCTGTGGTCTCGCACCCCCGACTGTTGCCTCTGTGTGTGGAACTTCTGAGATCACACGCTGAGTGGTGTCTCTAATCTGCCTCCCTTGTCTACCCTGGAGTGGGGTTTCTCCTAGGTTCACAGTGTCCCCGTTGTGGAAGATGGACAGACGCTTGAAGGTAGATATGCTCTCGCTTTTACGACAACCTTGTGTGTCCTACCTACTCACATGTGTAAAGGCTGCTCATCACAACATTGTTCCTATTTCAAATCACAACTGTTGTTAAAGAGTTTACCTTGTCTTTCTAATGAACATTTAGAACATTTAAGTGAGTTACTCTGAAATATTAAGGAAGGTCATTTGCCACTTTGAGATTGATTTGAGAATTGGGCATTGTGAGTCTAGTGAAGGAAATATGCTGTCAACTGTGCTGACCACACAGTCTGTTTATGTAAAGAATATATTGAAAATGCTAAATCAAAAATACAATCCAGAAAACAAAGAGGAAAATCACTTTGGGAATGATAGGTTTGTTGAGATGAAGCCAGACATTTATATGCATGAAAGCTCTTCTCCTGTGTGTGGAGAGGATAAACAGTCTGCCAATTGCTGTGACTCACTGAAGCAACAGAATGTGTATGACTGAAAACTCAAAGCTCTACTTACCATGATAGGGATTTGTTGTTTACTTCTCCTGCACACACACGAACACACACACACAGACACATTCATTTCTGTCGGCTTAATCATAATCCCAACAATGACAACTCTAACCCTTACCCAGCCCTAACCTTAACCATCGGCAACCTCATAAAATACAAGACTTTTGGCTCTTCTGGTTTTTTGATTGCATTTTGAAGCAAAGTAAAAATATCAAGATTCCATTCATATAAGGAATATTGTCTCCGCAATGTGATAGTTACATGTAAATACACACACACACACACAAGAACAAACCTTTGACCTTGTAAGTTAAGCACCCATTTGAAAGTTCATCAAATGGCATCTGCACGTTATAAATCTGCTGAGCTCTCGCTCACCAGCTGCTTGGCATCCTCCATAAACTTCCTTACATGTGAAAAATAAGAAACAAATAGCCTCTGGTCTAAAGTAGATGACAGGGCCATTCCCACCAGTCACACCTCTGGTCTAAAGCAGACAGCAGGGCCACTCCCACCAGTCTGAGCGAGGGTTCTTTAACCTGACCAGATGTGGTCTGTGGACAGCATCCAGGCAGTGGCGCCCGTCCACAGAAATGAGAGGAAGGAGAGTGAGAGCCAGATAAAGGCACAGCACACAGGTGATGAGACACTTTTTTTTTTTATTGATCATTCCAGAAATGAAGACTGTGTAATAAAAAGGTTAATGCAATGCTAATGTCCCCAGGGCCTGACGGCACCTGAGCTGGCAAGCTGTGGCAAAGAGTCCCTACTCTGCTTTCTCATTTCCTTGGAGGCTATGTTTACATTTAGTGTTAATTGCAGGTGGATTACAACTGTTTGTGTTCCTTTGCTCACAATCCATAATACTGTGTTTATCTATGAATCCATATCCCTACATATAAACATACACTATTTGTCAGAATGTAGAGGAGATGAAAGCATACCTGTAACTTATGGAATCACATGTCACATTTGCATCTTATTTATCTTGTATTATTGATCTTTGTGAGTCTTCAGCTTCCATTGACTACATTAGGTTATTA
Source organism: Gymnarchus niloticus (assembly GCA_009936485.2). Lineage (NCBI taxonomy): Eukaryota > Metazoa > Chordata > Actinopteri > Osteoglossiformes > Gymnarchidae > Gymnarchus > Gymnarchus niloticus. The sequence goes on along the minus strand of JAACJT020000031.1, from coordinate 4,584,129 downwards.
AGTCGATCTCTGCCATGACACTGTGGGAATGCCATTAGTGATAACCAGAAGGTTATTAGGTCGATCTCATCCGAGACACTGTGGTAATGTCATTGGTGATAACCAGAACGTTATTAGGTCGATCTCAGCTGAAAAACTGTGGGATTGCCATTGGTGATAACCAGAACGTTATTAGGTCGATGTCATCCGAGACACTGTGGGAATGTCATTGCTGCTAAACAGACAAATTTTGCTTGAGGACGTATCTGAAGACAAAGAGAGTTCTTGAGAGGCACCATTCATGGGACAGGACTTCCAAATGCAAATGACAGAGCCTGAGTCTCATGAGGAGGGTGTGACATCAGGCGTGTGTCTCCCGTGTCCCCTTCCAGCACTGCAGCTCTCATGATAGGACCCCTCTCTGCATGTCCCACTGTGGAGACAGCAGAAGCAGAACTTTGAGCCCCGAGGTGAAGGAAATTACCCAGGGGCACCCAGGGAACATATCAGAGGGCAGCGTGGTTAACCCACCAATGACAGACAATGCAGCATAACCCTGCCCACTCCAGGTTTCACTACTTCTGATACAGAATCAAACATCATCGCTGTGGATCAGTTGTGTGAAAAAAATGGTGAAAATGATTGTGACTTTCTGCATTGTGGCAGTGTTTACTTGCGATACCACATATCACCTACCTGTCTAACCATCACCTGTCTTTTACACACAAAATATGATATTCTGAATGTGTTAAATTTCTAGTGGTGCTCCATAATTCACCTTTTTCATGGTATGACATTGATTAGGCTGTAAGCCACCATCATTTTTTCGTTGCTGGTGCCAGTTTACTGGTCACAGAAGGAAATGTTGCTTTTGAACTCTGACGTAAGCTGTGGGACCAGGTTTAAAGCATTAAAAGGATTTATACTTGGCCTAAAATTTTATTAAATCAGTCTAAGGGTTTCCTGTATCCTGCTGTTACACTGCGCAGTTCACAAAGTCCACAGTTGGCTCAAAGAGCTTGACGTCAGACTTACTCATTAATGTAACCCGTCGACTCGGTGACCACAAGAGGGGGATGTTTTGCTTTGTCGGTGCCTTCCCCCTGACCTTTTTCCATTACGTATATTGCACTAATTGTTCCACAAATGATTGACCTAACACAAAATGGTTAAAAGGCAGAAAAGCACTCAACTGCAAAATGAAGCCTGAACAGATCTCAAGTCCTGATCTAACAGTAACCTAATAAGGGTAGCCAATGTCGAAAATGCAAAAGCAAGACAAGTGTGGGCATCATAATCTAATAGGATTTCCAGCTTTTTATCATTTATTTTCGAGTTATATGCTTCATACAGCAGAAGCACAATTATATGCTCCTATTTTCATATATGTTTTAGACTGCATGAACTAATGGTCTTGAAGATTCGTGGCCGCAATCTGATTACCCTTTTAACCGGTTCCACTTGAGTCCTTCCTGCATCTAGTCAGACCATGGTATTTTTCTTTGGTCAAAGGATGTCTAACTGACTCCTATTACCACCATCTGACAGCTCACACGGTGCTTCGTGAAACAGGAAAGCGGCCGCCACTGGCTGAACGCCTTACCTTTCACACCTTGTGGCCTGCTGACGGATTACAGGCCTGTAGGAGGCGCTCATGTAATCCAAAGTTTAATTGTCCCGAGTACTCCGGAGGGAAATTATAAAGCGCACGTTGCAATGATCACAGTAAACGATGATTAATGGTTAAACAAACATATAACAGCGAAAGATAACGCATATTATGATGAATTTCGTCATGTATTCAAGGACGAATATTTGTCTCGTCAGACAGACCTACGAGTACAACAACGATTGCCTGCCCGAATCAAAAACACTTTCCACGCCTCGTTGAGCTGATAGCGCTAGCGGAAAGTGTCCGTGATCACTGACGGCTTGGGTGCACCTAAGATGTGACGGACCGTAACAGACTGAGCCAAGTGTCCTTATGCTAAAAGCTCTTTACCTCATGCTGTTCTCGAAATGGAACGCTGCTCTCATCACAACCTAAAATGCAGTCTTCCTGGCAGGTACAAAGACCCCGCCAAAGAAGAACAAAAGGTAGCGGGCCTATATGAGAGCATTTAGATGAATAGATATAATAAAATGTATGATCTTGCGCAGATCCTTGGAATATTTTGAACACTTTGACATCTCAAGATAATAATAATAATAATAATAATAATAATAATAAAGTTCATTAGTAGGTAGTTCTTTAACCAAACGCCCCGCAGGATGACAGCTTACAGAATATCCTTGAATAAAGAATTCTCAGTCTGTTCCAGTTCAAGATCTACCTGACTTAAAAATCGAGGTAGGACTTAGACGCAGGTAATGATTCGATATCCCTAAGCGTCATTTAAGACGACTTTGATTCAGTCCTGGACAACCACATCGAGAATTCTACGAAATAAACTGGTGCTATTTAAACCAAAAAATGCCAGAATGTTTTTTCCATGCACGTTATCTAATGGAAAATGACAGAACATCAGCGGTCCCATCATTGCTACTGCCCACTTGTGTGCGACGTAAATTTAGTGTTATTTTTCATTTGTTCTTGATCATCAGACATAATGCTTACGCTTGTCGTGTTAATAACCATACGGAGACATTCACACAACTTCAAACCTATATAAATATAAGCGAAAAGGTAAAAACGTGACGTTGTCTTCCGCACCGATCTCCGGGAAATTCTCTTGAGCCTTTGATTCGGGTATTTACAAAACGGCACAGAAATGCAGTTATTTCAGGCACAGCTGTCCCGGGGGCGCGATGCACTGACGTATCGGATATGCTTTACTTTTCGTAAGTAATGGCGTCATTCTGTTGCTTTAAAATACTGATCTGTGCAGAAACTTTGGGATTTTAGATGCAGGTCCCCCTACCCCCTCGATCGGCCGTCTAAGCCCCTCCCGATTTTGCGTCATGAAGTTCAGATCTGCTCCCTCTCGATCGGTCCAGCATCGTCACACTTCAGCTGGACGTTGGCGACGTTTGGAGGAGCATCTGGTGAAAAAGCGGAAGCAGATTGCAATTTAGTATCATTCTGTCACTCCAGAGGGACGGACGCGACCGTTTGCAGATTGCCGCAGCCGTAACCTTGTCAAAAATAGACACTTCAATACTCCCAAAGGGTGAAACACCTGGAAATTTGGGACGCAGTATCTTATTGCACTGAGGACTAAATAAAAATACCAGGCGAGTGATTCCTTTATCCACACAGGTTATGCCGCTGATACACACTTTGATTTGTATTGAAGAAGTAACTCGATCTGTCTTAGGAACTTGCTCTTGAGCCATCGAGCGCCCATCGCCCCCTCATCGCTGATTCAGAAGCCAAGACGGGGCTGAAGCATCCCGCAGCTCTCCCACATTTGAGGATATTTTGTGTCGGAATAAGCGTTGCTGGAATAAGGTTAGTTTCTGAACTTAAGTTATGCTTTATAATGTAAGATTTCCTCCCGCGCAGCACCTCTAACGGGATCTCGACTCGGTACATCATTTGAATTCAGTGTGCGTTTGCCTGTCTACGTCCAGTGTCTCCACATTGCAGCAAGTCGAAGGGGGAGAGGTCTTTCCACGCATCCGAACTTACCCGTTTTATGGAGTGAACCTATCTGAGACGCTTGCTGCCAGTGATTAATAGACTGAACTGGATATTAACCCTGCAAGAAAGCAAGCGAAACAGCTGTTACAGTCCTGCATTTTAGGCTGATGATCGCAGCGGGGAATTTCCATCCCAAGACGAGTGGGAGCTGAACCCGCATGTCAGACTGGTACCATCGGTACCATCTCAGCTGAACACGTCCAGCTGCCCGCTCCTCGGGCTCCAAGGAGGGAGCGCCTGTTTTGGGGAAAGGCTTGGCGTTATTTCTACCTAGCCATGGCCATCTCCATCGCTTTTTGGATATTGTTGGTGGCCGCTAACCTACCAGGTAAGACCACTGACGACTAACTACTTGAGAACGCAACTACAGTTTTTGTTTCGTCTCCTAACGGGACTACGCAATTAAACATACCACCGCATAAAATATTGGCGTTAAAAACATAGGTGCTGCATAATTGCTGTCTTGTGGAATTAGCAGAGGTGTGTATGGTGTCCTGTCAAACACGAATTACCCTGGGCTGTATTCTCGTATGCGTGGGAACTTGTTTGTCATAAGCAAAGTGAAATGTTGGGGAAGGCAGGTAGATGGCAGTGGTGGCGAAACCCCGTCGAATGGTGGGCAGAAGTAGATGGTGCAGTGGGTCTCCACCTAGGTGTTAATGTCCCTCACTTGCACAGATGTCACTGTGGTGCGGAAACAGCTAAATATGCTCATTTGGTACCCAATACAGACAGAGCCCACATGACAAATTAGATACACTGTATAATGGTTAATTATAGAGAATCTCTTTGGACTGTGTGTTTCTCTGAAACATTACCTATTACTGTACCAAAATCGCAGGCTATTTATTTTGTGATGTTTTGGCAGATCAGGCTTTGCCTGGAGACATTTGAGGTGTCTGATTTAGTACACATTGTCAGTGCAACTGAAAAGCTTAGTGAGAGACAGATATTGGTGTATCACAGTTGAGCTGACACCCAGCAGCACTCTGAAAATACGTGGTGCTTTTATTACTGGGCTGCTTTGAAAACTGCTTTGTGATTCCACCTTTGAAAACACAGGATGAATGTAGCCATGCTTTTAGTACACTGAATTATGGGACATTTCATAGTCTGTAACGATACCCAGAGGGAGCGTTTGGTGTCCTAAAATGTAAGTGGGATTGTATCCACAGCAGAATGTGCTGGCTCTGAAAGCCATACTGGGCTGGCGCTTGTGGCCGAGGTTTTCGGATGTATGCTCAGCACTGTTGGGACAGGAGTCCTGGGCTGAGCAAGGAGCACTCCCTCTGCGATAGAGTGTGAAATTGAGAAGAATGCAAGGCTTCTCCGTAGAAGCCAAACCCAGAGACGTGCTGTTCCTGCAGAACAATGCCCAGGATCTCAAAACTGCCCCAAGTGATGAGGCAGAATCACAAGCACTCAGTGTCAAAATTAACTGGATGTCAGATACTTGAAAGGACTGGACACTGGAATGATAACTAATGAAGCTGTTGGTCGTGGTCTTCCTTGAACTGGAGTGTCATTAACATTTAGATGTCCAGATGTTTACCTGGGCTCCACACCTAGGTGTCTTGACAGGCATTTACTCCCTCTCTGTTCATGACATTGGTTTAAAGTTATGTTATATTAAATCGTCATCACTCACACTCACCAGTGATCATGCACGCTATTGTCAGTGAAGCAGCTTTAAATATGGACTTTATATGAAGTGACATCCTACCAAACTGCATTATCCAATATGTGCACATGCGATATTTCCTTGTATTTGGAGTGTCAGGGATGAAAAATGGGAGATGACTCTGGTGTGTGATTGTGCCAGTCAAACTGAAGTTACGCTACTGCTCAACTCCTATGTTATGGTGATGCCTACCACTCCCAGACTGGTGTCACTGAGGCAGCACACACTAACCTGGACAGTCTTCCTTAGAGAAATTCAGGGGCATCTCAGCACTCTTTCTGGAGCAGGGCTTTGGCCTGGTTATCTGAGGTCTGGGTGTCCAGATGAACACCATTCAAAGAGTAATGGTTATGAATGGGCAAATCTAGGTTATTCTACCCAG
>JAACJT020000031.1:4531692-4551131 GCA_009936485.2 Gymnarchus niloticus | reverse complement strand
GGACCTAAATGAACTCCCAGAAGCACAAGGCTGTTGGAGTGCCATCTTCTATATCTGGGTGTGTTTCTTGAAGGTGAAGGTGCGTTTAACACTCAAGGGGTTGTGCTGAGCTTAAACCTGCCCCCAGGGCAGAAGGCAGGTATCATAATTAGATGGCCCGCTGGTCCATCATGGGGGGTTTACTTGTTCTCAAATGGGGGAATTAAGGAATTCAATCAGCCTATGCAGTGAGTTTTTTGCACCCTGGGAAGGCTCTTCCACGCACAGACAGGCCTCACAGTGGCCTGACTGGGCTGAGGTTCATCCAGAAGCAGCCTAGTGGGTGAATCTGATCCCAGCTCTGTTCCTTGTTCTGTTACCTTTTATTTTTCTGGACTTTCCCAGTCAGAAACCCCCTTCATTAATGGCCAGTTCATAAGGCTTCACTCTGAAGTTCACTACAGATCGTCTTTAAAGAAAGAATGCAATTAGAGTGTGGCTCTGATAGCTGCTAATGGCTACATGGCAGTCAAGGCTTAGGACAATGGGAGCATTGTGAGATTGTTCTGAACTGTGGGGCTAAGTGTGGACAGGCATGACCAACATGAGTTTAATATATGTAGTGTAATGGCACATTTCCACCGCATGGTACCGACTCAACTCAACTCGACTCGCCTTTTTTTGTTTCTATTTGGCAAAACTGCAGATAGTACCTGGTGCTATTTTTTGGCACCATCTCTGCCGTGGTTCCAAGTGAGCCAAGTTGGTACTATGATGGTCACGTGAAAATGCTGCAGGCTACTGATTAGTCAGAGAGAATTAACAGCACTGTGTCATCAACACACGACGGGGTATACTGGGCAAAACATTTTAGCAAGCTATTTTGGATTCGACTGACCGTCTGTTGTTTCTAACTTTAACTGATATGGATGCCCGCAAAACCACGCCGTGGTCAACTACTATTACCTATTAAAATGGGTATGCTGTGTATGTGTGTTTCAGATCTTTCACTATTTGCAAAGTCATTGCTGCAAACCGTCTGTTTGGGCGTTCGACCAAGTAGACCACCATTTTTCATCAGTGTTTTGCTTTGCTGCACTCAGCTTCTTCAAATAGCCACATACCGAGAATCAAAAACAGAATCCCTTTCATATCATCCATTGTTCTTTCCAGTTTGTCACGTTGAAGATGACATTATGGGAATAGCGTGCAGCGTCATGACCACCAGCTTTCTGCAATGGAAACAGGACGCCAAGCGAGTAGAGTCGAGTCGAGCTGAGTTGAGTCGAGCCAGTGCTATGTGGTGGAAATGCGACATAAGTGTCTGCTGTCCAGCTGTGAGGTAGGACTGTGAAGGACGCTCATAATTATGAAATAGATAGATAGATAGATAGATAGATAGATAGATAGATAGATAGATAGATAGATAGATAGATCTGGTATAAATTCACTAAGGACAGTAAATCCGTCCATCTTCTAACCGCTTCTCCTGCTCAGGGTCTTCGGGAGGACAGTAAATATCACATCTAAATATACGGGGAAGAATGTTTCTAAAGCGTTCACCATCAGGTCAGAACTCTCAGGGAATGCATTTATCTCTTTAATATACAATAGATGTTTGTGCTCTTTTCTTGTCTCAGAATGGGTTGTTTATTTGTTTGCTGGCCAAGTCGCAGCTTCAGAGTTAATTTGGTGTTTGTGGGTTTTATACCCCATACAGGCCTTTGACAATGGTAAGTGGCAGTGGTGAATGGGTGGATATCGGGTAAGAGTTTGTCCCATCCAGCTGGGTCACTGGACCGTGACTTCACCATGATCTCGACTGTGTCTTTGTGTAAGCGGTTTATGATCTGCAGTTCTGTACAGTTACGGACGCAGCGTTCCAGAACGAGTACCAGATTCCCATTTCCAGAGTTCATTTGCAGTTTTCCCCATGGTGGCCAGCTAAGGTTACCCATTTTCATTCCCTCACAAAAATGCCCCTCAAAGCTCTAATCTTACAAATGTCCTGCAGTCCTCGATTCAATTATTTTCAGCTCCCAGCTCTATCAGTGGACACCTGTTTTCAGAGACTTCACAGCGACCATTACAAACTTAGGTGGTAAGATGGACATACGCTGGAGTCAATCACTGGGTCTTTCAATGATATTCTGTGCTAAATTGTATGCAGATATTTGTTTTATCTACCCTGCTTTCTTGTCGTTTTTAGTATTTTTTCTCCACACACTTTTCTCATCCTTTGGCAGTGTATATAATATGAATTCTGGAAACAATAGCTGTCTGTTCTTAGCCTGCAACATCCCACTCCCTCCTGTTCCTACCACAGATTTTCTCCATTTCTTCTTCCAGCGGTTTGTGGTCTCTGAATCACTCCTTCTCAGTCAAATGATTCTTGTTGGCTTGGAAGGACTGTGGCGCCTCTCCAGTGCAACTCCGCTTGTGCACAGCGCTGCCGGAGCCCACAGGATGAAGGCCGGGCCGAGGAAGGAGTGGGGATGCCTCAGGAGATGGTACCCGTTAAATCAGGCGCCTTGTGGTCCAGCTGGGAGAGACTCAGGAATCAGAGTCAGCATATTCAGTAGTAATGGTGCCTAGCAGCATGAGTGTGGCACCTGACCTTACCTCACCCGAACCCTAATGCTGACCCGACCCTGACCCACACCCAGAGCTCTGGAGGACAGAGTTTATTCTGAGTGACGATTATGTGCCGGTCCTGGAAAAGCCAACATCTTGGTTTATGTTTGATGTGTATGAAATGTAAATACACACATATATATAGGCTTGTATAGGATTACTGGGGGCTAGAACGATGAGTGAAACATTACATTCAAGTTGAGTTCCTCTTCTGTGACAGCTTTGTGAAAGGACTCTCATAGATACACCTGGGCCAAACAGCCGGTGACCATCGGTGACCATCATCCACCAGTTTCTTGGTGGATAAGCCACATTAAAAAGAATTCAGCTTTTATGGTACTGAAGTGTAGCAACATGGAACAGTCAGCCACACATGTATTCTGAAAGATGTGTGTGCATGAATGTTAGCATATCACATCAACAGAGTGGTTCCTCCTAAGGACTCTAGCCTGCATGATGGTCCTGTATAGGCAACTGGTAATTTGAGGGTCTACGCATGGAGCTCACGCCCGGGCAGCTTGCTGATAAAAAGCAGGTGCTGTCAGCCTTCTGCTGCCTTCCCCCCCGGCTGTACTGCTTGTTCCTTCTCTAACTTGCTAATGGCCTCGATTGCACAAACACCCGGCTGCGATACTATCCATGAAGAGTTGAATCAGAAGCAGCAGCATCGTGGTGCTCCATCTCTGTGCCAAACCGCACTGATTCATCTCAGGACCGAAGATGGGGGAATGCTGCCAGCTTTAGTGCACTTCTTAAGGGTGCATTCAGATAAGTGTGATCCTGGGAATGGCCCTTTAAAGGGGTCTGGACAGGGCTGTCTGTTTTTCCATGGAGGAACTCCTGTGTAAGACAGTTTAGGTCACTGCATCTGTGTCATTTCTGCCATCTAGGTCTTGTTGTACACTTCCAAGGTGTACAGTTAATTTTGCACTTCCACATTTCATACTTTTAGGTGCCGTTTTAGTCTTCCATATTCTATGGTCTAGGTGTCATTCTACACTTTGGTACAGGGTTAATCCTACGCTTCCAAGGGTTAATTCTAGACTTCCACATTCTATATTTTCGGTAGCTTTCACATTCCATGGTCTAGGTGCCATTCTACATGTTGATATTCTTAGGTATAGGGTTAATTTTACACTTCCACATTTCATATTTTCGGTGCCATTCTAGTCTTCCACATTCTGTTGTCTAGGTGCCCCATTCTACACTTTGACATTCTAAGGTATAGAGTATGTAACAGTCTAGTTTTCATTCCACTCTTCCACATTTCACAATTTAGGCATCATTCTATACATCCACATTCTATGGTCTAGGTGTCATTGTAGACTTCCATCTTCTGCAGTTTTGGTCTACAGTTTATGTACTTACACAATATACATTCTAGGTTTCATTCTAAGCCCTGTACATTGTATCTTTATGTTTTCCTGCTTTGTCAGTCACATTCTTCCAGTGATATGTAGCACTAATGAATCACACTGTAATTTTTTCTTCTCAAATTTCTTTCCGTATCAGAATGATGCACTCACCTGTCAGCCCCTGGGCTTCCTATCATAGCCTCTGGCTACGTGGTAAACGTGTCGTATCTTCACCGTGCCTTCCAGGCGAAGATGCTTCCTGTGATGGTTTAATGCCAGTAGCCATGATGTGAAGATGGTATTCTTCAAAGATGACCAAGTGATGTAGCAGGGGAGCGTGTTCATGTTGGGGCTGCTTGCTTATGTGTCACTTAATCAGAGATGCTTATTAAAAAGTAGTCTCGTCTTATTTTACACACCGGATACCGCAAAAACTCACGTTTCCTGACATCCTTTCCTTGGTATCATCATGAATCTCCTGTGCTGTTTGATCAAACACTGGGCAATGTCACTCGGCCTGCAAAGCAGCTAATGGTAGGACTGCAATACTGCATGGAAAAAAGCTGTAAAGAGACTGATGTGACTTGGGAAGAGCTTTTCCCATGCGACGGCACGTGTACCCAAAGGCATGCTGCACATTCCTCCATAACAGCATTAGTGTGTTACATGAATATCTCTTTTAACTGCTCTGTTGTCAAAATCCAGCAATCAGTGGCTCAGGAAAAGGTTTTGCCGCTAGATTGCTGTGACACAGCCGAAGCAGAAACGTTGAAGTTGTGGTAACTGGAACCTGAAGGGAATCACCTCACCCAGCTTCCTTCAAGCAGAAAAGCCCTTGCCCTGAAACACAATGAATGCCACAAAGTATGGTTGCTCATGAGTTCAGCAGACTCCCTTTTGTTCTCAGTGCTGCTCCTGACTTTGGTCATCGCTCCTGTTTCCATAGGAGAGCGATGCAGCCATGTGAGAAGTTGAAAGGAGCAGTGTGACCTCTCCTCCATGGTTAAAAAAAAAAAAAAAACAGAACGGATGTGTAACGGAGAGTGAAGGTACAGAGGGATAATAGAGCAGTGAGGCCGCCTTTGAAATGGATTACACCTGCTTGTAAAAGAGGAAGCGTAGCTTTGTTTATTCGAGTGTGGAGGTTCAGCAGAGCTGCGAGTTTACATGAAAGTCAATGTGCCGGATTAGCCTTTGGCTACCTGATGAATACATGTCGGTGAAAGCTTCCGCCTTCCGCTGACAGCCTGTTTTGGCTTAGTTGGACCCACCCCTCTTATCATGATTCTCCCCAGCGCCGGCCCATTTACCGAGGATTTCTCGGGCTGTCCGGCTGGCCCCGTCATGCTCACACAGAGCCCTTTATACTTAGGACACACTCAAACTGCAGTAAATGAACTAACTGGGCTGTTTGCTAGGGTGGCTTTGGGGGGGGCAGTTCCGGCTGGGAGGGTGGCAGAATGGTGTCTCTGTTTGTGGGTGTATGAGAAGGACTGGGGGTGAGCTGTGCGTGTCCTGCATGTGGAGGTGAGCGGGGCCAGCTATCCGTGCCTTTAGCCGTGGGAACAGTGATCATGTGACCCTGTCAGACATCCTGGTACTGGCACCACTCAGCTCTGCTGGAGATTTTAATTACCTGATCAGCCTGGTTAGTCACCTCAGGTAACCACTGTCCCTCATTCAGCTAAGCATAGTTCTGCATATTCCGACCTGTGAATTCTGACATTTACTGAACAGATAGGACCAGAGTTTTAGTTGAGATGACATTGGCGTAATATGAAGTTTCATTGTAGTCCTTGGGTGCTGTAAGGATGCACTGGGCTAATTAGACCAACAGGGCAATGAACTGCTGGTACCTGGCATGTGTTTTAATTCAGACACTATTCTTTCTGCTGAATTGTAGATGAACTTGATGGAGGCCTGCAGCATCCTCAGATAGGTTGATGAGGCCAAATATGATTTAACGAGCATTTAAAAACAATGGAGAAGCTAAATCTGTGGGCCCAGCTGTGTTTGAGAGCAGCACCGCGTGCGTGTGGCCCTTCTGATAGCTAGCAGAGCCCAAAATAGTTTCTTTTTATAGTGAAAGCTTGTAAAAATTAAGCATTAAGTGGGAAAATTTGACCTTTTGCTACTTAGAGGTGCCACTCCTGCTCCATGCCATAATAAAACTGATCCTAATTCCAGGGACATTTAATTTATTCATTAATTTACATTAATTCAGAGTTAGCACTAAGGCAGATTCCATTCACTAAGAGCTATCCATCTACAAAATTGTATCAGCAAACGCTGAGAGTTCACATTGAAGATGCATCGTGCCCTGGTAAAAAGCTGAAACAGGGAATGACATGAATGAATGAAAATCATTTATCAGCAGATGTGCCGTGATTGACGTACATGAAAGGCTATACTGTGAACCACAGGGGCCAGCAGGCCTTAGCTTTGAGGGGGGATCTGCTTTACAGGTGTCTGTTGCCTTCCAGGTCATCCCATAACACGTGAAAAGCCCCATCATTGACATGCTTTTGCTCGTGATGCCAGTTCCCATCAGCCTTCATTTGTGGAGGTGGCTTCGCACAAGTCAGGGCAGACACATGCTCAGATGCTGGCTCCCCAGCTGACTGAGGGGACCACTTGGGTCAGAGTGAGACACTCCAGCTAAGGTGATGGGCAGCAACCGGCCAGAAGATGCTTCTCTGCCCGTGAGACACCACGTGAGCATCGTAATGGGCCCAACAGCCCTGTTCTGGGACCTGTATCTGCCCCTCTACCTGAGAAGACAGTCCTGTACCTTAGTGTAAGCCTGATTTCTCCATCAGGGTATGGGGGACGAAATCTGAAAGGAATCTGAAATTCCTCTTATGTGATATGATATGAGATGCAGGCTTAGATGTCTGTCAAAACTCAAATGTTTACTGTTTATGTTTCTGTGTGTCACAAAATATCTGCTGATTAACCACTTTTTGTGGACAACAATGCTGTAGTGGAATAATGAGTAAAAACTGCTTTTCCTGTTGTTGTGGTCTCATGACCTTCTGCCGAATTTTTCAACCCACCTCCCATCAATATGAACTGGAACTGAAGATGCATGGTCCTAAAACACACCATGTACTGACCCTGCACGGTCCTAAAACACACCAGGTACCGATTCTGCGCAGTCCTAAAACACATTAGGTACTGACCCCGTGTGGTCTGAAAACACACCAGGTACTGACCATGCATGGTCCTAAAACACACCAGATCAATACTGACCCCGAGTGGTCCTAAAACACGCCAGGTACTGACCCTGCACCGTCTGAACACACACAAATTGTTCAACTTGTACAGTTACACTTGTACAGTTTATTCAGTCCACACCATTTGAACATGTTTAGATTATTCAGTCTGCACAATCTCAATACGGAACATATTGTTCTGCCCGCACAGTTAAACATGCACAGATCATTCAGATGGCATGATCCGAATACGCAAAAACTATTCAGCCAGCAGGGTCGCACATGTACAGATTATTCGGCTTGCTCAGTCACACAGGCACAGATTATTCAGCTTGCTCAGTCAGACAGGCACAGGTTATTCTGATGCACAGTCACACATGCATCGATTATTCAGTTAGCACAGCACAGTCACACATAATTTCTCAGACTACACAATGACTCATGCACAGATTATTCAGCCCCATCAGTCACAGATTATTCAGTTAGCATGGTCACATGTACTGATTATTCAGCTGGCACGGTGCCACGCACAGATTATTCAGATCATAAAGACACACAGGCACAGATTATTCAGTCGGCACATGTCACACATGCACCTCCAGACCTGTTTGGAGTTCGGTTCCCGCTCGTTTTCCTATTTTCAGCACCGATCTGTTTGTTTGTCATTGCTTTTCCAGTTTTGTCTATTTTTTGACTCTTATCAGTTGTGCTTCTGAGGGAACAAACCCCACAGTCATCTGATTTCTCTGGTCAGAGAAACCGCTTTTATCCTCTTACGGGCAGTAACTGTGCTTGCACATCCTGAATAGCAGGCGAGGTCAAGCGGTGATCGGGTCATGCTGTAACCATCAGCATAACACAGAGCTTTACCATGGCCACTTTCTACAAAACCTTCACCCTTGTTTTCCACATGCTTCTTGATTTGTCTACTGCTCCAGATTAGCATTTAAAACAGCACTTAAGGCTTTTGGCATGATTCCAGATTGCCATACATGCAGCAGAACCTCAGGAGTTGATATGAATGACCTGACAAGACTTCTGTGAGGGAAAACACGGAGGGTGTGCTTTGAAGATGAGAACAGGGCTGTCAGAAGCGTCCGTTTGGCTTGCAGGTGTCAGCCTGAGCTCTGGGGCATGGAAATTGAGCAGAGGTGCAGGGTTTACCAGGATCACAACCAAAACAGGCTGAGCGTTTGAGATGGCCCCAGCAGACTAAACTGCTGCGGCATCACCACGGTGATGGTCTTAACGGATTAGAGGTCAGGCTGTAGTCCAGCGGGCAGAATACCGTTGGGCTTATCCCAACCGATTTGGACCCTCCGGACCAGCTGGTTCAGCCCATTCACCTGGCTGACCTTCCCTGTCTCCCCCCTCAGGTGGCCGAGCTCAGACTGTTCAGATGGATTCCACCAAGTCGGGTTTCGTGGGTACGCAGGTGGAGCTGCGCTGCCTCTTCGTCAACAGCAACCCGCCCGTGAAGATCTCCCAGGTGACCTGGCAGAAATTCGTCAACGGCACCAAGCAGAACGTGGCCATCGCCAATCCCACCATGGGTGTGTCTGTGCTGCCACCTTTTAAAGACCGGGTGGCCTTCAAGCAACCGGCCGTACGACATCGCACACCCTCACTGGAGGACACCACCATCACCTTCTCCAACCTACACCTCTCGGATGAGGCAGCCTACATCTGCGAGTACACGACATTCCCAGCTGGTAATCGTGAGAACATGGTCAACCTCACAGTCTATGGTACGTAGTTACACTACAATGTCATTCAAAACTGATATTAAGGAAAGATTCTCACAGGTCAGTATATGTTTACGAGATTCATCTTCTTTCACAGGGCCTGATATTTTTTTTCTGAAGTTTTGCTGAATTTAATGTAGTGTAAGGAGCTTTCCTTAATTAACACTATGACAGCTGTATGCCTTCTGGGACTTCAGCCTGAACATTTAGCCTGAAGTCCAACACCATTTCATTTCATGTCATTTGTGAATAATTATGAATTTCTGAATTGCGAATAATTGCAACCTCTTCAAAAGATGTATGCTACATTATATCTCTGCACTGACAAATAATTTAAGGCCTTGTGTTTATTCATGTGAAACAGGCACCAATAAATCTCCCTGATTGTCCCTGGTATGTTCCTGCCCAGTGGTACTAATGGTGTCCTTCCTGTTAAAATTGTCATGAAAGCTGAAGTCTGCACGTCACAAATATACTTTTTTAGGACGGCAGGAGACATCCGAAGGATTATGTGAAGTCAATTTAAAATCAGCTGTTGGTACATATGTTTTATTGCTGTATAGAACTTGGATTAAGAAGTGCCCTGTGCTGATCTCAAAGCCCTGTTCACTGTTTTCAAGAAAGCGTTAGATAACCTGAGAGTCGGATGGCACCAAATAGTCTGTCCGTTATCCTGGACCCAGCACATATCTGTGTTCCTGTTTGTGCTTCGGATGTGCAGAAATATTGTTGTCATATGCTTAAAATGTAGGCATTTTTCTATTGACAGCTCACAAAATAATTGTATTTGGAATAGGCTATAAGGTGTATCTGATGATAAAGATTAATTTTTGTTTATTTTTATTCCCTCGTCACAAAAAAGGACTGTTTCCAAAACACAACTAATTATTTAATCTGCCTACTCTTTACTGCGCTCATATCTGTGAATCAGATAAATAAATAAATATTCTGAAATCAACAACGTGGGCAGTCGAGAGCACCACCATTCATGCTATTTCATTTCAGTGAGCATGAGGTAATCAGTTCACTCATCAGCTTCAGGTCCTGTTTTCAGAGGCCATTGACATTACAGAAAGCATTTTTCACGTTTAGAAAAAACCACAGCAACAGCACATGGCAAAAGAATTTAAGGTAACGAAATCACAACTACAGACACAGCTACAAAGGCTTAATGCCAATTAGTAGCACACGTCATAAAACGAGTTGTGACTATCGACACACAAGGAAACTAACAGGGTTTGAAAGAGTGAATCGCAGATGCATTGTGACAGAAATAGCAATATTGTTACGTGTGTCAAGGAGATCGGTCTCAAAAGTCAGGAGAGAGTGTACCGAGGCCAACGACATTGGCAATGAGTGACAGTGGTCAGAAGTTGAAGATCACCGACAGGGAGGGATGACCCATGGAAGACCGCAGCTCTAAGAACCCCTTCAGCAGAACAGCATATATGCAGGACTACCAATAGGATGGCCAGTAAAGAAAAACACATAACATCCAGTTCAGAGCATAAAACCTCAACCCCAAACAATGGCAAAGCGATCCAATGAGTCATCTTCCGCCCATTTTCATATATCCGGACAAGCGTACGTTTGGTGGAATCCAAAGATTGCCTCTAACCCACAATGTCTGCTGGCATCTATTAGAAGTCAACTCTGGATAGTCGTAAAACGAGCATGAACATAAGGTCACTTTAGAGAAACAGCAGCAGTTTGTGATGTAAGCCCTGTTCCTTCATGATGTGCCCATACCCTGAGATGATTACGCTCCCATACACACTGCTAAACACATTCAGGAGAGCCTTCATCAACTCCTTGATGAAATCAAACATCTTCCCTTCCATGACTTCCTCAGTCAGCTGATCAGACCATCATCAAACCATTAGTACAGAGTAAAGTAGGTTTCTAGCTGTTGGAACCTTCAAAGATGTGGAGGCTTTTATTGAAGAAAGGTCCATTAAGCCACTAGGCATGGTTTCTATACATTTAGAATAGCCAAAGGGTCTCCCTGCTCCTCCTTGAAATTAATATTTCCTTAAGTATATCTGTGATCTTGTCCTCCATATTCATGCCCATGTCTTCTTCAGTGTCTCTATACTGTATGTCTGACTGTTTGTGCCAGCTGTCTTTATCTCTGTTCTTTATTTCCGCAGCCCAGCCGGTCACCCGTCTGACCCTGACCACGCCCATCATAGTAGCCCGTCCTCAGAAGCACAGGATGACGGTGGCCACCTGTGTGTCAGCCAATGGGAAACCTCCCAGCGTGATCAGCTGGGACACGCGGCTCAAGGGCGAGGCCACCTTTCAAGAGACGCACAATGCCAACGGAACAGTAACGGTGCACAGCAGCTACATGGTGGTGCCCAGCCGGGAGGCGCACAAGCAGAAGCTGACCTGCACGGTCACCTACCGCAAGGAAAAGTTTACAGAGAGCGTCGTCCTCAACGTGCAGTGTAAGGCCTCCTGGCTGGCTGTCAAGGCCGTCTTTATCTCTTTCCTGATTGGTCGGTCTATATGGCATCAACACAGTAAATGGTAGATGCAGTCTGTCTAAATGTGGGTTACATTGTGACACAGGAAGTCACCCTCATTCAGTAAAATGTTGCACAGAGTCTTCCTGGAGCTACCAATGCCTAATATTCAGCTCCGTGACGGTGTTTACCGTCCCACTGCTCCTGATTGGCAGGCTGCTCCCTCATTCCATTGGCTGACAGACTTTTAGCACATATCTGTGACAGCGTGGTGCTAGGAGTACATGTCATGCGTTACGGGGGAGGGGTCTGATGTAATCTCACCTCTCGCCCCGCGTAGATGAGCCTGAGGTGGTCATCGATGGCTTTGACGGGAACTGGTACCTGAACCGACAGAACGTGCAACTCACCTGCAGGGCGGACGCCAACCCTCCTGTCTCTGTCTACCAGTGGCGGCTGTGAGTGTCACGACGGAAACACTGTGAGGAACACGAAAAAGCTGCCAGAGCAGAACCGGGTCGGCCAACTCTCCCAACACCGCAGGGCTGACAGAAATCCCAAGAGCTGCTCTCCCTCTGCCGGCTCCATTGGCTGTACACAGCATAGCAAAACGTTGTGGTCTCATCGTGAATACTGCAGCAATGCTGAAGGGGCCGCGATGTCAGCTGAACCACGGCTGACACGGTGTAGCTTTGGGTATAGCATCCTCGAGCTGCATCATGGTGTCATCTGGGCACAGCTCGCTCTGCCTCCACACCTTCAGCATTGCTAATCTGTCTCCCCGTGCACTCCTGTGATCTCGGAAATCTAAATAAACCATTATGAGAAATCAGTCTATGAAAATACCGCCTGACATTTTGACCTTCGCACTGATTTCCCTGTTTATTATTCCCCTTTAAGTAAACGTTGCAGCTCCTGTTTAAAAGCTGTTCATGGAGCTTATCAGGGAAGACTTTGCACCTCACTTTTCATGTTTCTCAGAGATGAGGCACCACACCCCATTCTGTGATGAGAGACCTCAACTCTGTCTGTATCAGAATTGCTCACCATGGTCATAATCAGCACAGGTGTGGCCATGTGCTTGGAGTCACATGGGGCCGGAGGTTTCCGGAATACCAGCATCTTTAAAACAACTCCAACCTGCTGTCTCTTCCAGTTCTCAACTTTCATAGCAGACTTTCAAGGTTTATCTCACACAGATGAAGCAGCCCTGTCACCTTTGCAAAGGTTGGTGTGTGAGGAGAGATGGGGAGGTCCTGACAAAGCGTGGAAGGGCAGGGTACTGTGACTGGGGCAGCTGAGATACGATGAGAGAGCCCAAGTGGAGCCCATGGTGGCTCCCCATTAGAGCTTATTGCACACAGCTCTCCATGATGCCCAGAGAGATGGCACATAGAGGGAGGGTACAGAGGGGATACGTAGAGGGAGGGCACAGAGGTGGTATGTAGAGGGAGGGCACAGAGGGGATACACAGAGGGAGGGCACAGAGGTGGTATGTAGAGGGAGGGCACAGAGGGGATACACAGAGGGAGGGCACAGAGGTGGTACGTAGAGGGAGGGCACAGAGGGGACTCATAGAGGAAGATCACAGAGTCCACACATAGAGGTGGTACACAGAGGGGACACATAGAGTGAGATCACAGAGGCCGCACATAGAGGGAGGGCACAGATGGGACACATAGAGGCGGCACACAAACACAGTGCGTGGTGAGGGACAAACAGAGGCAGCGGGAAGCCTCTACACACAGCCAGCCCATGGCTCCTGGCAGCTTTTCCACTGGATCGTCTGATCAGTCCTCTGGAAAGAGGCCCATTGGTCAGCAGCAGAGGGAATGGACCTCCTCTGCGTTTAACGGGGCTGACTGGGAGCTCTGAGGCTCGGTGAGTGTTATCACACGGATGCCCAGAGCGGTCCAGGAGATTCCGTTTTATCCTCCGTCTACACAGAGGCAATGAGCCAGTGGGTCAACGGCTACTAGTGTGTCGTCATAAACTAAGATCAAGCTGCCCTTTTACAGTTACAGCTTGTAAACTGGAAGCATCTGGTGAGACATTTTTCTTCTCCTTAATTGGAGATTAGTTAATGTCTTGGCCTTGAGCGTGTAGCTACTGATTCCAGTGATGGTTTTTCATGCATTTTTCCATGTTGCTTTAATGTTTTCAATGTTTCCCGTGATACATTTTCCCTTCTCTTTGAGTAAATGGTGTCTTTGACACGAATACAGCCATGTTGCTCGTTCTGCACTCTGAAAACAGGCTCGAGAGTTAAGAGGAATGTTTCTCATGTAATTCAGCTGCAGAAATTAAGAACAGATTGTTACAGAAGTTAACCTCTAACAGCTGTGGTGGAACGTGCTGCAGTTGGACAAGCTGGTCTCCCTCTAATGCAGCACGAGCTCGTGTTTCCACAAAAACAATAATGCAAATCTCTGCTACAAAACCTGACTTAAAAAGTTTCCTGAAAGGTTGGAGAAATCACTCTAAAACTAATCGAACGACTCCCGAGGAATTATTCAGCCTCTCTCTCTCGGTTTCTCCAAAAATTGATGAGTGGAGGAGGGTTTGGGGAGATCTGGTATTTATACGTAAGAGGTCTCCACCAAAAGACCTGGTGGGAGAGGTCAGGCACACAGGCACCACCACTGTACGATAGGCCGGTATATTTGCCAGGTTCCCAGCTCTTGAATGAGGTGGGGGTTTCTCCATCTGGCTGGATGTACGGAAGTATGGCTCCTGATTGATGAAGCAGGATGAGACACTCCTGTTTGTTCCGGGCACCCGTTGGTTTCTGATAGGGGGGGTTTCACTTGTCCCTGTCTTCTTCCAGCCTGAACGGCTCCCTGCCCAGCGTGGAGATCCACAACAATTCCCTGCTCTTCAAGGGGCCCGTCACCTACGACCTGGCCGGCACCTACGTGTGCGATGCCACCAATAGCATCGGCACACGCTCGGGCCAGGTGGAGGTCAACGTGACAGGTAGGCTGCCACCGAGGCTTGGAGTGCCGCACCCGTCCTTGGGTGCATGTCGTTCGGGAAGTGTGATCCTCTCTCTTCCAATCCCTTCCCAGCCATACAGACATGTTTATAACATCACATGATGCCTACCTGTCGCATTGCCAGATATTGCCCATTGGGGCCTGTGGTCTGTCTGAGATCAGATCCCCACTTCAAAGATGTAGGTTTGATATGGATGGGAGAAGAAAGCCCTTCCCATCTTCTCCATCCAGAAGCAGGCCAAGTAACGATGAGCTCACATTTCTCAAAATGACCTGCACCTTTTACACTCAGATACCTGTTCCTGGTCACTTGTTTTGTCTACATAAACACGACATGAGAAACTGATTATGTTTCCCCGTTTGCTGACTGCTGCTCAACCTCATGCAAGACATCCGTAATCAAAGCATGCTCCTGTCATTCGGATCCCTAAGTGTGTCTCTGTAAATGGTTTCTGTTGATACTGGGCTGTTTGGCTTTGTGATGGCAGGCTGTGTGTGCCAGCCTAAAATCTTCGCTGGAGAACCAGTCCGTGATATGCATGCGGGTTACCTTCCTCGGTTTGTCACACTGACAGGCAAGGAGGCCCATTTCCGGGCTAGCGTACGCCTCGCGTCAGGGGATGCATGTTTTCACTCCTGTTATGCAAACCCTCTAAAAATAACGCTTTCCTTTAAGCAGATAGCAGCTCTGCCTGTGGTTTGGGGAATTCTCACCCTGCACGCTGACTTCTGCTGAAATCTCTTCCCAGAACAGGGATCCATCTGAGAGCTAGACGTACTTTCCTAAGTCACTTTTCCTTGTTCTCGTTTTCTAAATGCTTCTGCTAATGTCTGCTGTTTCACCGTGTGCCCCCTTCAGTGAAAAGGTGAGCTGAGCACTCTGCTCCTCTGGCCTCCCAGATAAACCTCTTTACCAGCCACCCGTCTGCGTAAACGGTCGTGTCCCTGGTAACAGACGGCCTGGCGTCTGCCTGAAGGGTGCTGATTAGAGAGGAAGCCCAGAAAACCAAGAGTAAGCTGTGGTCTCACTGATCTCAAATCAGTTTTCTTCTGCCCATGGGAACCCCTGCTCCAGGAGGTCTCTGGGCTGTTGTGTGTGTGTGTGTGTGTGTGTGTGTGTGTGTGTCCTTTTTTTTTTCCAGAGAGCAGTAAGATTTTGCTCTTCAGCATTTCAAAGAAAACGGTCTTAACAGTGCAGTCTTCTTAGATCTTTCTAGATTTAACTTGTCAGTTTTCGTCCTGCATTTGAAGTTCTGCCACAGACATGATACATGAAGGAGAGCGAAGGGTGACACATCAGTCATAGCTCGCCTGGCCTCGGCCCATCAGACATGCAAAGGCATCGGCCCACTCGCTGTAGTAACTTCACAGACAGCGCCATCTTAAATGTCTGCAGTAGTCAACATTTCATCTTTTATTTTCACTGTTTTGGGACAAACATCCTCGAGGAACCCCATTTTGGCAATTATGGACACGTTGGCCACTTTTGAGATAATAATTCTTTTGTTAGCACCTTTGGGAATTTTACAAGTGGTTTAATTGCCAGGTGCATGTGAAAAAGGCGCGGTGTGGAATGAGCGACGTGTTGAAGCTCGTCGGATGTCATGCAGATGATAGGTAGTTGACTGTGCTCTCCAGCTTTTGCTAAAATGAGCTCACCTGCTTGGAGTGATGCCAAGGTCAGAGAGAAGGAAGCCTTCACTCCATAAAGAGAGAGTGTAAAGGTTTCTCGAGGTGCCTGGTCTGCATGCAAAGCATGTGACAGCTGTCATAGGTGGACATCAGATATGTCCTTTCCATGTTCAGAGTGTACCCTTCTGCACCTCCTGGTGAGGCATCTCCCCATTCCTGAGTTCTACTCCCAGTGCTCCACTGTTCTCTCCGTTCTGGGAAATGAAGCCGCCGCCCCCCCCCCGCCGCTTGTTTCTGATGTGTCTCACTGTTGTTCGATGGTGTTTTGCCCGGCTGCGGTGTGTAAAAGAGGCTTTGTTTTGGAGCGGCACACAGCTGCCCTGGAGTGACACTAAGCTTACATGAAAAAGCGTGACTAACACGGCAGGGGGGGTCATCATGTCAGGTTGTGATCTGCATGCCTTTGGCGTTCATGGGGGTGTGTCCTTCTGAGGGATATTAATGTCTCCACCAGCCAGTCAACCTTAGGGTTAAGTTAGGCTTAGGTTCACAGTCAGTTTAGGCTCAGGGCTGGTGAGGAGATGAACTATGAGATCACTCAGACTCGGTTGGCTTAGCTAGGTGTCAGCCTGGTCTGATCTAGATAGCTTCTGTGTCTTTCTTTCTTTGTGTGCTTCAGCTGTGAATTGTCTGATTTGTTTATCAGGTCCAGTCTTTGTTGGCTATAACCACATGACCTTATTCAAAGACATGAATGGCTTTTCACAGTTCCTACAAATAAGATGTGGCACAGATCCTCCATTGGCCCCCTTCAGATCCTAACTCACAAAGCCAAACCCTGACCACCTAGCAGTACATGGGGGCTACAGCTCTACCTTCATGGTGTGATTTTAATTAGCGTAAAATGTCATTTGTGCGCGACTCCAGTTACGTTCCGCTAAGTCCTGTCCAGGGCTGTCCAACACTATATCATAAAAACAAGAGAAAATGTTCACCTGCCTTCCCATTTTAATCAGTCATCCTGCCAAGAGGGGCATGCACAAGGCGATAGAAATATCAATTCAGCATGTTCACAGAGGTTACTGTGTTTAAAAATGGCCCATCAGTTCATATTCCTCAATTCAATTCTATTCAGCTTTATTTATATAACACCTTTAACCAGGACCATTGTCACAAAGGTGCTTTACGTAGTCCCAGGACCAAGAGTCCCAGAGAGTAAGCCAAAGGCAAGAGTGGCAAGGAAAAACTTCCTCAGGAGGAAGAAACCTTGGGAGGAACCAAACTCAAGAGGGAAGCCCACCCTCCTCTGGCCGGCACTGAGCAGGACAGGTTCATTGAGTTCATTAATACAATATGAATGACAATGAAACTGAACAGTCAGGTGGACAACAGTGTATTGAAAGAAGCAGTCAGGTGATCTGTTTGAAGAGCAGGTTCGGTGACTGATGACGGCAAACCAGTCAGGGTGGACAGATGACCAGGAGGGAGGGCACGGTAGGCCAGCAGACAAATATTGGAACCTCTTCAGTCCAGATCTGCAAAAGAACCACCCCAGAAAGGGGGATGGAGGGAGAAAGAAAAATGCATGAGGAACTGAGCAACAGTTTAAGCTGCCAGAATAATTGCAATAAGACAGCAAGAGCTCCAGCATAAGGATATATATGGCAGCCTAACTATAAGAATGAGGCCAGTGGGGACACAGGCAAGAGGAATCCCTGAATGCCAGCACTCCAACAACACACGGCAAAGTGCAAGGCAGGAGTGACAGCACTGACAGAACAGTTCATCAGTTCATCGAAAGTCAATGGCGCTGATGCCCAACAATGGCACTAATCTCACCAACAAATTCCTCCGTCTTGTACAGGTTGAAAACAGAAATTACAGGCCTAGTTCTCTTATTGGAATTCATCTACTAATTATGTGAAGTTCTTTTACTTAACTTATTGAAAATCATCTACTAAATACTTGAAGTTCACTGAGGTCAATGTAAAGAAGAGGATAACTCAAGGGCTCATTCAGCCAAGACTGTTCCTCCCAATGAATCAATGAGTGTGGTGTGATACTGGAACAGCACTGGCGAGGAATGTCATTTTGTCATTACAGCCTTTTGGATTTTAGCAGAGGTGGTGGGGTGGTCTAATGTGGTCACCCTCATAAGATTCTTTTCTTATATGCCAACAGAGCAAGGCTATAATTAAAATAATTAGCTCTGAAATTTATAGTCAGGGTCTTTCACTATTAAAGTTGTAACAAAATAACATGTGGGAAATCTCCCACACCAGGCACTCCTCTCAGGAGCTGGAGTCTGATTGGTGGGAAATGCCTGAGGAGTGTGCAGTGACATATCTCCTGTAGTGCATCGTGACTGCGGGGTGTTGACCATGAGCCGTTTCATTATCACCCTTGCGTGGACTTGGCACGACGGCCTACAGCTTTGCTCTCATTTGGACATGTCACGAGGACTTCCCGTTGCCATGGGTGGGGCTAGTCTCTTTAACACGTCTTCCACTGCGGATGAGTAGTTTGTCTCCATGACAGCTCCAGTATCTTGATTGGGTGAGGGAGTCGTTAGAAGTCGACAGGTCACAGTTATTGATCGGGGGGACCATACTGTAGAACATATCACTATTCCTCTGCAAGGCCAATATAAGGTGGAGTTACTCACAAAAAAAATCACAAGACACTACAGTATGAGATGTACTTAAACGCTGTCTCTAATTGTTGGTATGTGTTTGTCTGTTTATCACTGTAGAGCTGGCAGCACATGTCCACATTTTCACCTATGCTATTTGTTTAAATGCTTCTGGGCTGAGAGGACATTGTTTGGTGGCTTCGGCGGACATGTCCTCTCTCCGGCATGGACATGGGACTTACAGGCTGAGTCGGATGAGGTGGCCAAGTGTCCCATGATTATGGAGAAAGATTGGGGACGCAGGCAAACAGCGCTGGCATCCGTTCACGCTCTCGTGAACATGCCTGTGAAGCAGAGAGCGAGGATGAGGGGGAAGGTGCTCATGTCAAGGTGAGAATGAAGTAAATAAAACTGCTGGGGGTGAGGGAGTGGACTGCAGCGCCTTTAATATTACAGAGAGAGATGGGGGGAAAATGATCCCCCTTTCTATCTGAGAATGGGAAGGAGGAGTAATTTAGGAGGCTTTAGCGAAGCAACAGAAGACTCTGAGCAGAGCTATGACTGCCTGATGTCATGTCTGTCATCTAGGAAAAGGTGGTGGAGACGATCGGGCAGAGAGGAATAGAGGGAAATGAGTGGGGGGGAGGGGAGAAGGGTAAAGGGGGGAAGGAGAGAGGGGTAAAGGGAGACAGGGAAAGGGGGTGGGGGGGAGAGGTGAAGGAAAGAAGGATAAAGGGGGGAAGAGGGTGGGAAGGAGAGAAGGGTAAAGGTGGGGAGGAGAGT
>JAACJT020000031.1:4517363-4529676 GCA_009936485.2 Gymnarchus niloticus | reverse complement strand
GTCAGGAGTGATTTGTGACAGACAGGTACCAGTAAGAGTGAAAGGGAAGGTCTACAAGATGGTAGTGAAGCCAGCTACGTTATATGGACTGGAGACGGTGGCACTGACGAAAAGACAGGAGGCAGAGCTGGAGGTGGGTGGAGGAGTTAAAGATGTTAAGATTTGCACTGAGTATGATGAGGATGGACAAGATTAGGAATGAGTATATTAGAGGGTCAGCTCAGAATGGAGGGTTTGGAGACAAAGCCAGAGAGGCGAGATTGTGTTGGTTTGTACATGTGCAGGGAAGAGATGCTGAGTATATTGGGAGAAGGATGCTGAGGATGGAGCTGTGAGGCAAGAGGAAAAGAGGAGGGCCAAAGAGGAGGTTTATGGATGTGGTGAGAGAGGACATGCAGATGGTTGGTCTGACAGAGCGGGATGCGGAGGACAGGAGGAGATGGAGACTGTTGGTCCGCTGTGGCAACCCCTGACGGGAGCAGCCGAAACTGAATGATGATGACTAAGTTTTAAAAGCCTTATGGAGGTGCTGTACCTTTAGCCATGAAACCATGAGAGTACATTTCAGCCCATAGAAGCAGATGAAGAGCATATTAAACGTTATCTCCCGTTATGTGAATACCTCAACAGACGTATGAGTGTTTCTTTCTCCTGCTAAAACCATGCAGCGGTCACGACAGTGTGGTCACCTTTATGATGGATCCAGATACCTACACGTAAAGCCATGCAGTGGTCACGACAGTGTGGTCACCTTTATGATGGATCCAGATACCTACACGTAAAGCCATGCAGTGGTCACGACAGTGTGGTCACCTTTATGATGGATCCAGATACCTACACGTAAAGCCATGCAGTGGTCATGATAGTGTGGTGATGCAGGTAAATTTGGCAACACGGCACGAGTTACAAGGCACAGACCTGCAAAATCAAAGAAATTACTGAATTCCAGGGAATGAGCAAAGTGATTTTCAAGTCCCTCCCTTGCCGACTGGCCAAGGTATAATGAAATGACAGCAGCCATTGAGGGAGGGGACACTGCTGCGGCAGTCACTTGCAGTTATCTGCAACTATTTTAGTTTTCCAAAAGACTCCATAGCTAATACTAGCATGTGCCCCTTGATATTTGCATTTGGAGACAGATGACCCATCGTAAGTTTGTAGCATTGCTTAAGAATATTAGATGAAATATTACTGTCTACATGTTACAGTGAGAATGATTAATGATTAGTGACATGAAAACACATTCTACTAATATGATATGAAGTTTGTAATAAGTCCTGTCACATGGTGCAACCTCATTAAAGGCCTTTAACCACCTGCTGACCTGCTGCTCTTCTCGTTGGTGTTCGCCGTTGATTACAAAGTTGCCTCCCTATCCGTATATTCTGGTGGTCCATAGGTCAGCTTTCCCTGACTGGGGCGGTACTAGATTGGGGTAGTGCTGCCCCGTCAGCTTCTGTTGGCTATAAAAGCCCACCTGTTCAATGCAGTCTGCATCTGCACAAGTTGCAGCTGTTTCTGCTGGGTTACGATGTTTGGCACGTGGCCCATGTCCTTTGGGTTTCTGAAGTTTAAGGACCTGTATGTAAACGATCGTCTTCTTTCCGAATCTTGGGAAGCTGTCCTCCTCTAGGCTATGGTAATCCTGTCTAGGAGCTGGCTTTGTTTAGCATCTGGTAATTATATGATGAGTAGGAAGCTAACCTTTACTTTCGCTAAACAGAAAACAGAATAATCCTTTCTAAGGTGTTTGGCACTCGGAAATCCCAGCCCAGTCATTTTGACGGAGCAGAACCCTGATGATCTGGGAGGGAGCTAGCTCATGCGTTTTGGGGTCTTGTTCACTAATCGCTGTTTCAGAGGCTGTCGTTTTGCATGACTTTCCACCACAGGGAGATACATAAACAGAACTGTTTCCTTGGACTGATCCGACAGTGAGGCTTTTCCTTTTGGCATGAGTGCGCGTTCCCAGGCAGAGGTAACTCTCCTTTGATCTCTCCTTGGCATGTGTAATGAAGGCCCTGCCCTACCCTGCACCCCTGCTAATCCCATTAGTCGTTGGATCATACGCTGAGAACTCATAGCTGGTGGAAGAACCCGTCCAAAAGGCGGTTCCTTTCCTGGAGGACAACGCGGTACAGAGAAGCTGCTCACGGGTTCGAGCAGCATGAATGCCACAGGGACACACCCCACCTGCCAGAGGTCTCAGTTCAGCCATGTTTTGTTGTAAACCAGGAGGAATCTGCCTGTTGATGACACAGCAAGCGAACGGCCATCAAGCTAAATCTGCGTGCATTTTACAGCGTGACCCCCCGGGAAGAGGCTTTGTCACCAGCTTTGCCTCCGTATGGTTTCTGCCGCATTTTGTAATGCAAAGCTGGGCTGCCTACTGGGAAACAATCAGCAGTGACAATCTGGTGCACCCTCCTAATTACACGCCTCCAGTCTGGAAAACCAGTTTAGCACCTTGTCCTCGCGGCCAGACCCCCACGCCTCTCTGACAGTGACCACCCTGCGGTGCGTCGTTTTAAAAGGTTGGTAGTCCACGGAGAGGCACGGCCTTCACCACTGTGACCATGGAGATCACGCTGCCCGCTCACCTCCTGCTGTCCCTGCTTTCATGGAGGATAAGACTGTCTCTGTTGATTGCACGTGTTCTTACTCCACCCCCCCATTGATGCAGGGTCCTTCTGGAGGACATCTCATTTTTTATTCCTGACTTCCACATTGCTACAAGAGCAGAAATGGCTCTGATCATTTCAACCATCTTCCTATGCAAAAACTGCATTAAGGCATTGAAAGAGACTGCAGTTTGTTCCTTTGGGGGCCTGCGAGTTGCTCGAGACTGAGAAAGATGTGAAGTGAAGCTCTCTTTGTGACGAGAACATGCTAATGAGGAGGCCTGGTGAAGGACGGGGATGCAGGCTGCCCCTAAGCTGCAACCTTTTTCTGATGAGGCCTATTTGGGTCGTGGGGGGGAGGGAGAGGGTTTGGAGGCTGGTCCGTCCATCTTTGGGGGGGGGGTTACAGGCACATGTTAGTTTAACAGAACTCGTCCTAGTTGCCCGTCGACAGACCCGGGAGAGTTTTCTTTAAATATCATGCATCTGCCTGCTGGGGAAATTTCAGACTTTAGGTCCCCAGAAACATTTGGAAACCATTTCATTTTGAGGGCTCTGATCTCAAAATTCACACATCGCGTTGTTTACTGAAGTTACTGGCAATGAGTTTCATAAACAGTACCCTTATAAATAGGTTTTTTGGGATTTGTAAATCGGGTCACAAAAGCTGTTCTTCTGTCATGGGGATCTGTAAATGATATCGTTTTTTTAAGGCTGGGTTTTCAGCCTTTTTTTTCAAAAAGGGACCCCCACATGAAATCTCCAGCTATATACCGCCACCACAAATCTGTGAATATTTTTCACTCTGGACCCCCAGATTAAACTGTTCACGCTGTATCCGTGGGTATTTCAGGCGTCATGCAGGACAGCTAAAATATGGTCATTTCTAAATATTTCTGATGGTTGTGAATGAAGTGTGTTTAAGAGGAGCCAGAAAGTGGCAGTCCTGCTGTCTGCTCGCCTCTGCTCCTTCACAGAAGCCCGCCTGCGTTTCCATGTCACGTTGCACGTTCTCGAAAGACTCCGCCCTGTTGGGTGACAAGCCACCCTTGCCTCTGGGGGTGGGTGCAGCACATCTCCTTTTCCCCTTGCTTACCCTTACCCCCCTCACCCGTCCCTCATTGTAAAACACCTCCTCCCCCCCAGACACTGACATGCTCTCCCTTCCTTGTCTTTTCCTACCCAGAATACCCTAACAACCCGACACCCGGGGGCCGCGACAATCCGCAGGAGCACCAGAGTTCCGGTGCTGCCATTGGCGGTGCTGTTGGGGGCGTGGTCCTGCTGGCCGTGGCCGGCGGCCTCCTCTTTGTCTTTCTGCGCCGGCGGCAGCACACCTTTAAAGGTGACTACAGCACGAAGAAGCATGCTTTTGGCAACGGCTACAGCAAGGCCGGTGGCCCGCCCACCCACCCGGCACTGCCAAAAAGCCTGCAGTACCCTGACGACTCGGACGACGAGAAGAAGCCGCAGCAGCTGGGCAGTCCGGCCGCCTTCGAGGGGGGCGAGCGGGACGCGGAGGATCTGAAGAGGCCGTATTTCACGGTGGAGGAGGGTGAGAGGCCCGGGTACGATGAGCGGACCCTCAGTTTTCAGTACGAGCCCGAGTCCGACATGGCCGACGACATGGTGTCCCAGACCGACGGCTCGGTCATTTCCAAGAAGGAGTGGTACGTGTAGGGGCCCCCGCCAAGGCTCCCGCTGACCGCCGCTGTCACCGCCCACCACTCAACTCTCATTTTCAAACCCCCCCGGTCACCACCCACCCCAGTCAAAAATATGGAATAATATGGAAGCCACCTTTTTGCGTCTTCAAACATCAGTGTGACATCGTGATATTTTCAAATGCTATTGAATGATTCATTTAAAGGTTCATTTGTGGCCAGTGGCCAGGGACTACTCAGACCAGGAGGCTGGCTGTTTGATAACACTTGTGCATTATTTTTTGTCTTAAGGTTTTTTTTTCATGTTATTATAAATGTATCAATTGTGTATAAAGAGATGCGTTTTATCCTTGGAAGGGCATTGCTGAACCTGTGGGGTGAAAGTTCTACACTGGATGTATGATATTTCCTATTACTCTTGCATTTGCTGTTGCGCGTTTTGTAGAAAAGGCTATGCTGACAGTAAGGTAAAGCGGGCCAAAGTGTGTGTTGCAGGCCACCTAAGTGACAAAACACTTAAAGTTAATGGTACCGTTCAGAGGGTTTTATTGCTGAACCTACGGACCAATCGGAAAGTGGCACCAAGCCATGTTCCTGGCACTCTCTGCCAATAGCAGTCACTCAGAAGCCAGGACTCAAATCAGCATGTAACGCATAAACCCTCTGGCAGCGAGGTTCCAGCTGATGGACTAGTGTCACCTTCATTGGCAGTGACACGCTGAAGTC
Source organism: Gymnarchus niloticus (assembly GCA_009936485.2). NCBI lineage: Eukaryota > Metazoa > Chordata > Actinopteri > Osteoglossiformes > Gymnarchidae > Gymnarchus > Gymnarchus niloticus. The sequence continues at coordinate 4,524,665 of JAACJT020000031.1, read as the reverse complement.
TCAGCAAGCTTCTTGTGTCTCGATGCTTAGTGTCATTTTATGCCTTGCGTCCCAAAAAGAGGTGGAGTGGCTTTCTGGTCACCCAGAAGCTGCCTCTCTGAAGGTTGGGGGGAAATTTGGAGCAAAATAATGCACTAAAGTTTAATCTCTTAATCTGCACGTTTCCACTAACGCCAAGTCAGCAGTCGGCTGCCTGTGTTCATCTCCATATGCCAGTGAAAGCTCTTTGCTGGTCCACACCCTCGAGAACAGAATGTTATTTTGTTATCTAGTGATTGATATATTTTTGCTTCTATCAGTTTTGCATTTTAGCCACTATATCCAGATGGAAGTGGTTTACATAGATGCAAACATAAGCACAGCGATGCTTTATGATACTGTAACTGTACTGAGACTGGACGGTGGTGTGAAGAGGGAACGAGTAGCTTCGGACTCCACCCTAATGATGCATTCGTCATGGCAACCAAGTGGGGCGATTTTCTCCATGATCCCACCCGTTTGTGAAGAACCTCGGTCCAAGGACATGGAGTAGAAATAGAATACAAACACCTGGCACTGCATGCAGAACGGAGGACTGAGATGCAAGTGTCACAGGTTGTGGAGAACACATGACTTTGTGTGCGTTGCGGCCCTTCTCTTTTTGCTTGTACACACGTTAAATACCCTCTGATGGCTGTAATGGCTCTGCACAAATCCGAGGATTCGAACACCTGGCTAATTTTGCTTGAAAACCTTCCCATCGCGCATTACACACCACTGGGTGGTTGGTATTGTTGAATGTTTATGTACTTAGTGCCAGGAGTTGCCGTGTGTAGCAAAGCGGTATTTGACATCACGCGGTGTAAAGTGTAAAATTGGTAGAGGAGTAATGGTGAAGTTCATTAGAAAGTGGGCATCAGAAACGTGTCTTTGGGGGTATCTGTGTGGGGTCTGCCACTCCCTTTCCTACACATCCTTGTGCTCCTTGTTAAAATGTGAACTGCCTGCCAGACCCCGTAGAGAAAAAGGGTTTGTGCTTGCAGACCGTGGGAAGGACTTGGCAGAGGGATCTGAGGAGAGGACCTCGAGACGGAGATAGAACCATCGCTGTCAGCGGACAGTCTTTTCCCAGGCTCAAGCGAGACACAAGATACATTTATAACCTCGGGACGTGATCGATGCGACTCACTTGCTGTCACGGCTGCTTTTCATCTGTTTGGATGATGTACCAGTGTTGTGGATTCACGTAGGTTCCCTGTAATTTAGCAAGCACAAAGATGACCACAAGACATGTAGGCACTCAGAAAAGCCTCAGTGTCCCCGCCTGTGCTCCATAGATGCCTTGATTTAGCTAACTGAAGATTCTAATGTATCTACCATTGAGAAAGTAGTTGGTTGAGACACAAATGAAAGTAGAGATTTGCGGGAGATTTGGAGCAACACAGTGTTTACATTGATGAGCTCGGACAATGAGCCAGTTTCACAGACATAAAGGTCTGTAAAGACCTGCACGATGATCTACCCGTGATGTCAGAGAAAGTACGCCCTTCACAGCCATTTTACGAAGCTCACACTGCATATCGCAGATGCCTTCTGAGATACAAGGGCAACACTACGAAACAAGACTCATTCATGCAGATGTTCTATACTTCTCCTTTCAAACCACAAGTCACAAAAGCCGCTTAATTCCCTCCCGTATCACAGCCTTTCCGGCCTCTACTTTCTGCACGATTTCCTAAGGGTAAGGTGTTTTCTTTTCTTGAGTTCAGTTTTAATTTCCTACCATCAGCTGCTATTCCATGAAGGAGGGTTCTGGAACACAGTGTGTGACCCAGAGCACTCACAAACCTAGCCACCGCTTCAATAAGGACTGTGTCATTATCCCTAAGACTAATAGCAGAACATGGAAATATGACTGAAGGAAACAGGAAGTTGAGTCCCAGTTCAAGAAGATCAAAGACTTGCTTCACATCCTCCTTCTGGGGGAGACAGTCAGGGGCTGAAAATCTCTTTACATATCTTTGATTATCTGTCTCATTTTTAGGAGCCTGACCGTCTGTTCAGGATGATTTGTTCTCCTGAAAGAGGCTTGGAACCACCTTATCAAGCTAGGCTACTCATGAAAATTGATCTACCTGAAGTTCATGCATTAAAAGAATCAGGTGAAGGCCCTGAATGGGCAACGGTAAACATCTCCAAGACAGCGGTACTGTGGGTCATGTGAGCTACAGGAATGGTCTATACGCAATGTGACATGTGTGACGTCACACCTGCTAAAAATGGCTCTTCTGTTTCATATCACAGCCCAAGATGGTATCAAAATACATAGAAGTCTAATCAGATACTGTACATTCAGTAATTGGTCACTGCTACTGGAGCAGCATAATGTGTAAGGACCCGATTTCACTTTCAACACAGGATCCTCATTACAGCACGCCGGTTTAAATGATCTATGCCAAATAGAGAAATGCCTTTTTGAGTTTACACACACACACATATGATATCGAACTATTATCGTTTTCCATTTACGCTGAGGTCCCGAGGGGCATGGATGAGAGGCTTGAAAGCCAAACTCCCTTACGGTACTTTGACCCACTCCTGCTCTGAGAGTAAGCTCTTCAGATCAGGCCAGTCATCTTCATTCAAGCACGATGATTCCAGGGCTCAAGGTTCAACTGCAGCTGTATCTAGGAGTGAAGGACAAGGGCAGTGCACAAACCGAGCCACATCCACAGCGACAGATGGATGCGGAGATGTTAGGAGCTGTGTTATGTGAAACTTCTCCAATACATGTGGTCATGCTGCCAGAGCTGCTATCGAGCTAACAGGAAAACGCACATGAAGGTTGCATGACTTGTGGACCTTGGTGTGCCAGCCGTGCGGTCGCAGAATGGTCTCTCCATGGCGTGTTGAGTAGCGGTAGAGTGGAATCACAAAGCTTTGGCTACCTGTGCACTGCGGTGAGGTATGATGAACCTGTCAATACTACATGTAAATAAGGGGCTTTAACATGCTATAACATAAATTCCACTTGAAGAGCCCGCAGTGACTCTTGTATAATGTAAGTGATATCGTATTTGTAAGTCAGAGGGTGCGTTAAGGTCATGTTTTCCTGTGGTTTGTGCTGAACGGGGGTAAAAGTCAATCTTTTTATCACCATTTGGTGTCTTTCACACAACTCTTGACAGTATAAAAATCTGCATTTTATAAGTAGTGTCAGCTAAATCGATGGTAATGAATTTTTTTTGTTATAATTTTTACTTAAGATGTGTACAGTCGAAGGTGCGTTTGTCCACAATAAAAAAAGCGTTACTCTGCAGTGGGCTTCTGTCACTTTTTTACAGTGAATGTCAACAAAAGGTCGATCGGGCATCGACTGAAATTACTCTTCATCTCGGAGCATGTTGACCTCTGTGGTCGTTAAAAAAGAGCAGAAGAAAAAACTGCCTCTTTCGTTATGTGCAATAAATTAAAAAAATAATACAAGTTTGTTTCACAAAGAGAGGAAAGTGCTGGTGACGACCCGTGTCTGCGGGGGTTCGAGTGCATTCCCTGGAAGTTCGATTTGGATGTGGTGTAGCTGCCCTTCAGACCCAGGCGCCCTCTTTTTCCCACCAGCACTTTCTTTGTTGTTACACTAAAGGAAGAGGTCGGGGTCCCTCGGCTGTGTTCACAGTCCTCTACGCGAGCGCCGAATGACTCTAAATGCACATAAACAGCCACATTCTGCTCACACTCTCGGAGAACCATGTCCTCCGTATAGCATGACTCAAATTGCTCTCTTTTCTTTTAAACGCAGCGGTGATGACCTACGTGCACACGCCGCACCGAGAAGTAAGGGCCAGCTGCGTCGCCAGAGTCACACGATTCGAGGGTCGATACGTTATGTAATCGATGGGAGTGCAATTTCACTCATGGCCTCAAGTATGTCGACACAAAATGCCCCTTAAATGTAGGCAAAAACCCCTGTGACGATTTTGTTGCTAATTAAATTATTTTTGCCATGTCAACATATGGCGTTGTGCTGGTGCTCCTGGATGTTCATTTGTTAACATGCTTAGCGGTATCCTGCTAAACATACTAGACTTTCCGCTAACTGAATTGTCACGCAGGTGCTGAAAATCAAACAGTTTTTTTCTCAGCACATTATGCAGCATCTTGACTTTCTGGGTTCGTTTGTTAAACAATCAAATGCAGACCAATTGGATTCATTAAGTCTTTACAGTTCATTATACATCCAAACAGGTAGCTGTTATTAATAGAGACATTTTGACAAACAATATGATGTGCAGCAGCGTGATACTCATTGACAATTCTCTATGAATTCAATAGCAGTCAGCTTATTAATCCAATGAATGTATCTGGTGATATTTCAGTGAGTTCTTACAGCACAGGGAGAGTATTTATCATAAAAGTAAAAGCTTCAGTTTATTAGGCAGTCAGCTTCATCTAACCTCACACAAATGAAGCTAAACAAAGCAGCTCACCCCATGGTGAAGCTGACCAAATCAGCATTTCACGTCTCATTGTCAGGATTGGTATTTATGTCGACCATTTCTACGTAGCAAAAAAAAAAACTCCATATTAATGCCTTTCCAGGTCCTTGGGTCACTGTGTTACTATTTTATAAAATATATCATGCAACATTATGCAATACAATATAATTACACAGATATCAAGGAGCGCTGATTGTAGCTAAGCTAACAAGGATGGTTCACAAAATCTTTATATTTGAGCTTAGATGGTAAATATTTCTGTCTGGTTTATTATGATTTTCTATATAATTGCTGAATTTACATAAGACGATTTCGGTCAGCATGGACCTAGTTTCTGCATGGGGGGCTTCCAAAGTGATATTAACCCCTTCCTTGCCAGTTTGTTTGCAATAGCTAAAATCAATGGAATTACTGTACAATACACTAGTTACAAGGTCATGAACACTAGTAGCTTGCTTTTGTAAAAGTATTAGTGATGTGCATTACAGTCATTTAGCTTTTAATCATCCAAACGAATGATTAGAACCTAAATGGAGAAACATGAGAACATTGGCCCTTTCCATATAATGACAGCAACAAGAATATAATAATAGTAACAATAATAATAATAATAATAATAATGCATGCATTCGACAAAACAGAAAATAATGCTGTCGATCATCACAATTACACAAAACATTACAGCACACCCATTATATTTGTGCCAGATGTTCTTTAGTAATTAGCAGGGCGGTTAATTGAAATAAATGATTACCATGAGAGTGTGATGAATAGAGTCAGATCCTGCTCAAAATTTGTTTCCCCCAAATTGCTGGTGTTGGGGATCCGCCCTTTCCCTGCTCAGATGTGACATCTCGCCTCGAGTTGCTTACGCGGCGTACTGTTAGAGCTGCATGTTCCCGTTTCACAAACACACGCTAGTGAGATATTCACCTGTTTACACTGTATTGTATTCAATAATGGTTTTAGGAAGTATGCTTAATAAAGTACACAGGAATTTTTTGCACATTTTTATAGCTCAAAAGCACAACTCAGTTCGAGGTGAAGGGTGATTGATGCGCTGCTTTAATAAACGTGAAATTAATTATGCTGTGGATGCAATATTTCAGTTGCTTTAAGGGTTTTATTTGGGTTTTTCTGATTAATTTGTTAGTTTAGTATTAATTAGGAAAGGAATGCTGACCTGTTTTTTACATACCTCTGGTGAAGGACAAGCAGAATTAAAGCAAATCAGTTTGATTTACTGGAGCTGATAGATTTATACAATTCTGTCACATTAATCATGGTTAAACAACTTTCAAAAGTTAGCAGGCCTGAGTTAAGTTTAATACCTTTTATACATCATTTGGCTTAGAGACAATCCTTGAAGGGTAAGTTGCCCTTTTAAATAATTATTCATTTGTGTGGAACTGCAAGGAAGCTGAAAATTGGGAGACTCTGTGAATATTTTTAGGATATGTGAGCTTTCCACCTGTATAGCATCCATAAACACTGCAGCCTGGCAGATCATGCCATCGCTCTCACCACTCTCTCTCTTTCTGTGTGTGTGCCTGTCTGTTTTTCTCCCTGACTGTCTGTCACTCCTGTCTCCCTCTTTCTGGCAGTCTGTCTGTTTCTCTTTTTCTATCTGTCTCTGTTACTCCCCACTTGCTCTCTTTGTCTTTCTGTCTGTCGCTCTCTGCCTCTCTCTATTATGACTGCTTGTCTCTCTTTCTCTGTCTCTGCTCTCATTCTCTCTGTATTTTTGTCTGTCTTGCTTTCTGCTTTCATCTCTTTCTCCCTCTCTCTCCCCTCGCTCTCTCCCTTTCTCCGTCTCTCCCCCCTTGTTCTCTCTGTTTTTCTGTCTGTCTCACTCTCTGTATTGGTGCCAAGACAGTCAGCTGTCAAATGCCTCGGTTTAATTCTGCATCCCTATCTTAACTGGTCATTTGTCTTTACTGTGGCTGCTAGAGCGACAGCACTTGAAACTGCAGATTTCCTGATTTGTCATTTTGGCCTCCATGTTTCCTGCTGCTCGTTTTTATGGCCGTATGCCCAAAGCATTCAGGTCGCCTTCCAGGTCATGTTTTCATCTACCCTTAATAATTTGTGCAATGAGTAAGGCCTGATGTTCATGACCCCAGAATCTGCCACTGAAACCCAAAACCCATGTGGAGGGGGAGGACTGAACAGTCATTTTGAGAAACAGGTGATGTGTGCGTTACGTGTTGTCTCCCGGGCCATGAAGGTGAAAGCCAAGCCTTGAAGGTACTGTATTCCTGTACTGAATGAAGAGAAGGTCCTTCTCCTGGGTGCAGCATTACATTCAGCTACTGACCAAATCCCGATGAAAGAAGTTGTGTCAGTTCTGTCACTTTAATGTCTCAACTGCTTAACTACAATGGGCTCTTAATAATCTCTGCAGATTAGGTTGATCAAACGTGCTAAATTTAAATGTAAAAAGCGTATTTCACAAATCTCTGCCCCAAAATGGCCCTCTTGATGTTTCTGAAAATTCTTGGTTTGTAGCAAGACATTGCAAGGGAACACCAAGCATGGGAATGGTGATAGAGCTTTAGACAAGAAAAGGTCAGACCTTCAGAGAAGGTCCTGTGGGCTTTGACAGCACATGAAGAAAAACATTGTCATAATTCTGCCATAATGCTTCACTCATTTTCCACCTGCATTTGTTTCTTTGATTAGACACCTGTTTCTTTTCATACTTTGCTGTTTCCATTTTTGTATGGGGGGTTCGGCTCCAAAATCTCGTCAGCTCTAACCCTAACTACACACAGTCATCAGGCCATCAGGAAGCTCTAACCCTAACTACACACAGTCATCAGGAAGC
>JAACJT020000031.1:4489993-4517263 GCA_009936485.2 Gymnarchus niloticus | reverse complement strand
CTAACTACACACAGTCATCAGGAAGCTCTAACCCTAACTACACACAGTCATCAGGAAGCTCTAACCCTAACTACACAAAGTCATCAGGCCATCAGGAAGCTCTAACCCTAACTACACACAATCATCCGGAAGTACTCTTTTCTCTGTTTTAAAGAGGAGCTGACTGGTTGCTGGAAACTGGGCTCAATTGCTGCTTGATGTTCTACCTTCTCATCCTCCAGAATAAGACTTTTGGCTCTGACTGGTATCCAGTTTTCAGGCTTCATCTTCTGCTTTATTGTACAGGAGCCTGTCCAGGACACCAGCACAGTGCCAAGTTACAGCATAGCCAGGTCACCTACAGAACCTGGGGCTTCTTATACGCTTCTCGTGCAGCAGACACACAGTGGGCCATCTGGACAGAGGCTTGGCTGCTGTTATACTGAATTGGCGCCCCTCTGCATTCTGGGAGTCAGTGACTGGGAAGCACTCCAGCCACCATGAGTTTTAATAATATTGTGTTCTAATAGTTTCTTCATAGAAGTTTTTAAACTGTTATTGGGGCAATGTTGACCTCCGAGAGTCACCTGACTGGTCTCACAGACAAGGAAAAATGTGGTAATAGGCAGAAACCAACAGTAATTTGAAAAGTAAACAAAGAGCTGCAGATTTATCACAATCACAGCACATGAATTACCTTAATTTAATGTGTAATGAGTTTATTGAATGATGTATGCGTTGTTGATCCAACAAATGAGAGACAATGTGCTTTATGGTTTATCACAGTGACATATTGGTTTGTGTGAATACCACCATCTTTCATGACAAACTCAATGCTGAAAGGCCAAACCAAAGTAATTTGCCTGAATTGTTGAATTTATCCTTTTTAAAATGTTTAAAAGAAAATGGATTTTAAAACACAAGCAAATCTTCCTGTAGCCCCCAGGGTAGAAAGTAAAATATTTAATAATGCTTTTCACAAAAGTATTTACAAAGATGTAATTACCACAGCTGGGTGAATTTGGGAGTTTAATCTTTGTAGTCAATTCTCGGTTTTGCGTTGGTAAAATCTTTTGAAGAGTATTTTAAAAATTACTCGATTAAACAATGATGGTATCAAGACAACCCCCCACACACACACACTCGGTATGGTCTTATGTTACAACAGATGACAAATCGAAGAAATGGGACTTTCATTTCACATTGACACTCAAACATCAAGGTCATCCACTCTCTCCTTCCCAGTGTTAAAATCTTGATTGAGAGAGGAAACCTCTTTTATATTAGTTAATTTCATTGTAACCCGGATTACACAGATGTCACTGGTACCATGACGACGGCTGGGTCAAGTGCACAACGTCTGCAGAACAGCGATTTCGAATCCAATTTCTGCAGTGGCTTTAAATCCAAGCTAGCATCGAAGTGCTGGAGCCGTTGAGCGTTTTTTTCCATCCGCCAGCTCCAGTGACCATCCATCACCCTGTTAATCCTGCTACTTGTGCCAAAAAGTTATATTATTAATTTTGATAAGACCTCAAAGAGGAATTAAGGAAGGCGAGTAAGTATGGCGATACATTTTATCATAAAGGAGCAGGAGGCACACTGAGCGGCAGTCAGGCTGTGGTGACGCCTTTAAAAACATACATTAAAATGTATTTATTTTGATTACTCTAAACTACTTTAACAGGCAGTCAACTACGGGAAAATCGTCACTGTCCCTGAATTAATGAGTTCACCTTCACTCCCGTTTCTTAACATCTGATAAAACTCATTTCCTGTGAGGAAATTAAAATGGAGGCTATTTTTTAACACTCTACCATCAGACCTTGAATACCATCTTACTGTAATAGGTTTTGTAGGACCAGGAGTCCATGTTCCTGCGGCAGATGTGGACAGTAACTGGATTATGTTAATATGTATGCTATTCCATATATATTGTGGATGCTGAGGAGTTTTTGGAAGGGCTGGTCCGAACTAAGATGGAGTCCGTTAGAACCTGACAGCTCAGACACCTGCGGATGGTCTGAATGGCTTCAGCTTGGATGTGAGTACACATCTGAACATCCTGCAGCTGTCACTGATGCGGCCAGCTGGATGGATGACTGAATGAGAGACTGAGTGGTCTGATGATCGTATTTACAATGTTAAGCATAAGTCTCTTACTATTTGGGGACCACACTGTCCCATACACTCGTTTCTGGATAGAACCAAGGGAAATTTAATTACAGGCCACTCAAACCCTTGCTTACTCTGTAAACCCATAACCTGTGAGGGTGGTTCCCCTGTACCGCTACTCACTAACATGGGAGAGGCTTCCTCTCTCTGCGTTTTAAAGTGTAAGGCCAGCAGCTCTTCACCTTGACCCTGACAGGACAGGACCAGGCAGCACACTGTCAGCTGTGATCTGACCAGGAAGACGCTGATCCTTTGGGAACCAAGAGTAGTGTGTCAGTGTCCCCCTCTCCGACTCGCCACTCCCAGTCACATTCCGCTATTAGAGCTCACGTGTCACCGCATGTTTCAGGCATGTGCCCCATCATGCTGAGGGCCTGACGGCCAGGCAATGCCCTGTAAGATATGGCAGCTGATTACACAGGGAATAATTACTAATCATCAACAGCAGTCAGTTACACATGTGACGGATTATCCGCCTGAACATGTGAATGTGTCTCATCACTTGCCACTGTTGAAATGGACACGGTGAAAAAAGCATAGCCTGAATCCTCTGGCTTGTACTGCGCATCGCCCATCCAGTTATGCTCAGCTGGCCACTCCACGCAGCAAGCGCTGCATCCTGCACAGCATCCTGGTCAAGGGCATCTGCATGGGGGCACTGAAAAAGCTGAAGAATTCAGCCTCACGTGGAGGTCAAGGCAGGCCGGAGTCAAATGCACTGACCCAGAATGGAATTTAATGCTTGATGTAGAATGGACAAATATCGGATGTTCCGCTGAGCCTCTCCTGTGAAAATGCATTATTTTTTGCTGCTGTACTGGCGGTGGAATATCATTTTCGGAAGACTAGCACCTCTCTTCACAGCCCATGATGACTTAGCCGCACATCAGATTTGATTAGACTGTAGCAGATGCTTTTTTGATGTATACGTGGAGAAGTCAATGCTAAGGCTGCCTTCCGTAAAATATTACAGTGTGGCTTCCCACAGAGATAAGCTACAAGGGGCCAGCATGGAAACGTGTCTGCTTTGCCATCAAAAGCTTCCCCAAGCAACACAGGAGCAATGAGCAATCCCCCCATCCGGCCAGGGCAAAGCCACAAACACTTGGCACATCATCCAGTGCCCACATTACTTAATGCATTAAATGAAGAGCACAACTACGGAGGTTCATTTCTGCTAAAAAGAGATTTTTAATGATACTTTGGCAGAGATGTTGTGAGGACCTTAAACCATCTAAACAATGTTTGATTTGCTAGGCACTGGTGTCTCTGTGACATTTGACCACAAAAAATAAAAATGGTCTGTGATGAGCAGAAGGAGGATAAAATATTTCTCTCAGGCATTTGGAACAAAATGCAGCTGGAATTTCAAGTAGCCTAATCAATGGCTGTGTCACCAGATCAAGAAATAAAAAGAAGCTTTGAATTTAATGAATAAATGTCTTCCATGTTTATCCCAGCATAATTTAGAGTCTGACTCAAAGGCATTTTTTATATTTTGAGCAGTAGGCCAATGTAATGAGCATATTGGTGTGGCATTAAATAAGGCATTATGTATGTAACTTACGAATCACACTATGCAAATAATCCATTGAAAAATAAGCTTCATTTCCATAAATGCTTCAGCTTGCCTGGTCAAATTTTGCGCACTCAGCTGACGGTATCTAGTTACAAAAACATTCCTGGAATGTTGCTACTTCGTATTCCAGACATTGCATGTGTTTTTAAAATCAGAAATGAAGGTGTGTAAAGCAGTGTTATTCCATCCTCATGTGCCTTTAAACAAACAGGTCTCGGCATGCTTCTCTTTGCTAACCTCCAGAACATCTCCGGAACATGCCGACTCGTGTTTACATCATCCTTGTAATGTTGGGGAATTTTATGCATGCTGGCTATTTTTTTCTTCCTCTCTTTCCTTGAATTTTGAGTAAGTTTATTTTTATAGCATGCCATAAATGTCTAGCCTTCAGCATTGGAAATAAATCTAATAAGTGTATTGTTTTTCAGAGGTAAATGTCCTACTTCATTAGCTGGTATGAAATGACTTCGGGAGATATTTTGTTGAGGGAAAGCTGTTCTGGGTGGCCCCTTGGCTCATTGGGTAGCACTGGTACCTCATACTGCCCTCACTCTGTGTGCAGAGCTCATGCTGTCCCTTGGGTTTCCTCCTGCAGTTCAAAGCCATGGCATCTCTAATTGACCACAGTGTGATACTGTGTGTGAGGGCCCTATGATTGACTGGCTTCCCCTGCCTTGTGCCCTCTGCTGCCTGGAATAAGCTCCACAGCCCTATTACCTGAACTAGATAAGATCTCAGTAGGTGTCCACTGCTGGCCCATGGCTGATGCGGGAAGCCAGGTCACAGTCATGTTTCAGCAAACTCTTACAGACAAGCAATCCTTCCACGTAGGTCCAGCAAAATACTTTTCTTTTACCCATGAGAGTCATTGTCCTCATTAGGTGCTGACACTCTAGGATCATTCCTGTGGATTTCACAGTTAGGTCACCTACAAGTGTAACATCCAGTACATCATAAAGTGATTCCGTCATTATATCTAACTTAATACAAGGTCTGTAAAGGTTAAAGCTCTCACTCACAGATGTTTATTATTTTTTGATAAAATAACATAAGTGGTGCACCTTTGAAAAAGACACTCAACAGATGATAGTAATAGCTTTGTTGATGTTTAGACTAGACCAAATGGTCATGTCTGATGATTAAACCCGGCAGGAGGTGACTCCAGCGCCATGTTCACAGTGTTAGTGCAGAGTGCCATATTCCTCAAACAAAACGCTCAAAGATGGTTCATGAAGTCTATCATTCCTAGGAATGTTTCCACAGTAACGCTCTCTCAAGTGAGGTGTCAGGAATACGGAGATTTCAAGGTACAAAATAGACAGGATCTTTAGGGTACTGCTCTCCAGAGAGCTGATTGGCTGAGAACCAGGCAAATCTCAACATGTGTATGGAAATATGAGGACCTACAGGTCCTGCAGTCTGTATCCTGCAGTCAGCGTCATTTTAAAGGAAAACAAATCATTTGCTGGCATTTTGTACAGAGCCAGGGACAGGACTTAGAAAAAAAAAATGATCTTGGGAATGAGTTGACTATCTCATGGCCACAAGTTCAGTATCCTATGGACATGCGGAAGTGTATTGCTACCAATTTACTAAGCCGTGACCACAAGATATTTTTTTTTTTTTCACAGAGTCATTGAAATTTTGAGATTATGTGATGCTCTACAGTGCTATGGCATTTGATGCAATGTTACAATATACAGTGTAGTTAGCAAATCTGTTCAACCAATAAAAACAATTTTCTTTAAACCATGAATGCACAGTAAACAGACAGATTTATGGGAATCATAATTTATGCTACTAACTTGAAAATGACACGACACCACGGCCTGCATTGACCGTTCTGTTCTGACGGCAGTCTCGGACCAGACCTGTAGGTGCATGTTGGAAACTGACCCCGTCTTGTAAAAATGCATTCATTTGCAAAAGCTGAGACAGAGGTTTGTGATCGTGTCATACAGAAACGGCTAATTGGCATACAACCTCCAAGCACAGACTAGGGACAGTTGGGGGCGGTTATTCTTACGCTTTTTGAAGAACATTTTCTCTGCTGAAATGTCGTCGGCTGGTACCTTTCTAAATTTATCTACCGAAATGTTGCGAGTGGGATGTGTACTGTAATCCTCACAGAGAGAAATGCTCATTTTTCACCAAGCACAGCACTCTAAGCGATTCTGCTCTAAGAAAAGTGCACGGTTACATTCTAATGCGGTAGTCATGGAAATCTCGCCGTTCTGAAGCACTGGTAAAGTATTGGCGTCCGCCGCTGAGGCATCGAGCGTCTCTCTCCGAGAAGAGAGAGAGCCCAGTCCCCAGGCTGCTGTCGGAGCCATGTGCCAGCAAATGCTGCGATTCTGTGCTTCACAGAACATTCTGCCTGTCGTGAGCCACAGACCGAGCCGGGTCCTGGCCAAAAACACTGAAAGCCTCCATTGAAGTGATCAGAGTCTTCCTGTAGAATATGACTTTCTGCCTGAGGGGCCTGACTGGGGTTGAGTTACAGCTGCACCCCCCACCCAGGGCCAGAAAGTGATGGTTTCACCAGGCTCAATTTAAATGCAATGCACAATGACCCCCCCAACAAAAAAGGAACGAAAGTGGGTTAGGATTGGGGTGGGGCTTATGGTTTGGGACCTCTACAGTTAGTCAAACATGCTGAGGAAAATAAAAGCAGATGTAGGGGGGGTGACAGGATTTAAGAGAGATACAAATACAACACAGGCATTTCTCATACTGCACCATCCCTGTGATGGCTACACCCTAGACCTCCATTCATCATGCAAGCAGACAGGGTCACTGGGAGGTTCAGAGCCTATCCGTGGTAGGGCAGAGCACAAGGCACACAAGATGTAAACTCCCCGCAGAGATAGTGGAGGTAGGATTCAAACCCACAACCCTGGAGGTACCACTGCTGCCCACTGATCGACTACATCACACCATCCAGTCCCATTTTAATAGCCATTGTTCTGATTCTGGTTGTTGGCCGTAGTGCGCATGGACGCAGCTCTCTATTGTTTGTGGCTCACACACACACACACACACACACACACACACACACACACACACACACACACACACACACACACACACACACACACACAGTGTGTGACAGAGAACACACTTCAGCACAGTCTGCTTTATTACACGACTTTCCTGGAATACCGCTGGGTTCCTGTTCTGTAGATTTTCATTTTCCACGTCCTGGTTCTTACCTCAAAGTACAAATAAATCAGTACTCAGATAAAAATAAGTATTTTTCAGAAGGATGTCTCCACATGAGTAGCAAACTGTAAAAAGCAGACATTGCAGGTGCCATCCTGCAAGGTAAAATTCTGCTTTCTAACGTTAGTGTGTCACAACATTTTTAAAAATCATATGTTTGTAGATTTTATTGGACTAAGGTTAGGCATTATCCCTTGCATAAAAGCTAGTGTGCGCGTGTATGTACGTGTGTGTGCACATGCGTATGTGTGTGTGTGCATGTGCACATTTATTAAGAAAGGTAAGAAAGGTTAGTTCCTAATCCTGATCGTGGTGAAGGTGTAATTACTCCTGCTTTGTAGAAAAAAGTCTTGTTTAGGAAAAAGTATGGTGACTTCACAGAGTTCCTGAGAACCTAATTCAGCTGGAGAATAAATAGGATCTGTTGGTAATTTGGAAGATAACCTACGGCGAGGGCAAGCTGGAGAAAAGATAAGAACCAGTGCAGAAATAAAGACTGAGAAACAACACCGTTTCTCTCATGGCCTCCACTAAATTACACGTTTGCCAGCCCTTTTGAAACTTAAATTAAAAGACGTGCACACACATACACAATCACCCCCGAGGCCTCCCACACATGGTGGCTGCAGTCAGTGGGGCTATGATGCGCAGACGTCACTGGGGAGGTGCAGAAGGAAGTGGGGTGTTAACGCAACATTAGCCTGTCAAATACATTAGTCATCTGCTCACCGAAACCCAGCGTGTCACACAATGCATGGCAATGCAGAAATATGACAAATGGTAATTGCTTAGGGAGATGAGAAACTTAGAAACATGGTGAGAGTTTGGCTGCTTAATGTCATCTTAAAGGGTATGGCTCTAATAATGACAGCGTGTGTCTGTACAGGGTTTTTAAGGGAACGCGCATCTGAAGGCCCAAGCCTTGGGAGAAACATCTATCCTTATCAACAAGGATCTGGAGACTGAGGTCCCTATTTTGCACTATTTTTGGTTTTGGTAGTTTCGTACCAGCGCATTCCTCATTTTCACGCCAAATGCGCGCGTTTTCAAAATAACGAATGGTTTTGCCGCTTGTAGGAGTGGTCTTTTTTAAACGAGGTGTGGCTGGGCACATTGTCCCTGCGTTGCTATTTTAAGGCAACGAAATGGCATTACGCTTTTGACCAGCAAAAACCGCGTCTAAAGTCAGTGGTGTATTATTAAACAATATTTAAGCGGTGCGTTTTAGAAACGTGCCGGTGCACGACGCTCGTTACGGACACAGGTACACGCTCGAAGTTCACTAATCGTTTTTTGTTATTGTATTTTATTTAATTCATATACATTTTATTATAGAGTACAACTTATGGAGATTAATTTGTCTCATTTTGAGACTAATTTCTCTCCATATTCCCAAGCCGGCTTCACCTCGATAGGCTTAGGAGGACCAGTCATGCTCCCGTAGGTGATTTGCTCCCGCCTATTGCTCCCGCACGCCCGTTTCCTCGGCCGAAAACTGATCTGGTTTGCCAGGTAAACACACTATTATAATAGCAATCCGCCATAGCTCATGCGCCACTGCCGTTTAAAGGTGAGGTAACGTGCCATTCTGATTGGTTTATTGCACGTTACGCCCAAAACACACCTCTGAATAATTAAGAGAGTTAGGACAACCTTTATGCGCCTTGCGCTGCCGCGAAGTCTGTTTTTTCCGCCGTCAAAATAGCGAAATCGATTTGGACACACCCATAAATGTTACTTGCAGCTTGCGCTTTACAATTTTCATTATATCGTCAAAATAGAGCTCTGAATATGACGCATCTTCACAAGAAGAAAGGCTTTTGCTGTCAATAGGACATCTTCACTTGTATGACATATCTTTCTGAAGTGTATCTCTGACGGGAATTATAAGAGACTAGGCTCATTCTGGAGAAGACGTGCATGATGTACACACACAGACACACACGCACACACACACACACACTTCTACTCCATTTCACCCTAATGGAATGAATGACTCCTAACGTTGAGCACAAAGCAGGCATGAGACGGCGTGACACCGAAAGATGGAAATAAACGGACATCTTGGTATTTTCAGGTGCTCACGGCAAACTTTTCTGTCAGAACTTGGTCACAGCATCTGTCATTCTGCCGACAGTACTCTGGTATTTTCTCAAAATTTCTCACCAAGACAGTGGGACATTTGTGCATGCACACACATACACAATCACATACATACACATCCCAATGGTTCAATTCAGGATTTCAAATCAATAAGAGACAGCTTGTCTTAGGGACCTAGAACTGCATAGCTGCACTACTGAAAGGGGGAACAGCAAACTGAGAAAAGAACATGTATGGTACCCCACCGTTACCTGGCTCTAGATTGGCCAGTAGGGATGTCTGCCTGAAGCTTTTTTATAAAAATCAAAGCGAGAGTGAGTCAAAAACTGCACGAGTGCAATGCTAAACTAAGGACTCAGCTGACATGTGCTGTTGATGGCTCTCGAAGGATCGGTGGTCCCGCGGTTAGCGTTGGCGCTCTTTGCGGTGCGTCAGGGGCTGTGCTGTCGGTATCACGTGGGCCAGCTGTCCCCCTGAGAATCCATACTGCCGCCCTACTCAGGCTCACTGATAAACACGCAACTCAATCTCGTTAGAACCTCGCTAATTAGCCTCCAACTCTTCCACCTATAAACATACTCTCTGGCTCTTTTGATTGGCCTGTGCTTACTTTAGGCCTTGACCTGGTTCCGGTAATCTCGTATTTTTTGTCTTATTCCTATTCAAAGCAGACTTTGTACATGTTGTTCTTGTACGAGCAGCTTTGGAGAGAGTGGAATGAGGGAAACATCTCAAGATCTCAGCTCCACGTGAAGATTTAAAACCCATGAATAAGTTATGCCAACCTGTGCACAGCATGCTTCATTACCCATACTCGATGGGCATATTTATTAGGTTAAATTTAGCCTCCTTTGTCAGATGACATCTGCATAGATTTGTAATGACTTTGAAGGTGCTAGTTATATCAGCAGCTGGAGTTCTGGGGGTTGTTATTATTATTATTATTTTTATTACTATTATTTTCACATGCTCACAATTGTAGCTGTACTGTCAGTAATGGCTGGTTAAGGGCCTGTATGGGGTTCTCGTGCGTTTGTATCACATTCACAAGCTCACGCATCGAGCTCTTTTGCAGACCGACCAAAATGCCACTACCGCAAATGGACGACTTGTCAATAAACATCATCTCACCTATCAAGATGTGACCAGTATAGAGCCAGTGAAGCCTTTTGTAAAACATAAAATGTGAGAATGTCATGCAACCTGTAGCATTTAGTTCTCGTATATGCTGAATGTAATTAAACATGAAAACTGAGTTAATCTAGGATGCTGCTAATAGCATGGTTTTTCTGACTGTCACGCTAGCTACATTTGTGTGGTGCGTGATCGACAGAAAGATTATGTGTTGCGCAAAGTTCCATTCTGATAAATTATACAAACCTGAACAAGCACATTACTCATGGAAGGGTCTGCCTTTGAAGGTGGACACTGGATCTCAGTATATTGTGGACATGTTCAGCTTCACTAATTAACATAATAACAGTGTTGAAATCTGTACTACCATCTTGGACTGCACATTAAAAAAAAAAACACAAAAAACATTTATACGACCAGTTCTTGAGGGCAGCCAATTCACAGAGATTTAAAATGTGGCTAGCCATGGAAAAGTTTAACCCTCTTCTACAGCTGATCTTCTTGAAACGGATGTCACAAGCCAACTTCTTAATGGCATTAACACTTTTCAAACAGCTCAGTGGAGAAGATTTGGAGCCCGTCATTATGACAGATGACGGGTACACGTAGTGAATACAGAACAGCTCTCAGACAGGAGAGTCCAAAGTTTGTTTCTATGCACCTACTTGCAATAACTTTCTCATTTCTGGATTACCTCTGAGTTCAGAGTCTCCATCATTAGAACTATGAGATTTATTATGCAGTTAGTACCATTTCACTTTTTTCTTCAATAAGCACTTAAAATGAGAGTGTTAAAGAGAATACAGTGTCGATTTGTGCAGCACAGTTCTGTTTCTAATGCCTTGTATAGTTTGCCGCGGGTGTTGCCGGGGGTCTGCGGGGGGGGCAAAGTGCACACAATGTGATTGAAACTGTCAGCATCATTAAGTCATTCCAAGCGGATCCGAGTGACAGCACTCCCAGGAGACCGTGGAGATTCCCTGGGCTGCCGCGGGACCGTTCCGGCTGCCTTTCTCCGCACCTGTAGGCTGATCGCTGATCAGCGTGAAATCACCAAGCTCCATCCCGCATTCCAGTCTTTGTCTCTCTTCGTACACAGACAGAGCCTGGTTGGTGGGGTGAGCTAATACAGTTTAGTGTGTTATTATGCACTGCACAGTCACTTCCTGTAAAGGTCAACTTTAATGAAGTGTTAAGTGAATTAAGTACTCTTGACTGTAGTATCTAATCGTTATAGCATGCAGGCGCAGGTTAAAGCTGCAAAATTGAGGTAGAGAATATTAAACTGTACACTGCTGGGTACCCATAACCTTTGAAAAGAGAGCAATCCACTTTGAAGGTAAATTGGTTCTTTTGAGTGCTGGGAAGTAGATTTCTCGTAAGATCATTGCGACATTCAGTTTGGTTGCTTGATTGTGAAAGACTCCCTGTAGATGTTGTGGAAATGGGGGGATGAAGGCAGGGATGAAGTATTTTCAAACAGAAAAGGCTGTCTGCGCAGATAGCGCGTTGACGCGTCGGTGCCGAACGTGGCGATACATGCATCACAGGAGGTGCTGTCGCGGAGGCTGGACTGCGCTGGTGCGGCCAGACGAGCTCTCACTGACGGTGAATACCTTGACCTGCACAAGCTCATTGCTCATGTGGAGCTTAACCTGACTAATGACTACAGCAGACGTTCTCTTTGAAACCAACATGTGGGGATGTAATATGTCTCCCGGTGTGTTAAAAGTACAGCTGCTGGCTTTTCTAGGAGCAGTAAATCCAGGAAGAAATTACACAAATTAAAGTGATACAAGGTTGTGTACACTCCAAAAGATCACACTAAAAACTCTGGCTCTGGCATTTTGTGTAACATTTGTGCTGGATTTTGGTTAAAACGCACACACATTCACACAGTTTCCCTTTGTGTTAATCCCGCAGTTTGCCAGCCTCGCCAAATAAATGAAAAAGTAAAAACGAGCTGGTCATTTGGCTGGAGCAACTGAGGCTGCTTAACGCTCACGTGAGGCCTCTAAGTTTGGAGGGACAGGCAGCCCTACTGCCGAAGGCCCCACCCTTTTCGTGTGACTGTGATCAGAGCGAAGCTCCTCTGGGAAACCTTAATCCTGGATCACATTCTTACAGGACTCATGTCCAATTCACTCTTTTCATATTAGTCCACTTCTGATATATGGCCTTGGCTGGGTTGCACTTCTGGATCTCTTGTACTGGGCTTCGAAGGCAGCTTGGGGAACACTGGGTCACCAGTGAGTCATACAGGAGGCAGGCAGGCAGGCCCAGGCCCAGCTCTGCTGGGGGGCGGCAGACCAGCCAGGCCGAGATTCTCCTTGTCAGTCTCCTTCACTCGGCCACTGTTAAAGAGGGAGGAGCATGGCATCTATTTGGTCTTCTGCAAACCAGCCAGGCACACAAATCCTCTTCTCCGCTTCAATGTTTACTTTCCTCTCCGATTTTCAACTTTTATTTTGCTATGGTTTGGCTTCTTTTCTCAGGAATGGGGCTCGACATGAGGGAAACGCATAGCAACAGCGGTGGAAAAACCACGGCAATCTGAACGGAGGGAGGCTCACTTTTTAAAAAAATGAGATTTCTAAAGAGCTGCAGGCAGAGTGGAATATTTACGCCACTTCTCGAGAAAAAAAAATTAAATAAAAATTCTTCTGTTGGGAGATTCACACTCAGGATGTTTCAGGTGTTCTCTGAAATCGCGTTGAAGGATAAAAAAATAATAAATGACCTGGCCCTGGAGACTCTCTAAGAAAGTGCCGGGAATAAACCAGAATAAACTCCATTTTACAGACAGCTGAAAGAATTTATATTACGACAAAGCTTCGGGAGGCCACTGACACAAAGAGTAGCCCGGTCGCACAAAATTCATTCTATGCCAATTTCCTGGCTTATTTACAGGGCTAGACTGCTTCTGTCATGCAAAGCTGTCCCTTGTACAGAAAAACACCCTCAACACACTGACATTTTTATATAGAACCGTCTTCAAACAGTAGAGAATTATAAGACATTTAAGTCTGAATCAGTCTGTCCCTCATCCCCAAACAGAAAGATGCTGCTATAAAAATACATATAGATATAGGGAGAATCTGAATTCTGTGTAAAAGTGTGCCTTTATGTTTGTCACAGTCTGTTTACATATTTCACAACATCTCTTCATGTCACCCAGAATTTACAGTTGCTATCCAATATACCCGTGTATTTGTTAAACTCAACTAGGAGTCCACCTTGTTTGGCTAATCAATAGTTCCTATAGCGAATTATGTTCAACAGCTACGTGGATTGGTGGTGAAATTTAACAAATACATAGAAAGTGGCTGGGATGCTAATAATGAGAGAATTGTTATGACTATCTGACCAGATATCAATGACATTTTGGAGAACAGAAGTGGTGTTAGTTTTTATTGTGTTTACTACTTATTTATATATGTATCCTAATGTGTTTCTTTGAGCCAATATACAGTCACTGCCAAGATAAATGTATTTAAACTTTTTTTTTTTTTTTTTACCTGCCTAAGGCTTTTGCATAGAACTGTATTGAGGCAAATAATCAGGCAAACTTGTTTCACCTAGGAAATTAAGCATATGTGTGAAATTACTTTGCGGTCAATAAAGGTTATTGTTCCCTAGATGCTCAGACAAAGGCAGCCCTATCTAAAATCAATAAAACCACACTATACTCCCGAATCTCTGAAAACCTGAAGATCGTGCGTCTCCACACGGAACATTCCCTGGTAATATATGGTGTCTAACTGGAGTTGTTATGACTGTTTTATGTGCTGTTTATGAGGCCTGATGCATCTCTGATGGAGATGTAATGTACAGCTCCTATATGTTAAATGATATTTGCATTTTTATTCATGCCTGATCAGATTCAGATAGAGATAGAGGAAAAAAAATAATTTAGGGAATCTGTGACAGAAATTTACTTTGAATAGGGCATAAAGACACTATGTAGTTCCTTTTGAATATTCCTCTGAATAACGGGCATTTTAATCCTCAGCAGAGATAAATATCAACTGTTGGGTATGGAGGCTCGACCGCTGAGCCCATGTCAGAGTCTGGACTGGGTGCAAATGAAAACCCATTCCCCAGCATATTCAGTCTGACTAGGTCTCGAACACGGAGTGTTGTTAATCCAAGGAGGAAATTATGGCGGTGACCTTTTGATGCGAGTTTGACAGATACCTGGCAACACAGGAGTAATTTTGCTCATGGAGGTTGGGTGTTGAGAGGAGGGGGATATGGATCTGTCTCCATGGCGTGGCTCCCATGCTTGGAGCCAGGAAAACCACCGTTAGATTAACATTCAGCCCGGAAGGCCAGCTGTGCCCCAGAGAGCCAGCCGGCGAGATTGTCGGCTGAAGCGGCTGGGACTGAATCACGCATTTCACGCTGCATTATAAACTGCCGGCTGTGAGGAGATTAGTGAAACACGTACCCAGGGTCACCGGCGTCGCCTGGGGACTGGGAGCAGGCACGTGGTTCGCCGGTTTACCCCATTGTGCTAGCACAGCGCCTCGTTTCTCCCACCGACTGAAGCAAAGCCTCTGGGACGTTGAGTTAGGGGAACTAAAAAAAGGAAAACAGACACAGTCAGCGCCTGCTTGTCTGTGTCCTAACATATAAATTTGATGCTTTTGGTTTTTTAAAAATTTTTGCCAGATCTCATCCAACAGATGTCCTGTCATGTCATCCAAAAAACCATCTGAACCCTGAAGTAGTGTTCCAATTATTTTTAATTTCTTTTTTTATGAGCTTTCAACGACTCCGCACATTTACGCAACATTCTTGGTGGGGAAGCAAGTTGTTTATTCAAATTAATCTTTAAGCTGAATAATTAGGAGGGAAAACTCGAGTATTTGTCTCCTTCACATCAGACAGACAACCCGTGAAGAATCAAAGCTTGAATTGCCATCCAGTCGTTGATATTCAAACCTTGTTTACCATCAACGTTAGTGAGTCATGGCTCATCTACCGCAACTTGAGCAGTTGTAAGACATGGAGATGTTTCTCCTCAGGTGGTGTTCATGGCCTTCCGGCAGCTTCTACAGCTCAAGGCCTCGAAAGGCCCATTTGTGTGAGAAATAGATGTGTTCCCAGTGCTGCCCCCACTGCTGCCGCACCAAACTGCGGTCCATAGATATTACCTGGAGCACGACACAGATGACAGTGAGGTGGATTACCTGGGTTTGGGGTGGGGGTGACAGAGCAGAGTGTGAGGTGGCAAGCGGGGATAGCGCCAGCCCCCCCTGTGGTAATGAGATTCTGGGCTTAGCAGGTAGAGCCAGTGGGCTGGCCTGGCAGTGCTCAGTGCTGATTTATGCACTTCATTAAGACACATTTCTGCTGCTTTACTGGGGTCTGTGGTATCTGCCTCAAATGGGAAGACCAAAAAAAAATCCCATTTGGATTAATTGGTAACAGACCTTCTGGGCATGAGCCATTCTCCCGGGCTGTGTCCCCCAGCTTGGACCGCTGTGGGGTCCTCCTGCCTTTTGTGCTAGCCTTCGTTTGCTAGCCTGGGTGCCCAGTTGCGTGGCCATCTGAGAGCTCCCATGAGAAGGCTGGAACATAGGGGTCTCCTGCTGAGCACCCTTGACAGCATGGGGGGGCCAGCGAAGCCGGAATGTGACCTGAGGAATCTACAGAAAATGTGAAAGCATTTGTGTGCTGGACCCCATGTTTATAGAGAGCCAGGCTGGGGTGGGAGTTGGGGGGGCATGGCCATTAAACGCAGCAGGTCTGCTGTAGAAGCCTCTTAATTGCTTGGAGAATTCCAGCTCAGAAAGCCACAGCATGTTGGATTGAGCCATCAGAGCCCTGACTCTGTGACGGCCGCAGAGGCAACTCACAAAGCAAACCTGTTTCCACTTAGTGGAGGCGGAGTCTGACGCTGCAGTCGTGGGTTAAGGCTGTGTAGGGGGGTCTGGCCCGCCTGGGGATTATCTGGCCAGCTTGCCACCTTGCCGGGTGACTGATGGAGCTAAAGGAGAGACAGAAATTCTAGAAACTGCTGTTTGCTTCTGTCCCCACAGGTAAAGCAATCAAAATGAACCATAACAAATGCCTTAATTGGCAATTGATTTTTAGCACATGAAACAGAAGTCTGTAATATGTAAAATCTGTCCATTCTGTTCCATGCTATCTTTCCAGATTCCTTCTGTCGCCAAATTATTTGCTACCAATTCATTTTCCAAGTCAGTAAAGGTTCATTTTACTGTTCTGCTCATGGAATGAATGATCTTCTGCAGGCTCCACTTTGCAGAACGCCGAAGGCCTAAAACTGGAACCCTACTCCGATTTCATCACACCAGTTACCATTGATAGCTTGCAATGTAAATATGCTGTGTGTACTCAAAAAGGTCCTTCCCTGAGGTCATTATTTAGTGGCAGTAGCCTCCTTGTCCTCTAGCTACAAACACTGTCCTAATAACTCAACCCTTCCTCTGTGACGAAGAGGATTTATTATAGGATGACTGATGTCCGTGACATGGAGAGCAGTGCTTGTGCATGATGACCACTTTGATGTCCACCTCACGAGCGTGAAACAGCAGCCTGTGGAGCGACTTCACAAGGACCAGATCTTAGTGGGGAAGAGGCCAGTCGTTTGGTTCCACTTAAGGGTTTGCAAGGGCTACCAGCTAATAAGCATGAAATTCTAGTAAGATGGAAACATGTGATGGCACTGGTGCCATCTGGCTTAACGTCTTCATAGTTTGAAAGGATGTTCGATGGCTGAGATCACTCAGACATAGAGGGATGGAGGGTGGAAATGAATGAAGAAAATGGAGAGTAAGGGGTGGGAATGTAGCTGGGAGTCAGGGGTCATAACACAGAGGACAAGGTAGGTGTGGGTACATATGTTGTACAGTAGTTCATTTCAATTAAAAACCTATTTCTGTTTTACTATAGAAGCTCAGGAGGAATTCAAAAATTGTGGTGTGGTAGTGGAATTGAGGGGAATTAAAAGGCTTTGGTCTGGAAGAGAGTAGAACTGTGGGGAATTCAATGGTTCCAGTTTGGAAGAGAGTGGAACTATGGGAATTCAATGATTTCAGTCTGGAAGAGATGGAACTGTGGGGAATTCAGCAGTTTCAGTTTGGAAGAGAGCAGAACTGCAGGGACTTCAAAGACGACATTCTGGAAGAGATGGAGCTGTGGGGAATTCAAAGGTGCAATTGACCGGGACCAGAAGACTGCATTTCACTGGTATGGTTCAGAAAACCACATTTATCTGGTTTTCTTAGAGCTCCAGAAAGGACATGGGTGTATGAGAATGTTTATTATCAATGACAAAATATGCATTAAAAACAAACCTACTTAGCTAGTAAAAAGTTATACTGTTTGAAAACTAGTAAAAATTACATTTGTATTTCATATGGTCACATCTGCACCAGCACTCCAGATCCGTAAAGACTGACCAGGTTTTGGGTGCACCCATCCGCCTTCTTTCCCTGTTCAGTTTCACTGACTTTGCACTAATTGCCCCTGTTTCTCTTACCTGATTCTGTTGTTATTTAAACCTAGGTTTTCCTACTGCCCGAGTCAAGTTTTGTAATGTTTTGTTTGATTTTCTGTATTTTTGTTTGACCTCTTAGGTTTGGATTCTCAGTGTGAAAGCCATTACCAGTGCTGTTTATATAATCCTAGTATTATTCCTGGTTCCTGGACCAGTAATGCCCTAATCATGTCTATTTGCATGTCTTGTGCCAGCTATTCCAGCCTTGTCTTGTCTAGCTTATCTTTTGAGTTCATTGCTTTGTATTCAGGGCAATGCCCAGTTCTGGTTCCATTTGCTTAATAAGCCCTGTTAACACTCGCAGTTGTGGCCCCATGAGGCAAGACTGCCACGGCCCATGACATATATTTTACCATGGTAACAACATTCGGGCAACATCACTTTATATATACTATAAAGACAAGGGATCCTGGAGGTAAATTACTGTTGACTGATTCCACTATGCTACATGGTGTTTGAGTTGTCATGTATGTCTATATTTGCAAGGGTAGTGGTGTGTAACTGGCAAATGCAATTTAAAAAGATTCTCAGTAAACATACATGAGTAAATACATACGTATACACACACACTTATCCATGGAATACAACAGAACAGACAGACTGAGAAAGCCAAGAGCACAAGACCAGGTCAGAATGGTGACCCACTATTGCTGCCATGCTGGAAAACAGTTTTTCAATGGGAGTGGCTCCTCAGCCCACATGGGGCCCTGGGCCCCAGGGGGCCATTGGAAACCCATCCATCACGGGAGCACTTGGTGGCAGCGGGAAGCACCCTGCCCTCGGTGCAGCGTCGCCTGTGGCCCGTGAATGCTGCCGTGACAGGCAATTACAACAGCGGGATCATTCAAAGTACATTAATGGTCACTATCAGAATGAAAGTATTATTTACAGCAGAAGTCCAAGCCTTGGCGCCGGCATATACGCATAGAAAAGGCATGTGTAGAGCCTCGTTTTTCCTGCGGTCAAGCCTGTCATTTAGTACTTGACAGCCATTCTTCAGCACCTGCAGGAGCTAATAATTCATACCTCGAGCTTTGAAAGAAGGAGTCATTTGTAATGGGTCCTGTCCTGGTGAAATTTCAAAGCCTGCCCTGTGTAGACATTCTCCTCAAGCATTTGTGCCTCAGTGTGGCCAAGAGATGCTGATGGCACCAGACTGCCACGGCGATGGTCTGAAAAGATGACCCTAAGGAATACCTTTTGGGGAATAACATTTTATCAAATCCATATGAGTGCATAGGAAGATTTTAAACTGTGGCTGCACAGATCACAATAATTAGTCCTCCGAATTGAATTGTATTTGCAGGCATCTGTATATTCAATTCAATTTTATTTATGTATATGTCATTGATTCTTGTTTCTGGATGTTCACCTCACATTGACCAATCCTCCTGTAGCACACTGATTAATAAGTGGACAGAATGGAGAGCCACGACCTTCTCTGTCCTGCGGGTGAAGCTCGCACCATCATTTTGCTTTGCCTGGTTAGTGGTTTAATTCTGTTACTGTAAGCTGATGACTTGATCTTATTCAGGTTGGTAAGTTCTGCCCTATTAAATTACAAATCAATCAGCAGTGAGCTTCAGAAGACACATGCTCATAAAATCTAATTAGCTCCGTGTCTGGTGACATACGGGGAACACATTGACACTTTATGATGCCATATATCCTTTGGTAATAAAATCGGATCAGATAACATCACGAAGTCTAATCAGCCAATAGATGTTCTGGTTCTTCTCTGTTTGGACTGGGTCCTTGACTTGGATGACGCAGGTTAAAATATCATCTTGGACAAGGATTCTGGGAAGTGATCGAACACACAGCAGGTTAGGAACACCGTTAGATCTTCACAGCACCAATGCATTTGAGACTGATTCCTCAAAAAAAGTCAAACAAATGTGATAAAATGTGTTATGTAACCCACAACGTTGCCTTTCTGGAGTTCTGCATTTCTTTCCATGGGGTTATGCTTAATCTGGCTTCTGAGCCTCAGCTGCTGCTGTCAGACTGTTGTTCAGCTAGAGCTCTGAGATTTTTTGAGGTAGCCTGGGGGTGGAGCCCAGGGTTCGAGGGCAGAGCTAGGGCTGTGCTTAATGCTGTGGAATATTTCTTGTGCAATTGTGATCCCAGCATGATTCTTTGCACAAAAAAAACACATTTATGCAGTTTTTCACAAAAGTATTACTGCAGTCTGAAAGCCGTCATCTGGGACTGGAGCAGCTACGTTTGGCACATTTTTCAGTAAAAAGAATCCATCCATCCATCTTCTAACCACTTATCCTGGTCAGGGGCTCCAGGAGACCTGGAGCCTATCCCAAGCAGTACTGTACTCTGTGGACGGGGTGCCAGTAGTGACTAAGAATGTCCTGGAAATAATTTGTGTCACTTTAATGCAGCTCTAAGATTTGTTTACTTTTTTTTGCTAACAAAACTGATGGTGCCCAAGGAAATTCAGATGTTCGATATCAGACTGGCCCTTGTGGAGCTTGGTGTTTTAGGAAAGATGCAGTGATGGAGGCTAAACAAAATGATTATTAGCCCCAAGGCATGGTGCAGATTTTTTCAGATCTTTCCCCCCAGTTTGCTGCTTCATCACTGGGGTGGCTTGACTGAGGGGCACAACCTGGGGGTATGCAGAATATGACCACTAGGGGGCCCCCCAAAACACCTGAAGCTCCAGATTTTGACCCAACTTTGCCATGACTCACTAACACTCATTTTTCTGTTAGCTTTCTAGAAAGGTAATGCATGTGAAATTAGCCTTATTTATACATTAACATGATTAATAAAAAACACCTCTCAGCAGCCAAGAAAAAAAAGGATTAACACTAAAAACAAGACGCATGAAAATCTTGCATACCCCCAAAAAGAGCTTGTTGCATTCCTGGCAAGAGATTGAGCCTGCAGCTTCAGGTTTGCCCACTAAGACTAGTAGGCAGGCCTCCGTTCCATAAACACTGTGATCAGTTTCACAGCTACTCTAGTTGTTGTGTTTTTTCCCCAACATCATTCTTGGATCGCTTTGTCGTTCGACCAGAGGAAGGACCTAATGGCTCAGGAACAGCTGTCAAGGTCCCAGTGAACGTGACAAACGTAAGACGAGCTATGACACTGCGTGAAACAGCTGCCTCTTCCTGCCCTTCATTAGGTGGATACGAGTGAAAACAGCTGGCTTTCATTTACACGCTCGAGAAAAGAACGAGTCCCTTGCCGCCATCTGTGAGCTTACAGCTGCCTTACGAAGCCGTTTGACTTGCGTAACCACAGCCTTAGTGTCTCGCACCCCCAGATGAAAAAGCTCGGTCGAGTGTAATGTCACGGCTCTCTCCGCGGCTTGTGTCTCTGCCAGAGAGAGACGACCTATCAAGCTGTGCTCCCTGTCCTGAAGATGAAGTTCTGAAGGTGTTCTAACAATGGAGTGTCTATAGAGACTGCTGGCTAACCCTGCCGTCCAGTTGGCCTCTGGCAAGGAACAAAGTGATTGCCGCCATGACTGCGACGGCGGGTGCAGACGGAATCGCGGATGCAGCAGTTTAACATTTTAATTTCAGGATTAATCCACTTCCATGCACCCCAGGGCACGTCTTGGTTAAACAGGCTGCTTTCCTGGCGCAGAAGAGAGTTCGTAACGCTGCATCGCCATCTGCAAACTGCTGATTTTTTTCTTGTTGGTTTGAAGGGAATGGGAAAGCATTTAACCCAATGATTTTACTGTCCTCTGCCCAGAGAAGCCACTACCTCGCCCGGCCCCAGGCGGGATCATCATCATCTTGGGGGGTCTGGTTGCCATCGGACTCACCATTGGAGTGGCTGTGACCATGTACACGGTGTACCAACGGCAGCAGAAAGCACGAACCAAGGTGGATAATGACAGGTGAGTATGGGGTGGGGATGCAGGCCGGAGGAGCAGGATTATAGAGAAGGGCGTAAATTGCTGTATAAGCAAAAAATCCCCCCAAGCAGCCCCGCCATGAAACAACGACAACATCTAAGGGCTGAGAGTGACAGGAAATAGCATCTGTTACAAACCATTCGGAGGTGACCTTCTTTACGGTAACAAGAGCAGATTGCAAGCAGAATAATAAACGTCAGTGTGTTCCAGTGGTCTATGCAGGTGTCTGCCTGATCAGTCCGATCGTGAAGCAGCCTGTGATCGAGCTCGATTCGACCTCTTCAATGTTCGTAATCGGGCCTGCTAGGAGCACATGCAAGTGGTGCTGTCACCCAAGTGTCACTCAGGACATGGCGCCATCTCAAAAATGTCACAACTCACCTGGCTTCAATGCACAGTCAAAATGCTGCCATCGGGGATCACAATGCAATTCACACATTTCCGACAGCGTGTCTTAAAAAGAAATGATTTCTGTACATATGTATGTGTGAAGATGACTCCTTCACAAATCAAGTTATAAATAAGTTCTTTCAACTGAAAAGTGCAAGAACAAAGGAGGGACAACCTTCCTGGAATAGATAGCAACAGCAGTATTAAAAGCCATCCCATCTAATTATTCCTGAATGGGCATGTTGGTCAGATACAGTTTTAGACAAACAGATGGCTGCATTTGAAGGTGCACAAACCCGTTAATGAGCCTCTCCTACCCCCATCCCCCCCCTTCCCATGTGTGATGGTCCCAAGGGACCCCTGTCGGTGGCACCTTAGGTCCACCTCACTGTGACTGCCCTTCCGTGGATGTTAGCTGTTATCATAACTGAGACACATGCTGTTTGACGACGCCAAATTGAGCCGGCTGACAGCGATTCACTCTGCTTCCTGTTTCAAAATGAGCTGAACTATTTCTTTCTGGGAATGTTACCAAAAAAATTGTCAGAACTGAGCAAAATGGTTTTTGTATCTACCTGAGCTTTCATTCATACCTGAACAGTTTCCTAGTATTGCTTTTCGTCCTGGGAGATTTTTAAGTCATGATTTATGTAAAGTATTTTTTCAGGAACTGACAGTGATTTAGCCCACATATTTCTAATCTCTGTGTCTCTGGTTTGATGTCCAGCCTCTGGTATTGTGGTTTAGGGTGAAGTGAGAATGAAGCAGCATTATAGCGCCTGCTGTTTAATGTAGCAGTTGCCGCTTCCTGATGCAGCCACCACTTCCTGAATCAGCTGCAAGTTCCTACAGCAGCTGCCACTTCCTGAATCAGCCACTGCTTCTATAACTAGCTGCCAGGTCCAGTCTTCCTGTTCACTCCCTCTCCCTCACACATGGTTTCTCTCTTTCCTCACTTTCACATCACTGCACCCTGTACTCATCTTCTGCTTCTTGCAGGGCTCTTGTTGACAGTTGTGTCTCACAGGCACAAGAACAGGCCTCAGAAAAGCCAGAGCCCCCCACCAGGAAAGCCCTCCCAGTAGCCTGTGTAGTGCGTGCATGGCATGGTGTACCGCGGTGTCAGCTTGCATGGCGGTGGTGATGGGCCAGCTTTGCTGTACCACACCTTTCAGCGTCCGCATTCTCAGAGTTGGCCTTTTCTGTTGGCCACTCTCCTGCATCTCTGTTCTCACAGATGTATGGATTTCACCTTCTATGCCAGAGCTCCTGGGCATCCAGTGGCCGGAGCCCAAGCACATGCTGGCTCTGCAGATCGTGCCTCAGCTGCCCATTAGTCTGATGACTTCTTCTCAGTTTTGACGGGATGGCAGCGAACGCTGGAAGTGCGTTGGTTTATTAAGACACAGCTGGCCATTCTCGGCCGATGATCAGGCGAGATGGGCTTTGGGATAGCAGATGTGAAGCGGCACTGTGATAAGACCCCTTACCCCTATTAAGCCCCCTGCACATGTGACCACTGCAGGCCAGCGTGAGCTCACGTTCTTAAACTATCCTGCCAAGCAGGATCTGGCCCAAATGGGTTTGAACCAGACTGGATATCTTAATTTTTCCATAAAAAATTGGGACAAAGTGGTGAAAAAAATAGAGGCCTGGCAAAAATGTGATCAAAATACTTGACTGAGCTTATTTCATCAAAAACATATTGCTTATTAATTTCAGAAAATATATAGGAAACGCAAAACGCTATTTAGTTTGGCCAATCCCCAGAACGAAATAAAGGATTAAATGACTGACATTGCTGCCCCATGTTCATAGTAGCACCTAGATGCAGCTTTTTGGGAAGGACGCTGCAGTATGTAAACAATGTTCACAATATGGCCGCAGGTCTTCCACGACATACCATGGACTGTGGACGTCTAAAGGCTTATTGCAGGAGGACTGCGGTCGTCCTCCTGTGCATGGAACAGGTCGCCTCTGGTTAGAAATCTATGTCCCTTACCAGGCTTACAGCTGTGAATGTAGTTCTTTTTTTCTTGGAAAATCATTTGAGTTTCTAGAGACCTGCTTTTGTTTGATGAACGCTTAGAAATTTCAGAACAGGAGTTTGTCATTTGACGTCCGGGCTTATCAGGGACTTTGATTTCTTACTTCCTGAAAGAGTCAACGTAATCAATAGCAATATTTCACTAAATGTGGGATTTGGAGTTTTTCTTTTTAGGCTCAAAGGGCCCACTTGGTTAAGTTTCTTTATGAGTTTTAATTCAATATTAGTTCATGTAAAATGTGTAGTGGCACATGGCAGAAGCCCTGGGGAGCCGTGCAGGGAGTGGTTTATCCCATCAGTGAAAAGTTGCAGGGGGCCCCTGGTAATCTGCTCCTCCTTACCTGGTGGTGTGCCTTTGACTTAATGATCAGGGCCTTGAAGAAATGAAAAGTTATGGTGGTGAACAGTCTGTCATTGAACCTGTCCCTGATTTAAAATGTCCTTTTTTCCACGTGGAAGTGAGGCTTGGTCAAGTGACAGAAAAATTCTAAAAGCTTTTCCTGAAGTTGAGCAATCAGCAAGTCTGCTTACAGGACAATTTAGCCAAGTTTCTTTTTCACTACGTGCTAGCAGTGCGCTTTAAACAACGACAGGAAAATAGTCACAAAGTTTATTAGCTTCTCGCTTTTCTCCAGTGCTGCCAGCACTAGATTACCTTGGGGAGATTACAGGGAGAGTTAAATCTTTTTCTAAGCGCCAATCGGGCTCACATGCGGCAGCCGCTTGCAGCCGTGCGAGGTAGCCTGACGGCTATCGATAAAATCACCTGTGCGAGTGGGAAGCACAGAGCGTGGAGGTTGACAGCTGTTCATACGGTCCAGTGCAGCTCCTCAGATATGCCGGCTAATTGTGTTTGATATTCGCGGAATTAGGAAGCGGGCCGCTGTGAGCCTTTCCGATGAAACGGAGCGTCGCTTGTGTGAGGAGACTGGGAAAACAGGCCCAGGCGACAGCCATGCCAACCATGCTGGAAATGAGATGGTGATTTATTACTTTCTGGAGATGAATTCATACGTAATCAGAGTGAGCAAGAAAGTCTATCAAATGGTCTAATGTATGTGGCAGACATTTCGGCTCCTCTCCTGTCACAGCTGCTCTACTTCCTCTCCTGTACAGGTACTCTGGAAACGGTCAGGAATAAAAGTAGCATTGTGGTTGATGACTAGCTGTGTGAAATTCTGTCTTGACATCTTGATCAATATTGTGAATGCACTTGAGGAGCTTCACTGTAGAGTCCAATTATAATCATTTCATCTATAGATTTTTAACTGCAGAGTCTGATCATTCTCCTTATACCTATAGATTCTTCACTGCGGAGTCCAATCATAACCCTTACACCTATAGATTCTTCACCATGGAGTCCAATTATAATCCTTACACATACAGATTAGTACAGACATAAATGTGATTAATGTGGACATTCTAAATAAGCAAAATGGCTCCCATGTACTTGGCGTATGATAATGTAGCCTCAGCTGGACCTGAAGGGTGCACCAACAGGGTGTCTCATGACTCATGGGAATGCAGAAGAATTCACCAAGGTGAAAGAGGAAGAGCCTTTGATTAGAAAAAAAAATCACGTCTTGTTTCAAGGCTCCCAGTCAATGGGCTCCTCAAGATCAGACAGACGGCAATTTACCTCCACCGTCCAATTAAAAGTATGATTAGCATTTAAATTGGCCAATAAGATTGCAATCATAAGAAATCAATATGAACATCTAGAAGTAGCTCTGCTTCACAGGGTGGAGTTCTGCATTAATCACTGGGTATCACCATGGCATAAGTTCAGAACAAAGCGAGACCAGGACCGCAGCTGCGTCCTTGACGTGCTGGATCATCCCCTGTCCCTCCTGGCACGGGTGGTGGATGCCGGCCTGTCATCTGTGACTGAAGCCTGGGAGCCCGTTGCTGTAGTAATATGTCATCTGGAGCAGTGGCACAGCTGTAACCCTGATAAACACAGCAGAGAAACCGAGGCACACCACTGGTGAGGGACGCGTATGCGGATCTTGGAGGCAGAGCTGACGGAATGCTGCATTCCGCTACAGTGTTGACTTCTGGCTTGTACTCATTTCCTCAAGATGGCACAACGCTCCAGTCACCCATGAGTCATTTTAGTAAACCCATTGATTCTGATTCCTCCTTTCAGTTGAGAGATTAGGGTTTTTTTTTCTTTCTTTTTCAGAGCCTTCCTCCCCTCTCCACAGTCACCCTCAACCGTAAGCTGCTCTAATCCTTTTGTGGGTGGAGGATAAAAAAAGATTGGGGTCTGGGAGGCTTGGTAGGCCGTAGTTGAAGAAAGGCAGGGTCAGCGGGGTGTGTGTCTTCTCAGACAGCGGGCTGACCTTAGCATAAACTCTCTCTGCTCCTTTCTGTTCCAGTCAGCTTTCACTGTCCTCAATGTTTTTCAGAAAAACCCCCCCACATCTTTTGCACCACGCTAGAATAGCCTCAGTCTAGCCCGTAGACTGCTACAGATGGGAGATATTGATTGAGCCGTCAGTTCAATCAATCAGCAGCGAGTGCCATCAGTTAGACCAGTGCCTTTGGCAGGGGTTATGCTATAGTGGGATGGGTCGTTTAAGCACATAGCCCACACCGACTCACAGCACCGGAGGAAGTGACATCATCAATGCCCAAGTGATGGCAGCAAACTCAAAGGTTTTCTGGACTACATGCGGCAGATCAGTTCTTCGTCCATTTTCCTAGCACCGTGCAAATTTTAGCAGAACAGGGTGAACTTCAACTGCCCACGCCATGAAAGCAGTCATCACACAATATAGCATGTTCTGTAATGATGAATAAAAACTGGATACATACAGTAGTCCAGAGAGATGTAAATACACATATAACTGGGTATAAGGGTACAACAGTCTCCCACTCTCTGTGTGGTCCAACCACATTAAAGCTATTGTACCAACCATCCCTTAACGCAAATATACTTAATGTAATTATTGTAATTTCCAGATTGCTTTAATTTCAAAAATTGATTAAATTTAGTAATCTGTCATTTTTCTGTGCAGCAAAGGGGTTCGTCATAATTTCACATCTTGTGCTATCTGATGCCACTAGTCATCTTCAATTCAATTCAATTCAATTTTATTTATATAGCGCTTTTAACACGGAGCACGGTCGCAAAGCGCTTTACGTAGTCCTGGGCCCACAGTCCCCAGAGAGTAAGCCAAAGGCGACAGTGGCAAGGAAAAACTCCCTCAAGA
>JAACJT020000031.1:4464811-4481729 GCA_009936485.2 Gymnarchus niloticus | reverse complement strand
TGCTTCATTTTGTTCTCCAAGGCCATATTTGCCAGTTATTCCAGTTACCTTTTGATTTCCTACTTTAGCATTCCAATTGCCTAATACACAACTCAACTTGCTTTGGAGATCGTCAGAAACCAAACAGAACTGTCTTGTTAGCTCCAAACATGATAACAGCTGCTGAGATCCTGCAATGGGGTGGGGGTTGAAACTACTGTGTTTTCTTCACACTCCATACAGGCCTGGTACATGAGAAGAGAACAACCAAGCATCATGTCGGAGATGGAATCTCACATCACCTCACCACTGTCTTCCATGCTTTTTCCTAGTTCCTCCTCCAAATGCTCTAGATTCACAGGCTGACCATAACTATTCCACCCCACTACAATCTGTTTGTGGCCGACAGTGAGTTGAGAATTCTGTGACCCATTTCATGATTTTAGGCAAAATTTCACAACAGACTCCATATATGAGCACCTATCTTACTCCTTTTGATGTTCTGCAGCATGTTGTCACCATGAAAACATCCCACGGCTGAATAAGACAACAATGACTGTTATGCAACAGTTTCATTCATAGTGCAAGAAGGAGTAAATGAATAAAATAATTGGACAAGTCAGTTTTGATAAGCCCCAAATTGTGTAGTCTTAAGACATACACCTTGTGTTATTTTTGTTTGTTATTAGTGCAGCATTTTTATTAATTTGTCACCTTTGTGCATGGAAATTAAACTTAATCATCATGGACCGACCAAAGATCACCCAGATCCACCCTTCTGCCAGTAAGGAGACTCCTGTTGGGCCAGTTCAGGTGTTACAGATTGCCTCCTTTACATTTGGGTATATCTTTAGATATTTAATAAAATTCAGGAACTGAGAGCATGCTAATATTAATCTCATAAAAAAAAATCTAGCTGTAGATGCGAGAGCCCCACGGGGCCCTCAGGTGGCCCCGCACAGGTCAAGTCACCTTCGAGGTGCAAATCTAACTTTAGGGCATCCTTTGATGGAGGGGGTGGCAGAGGGATCCTCATTTTCATTTAGGGGAGGTGACTGACAGCCCAAAGTGCCAACAAATAGCCTTACCTGCACCCCACCCTCCCAAATCCACACAACTCAAGCATTACAAATATAATCATCATCTAAATTGTTGTCCACAGTTGGAGCAGACAGTAATTCATGTTGACAATACTGTCTGGGGAACATTGATTGTGTCTGACTGACAAATAAGTTTAACCCTTTCAGCTTTTCATCCTTGCGCGATTTAATGGGACGTTGAGTAGGCCAGGAAGCCGCCCGTTTGTTTTCCCTCTCAAAGCAGGTTGAAAAGTCAACAAAATAAAGGACAGGCAGACAATGCTACTAATGAACAGGTTAGTCGGCATCATTAGAAGTCCATCTCCGCGTGTCATATTTCATTTACGGGTCCAGGGGACCTCAAGGGACGTTTTATGAATGCCAATTTAGCATAGCAAGCTAATACAATGGAGAGGGGAAGAAAAGTGTAGAGGGGGAGAGAGAAAGAGAGTGGGAGAGAGAGGGGGCGAGAGAGAAAGAGAGAGAGACTGAGTGTGAGAGCGAGAGTAAGAGAGAGGGGGAGAGAAGGAGAGAGGGGGAGTGTGAGAGAGAGTGAGGGGGTAGAGAGAGCGAGGGAGGGGGGAGATAGAGGGAGAAAGAGAGAAAAAGTGAGAGCGAGGGAGTGTGTGAGAGTGAGGGGGAGACGGGAAGAGAAAGAGGGAGAGGGAAAGAGAGAGAAAGGGGGAAACTAAGAGAGACGGAGAGATGGAGAGAGAGGGTTAGAAAGAGAGATGGGGAGAGAGGGAGAGAGAGAAAAGGGGGGGAGTAGTGAAGTGCGAACTGTCAGCCACTGATGGCAGGTGCCCGTGGTAGAATGACAGTAAGACGGCGGACAGGATTAAGACTGCACTATCTGTGAATGTCATTACGGTTTTTTACTCCCTTTGTTCTTCCTGTCTACAGAAAAACTGTTTTCCAGATGCAAGTCACGGAGAAAAGGTAAAAGTACTACAAAGCATGGCCCTTAAGGAAGACACACACAGCCTTCTCCTCTTCCATCTCCACAGCCTGATGTCATAAGCACCTGAGGAGGATGCTAACCATCGCAGGGGATCCTGTTTAACTCTCCCCCTGCATAACATGGGACCGCGGCCCCTCTCTCATTCATTGGCCAGCCAGATGGAAGTTATGAACAATAACAAGCATTTAGCTGTCATTTCTCTTTGTTTAAGCTCTTGCTCAGCACCCTGGCTGGTGCTGGTTGGAACAGTCTGATAATTGTGTTTGCAAATTGAAGTCACCCGTTATGTTTTGAGGACAGTGCTGTTTTAATGTTAAATTTTTTAATTAAGATATTGTGCACATTAAAATTGTGTATGCATTAGGATAATTGCACGCCAAAATAATACAAAGCTGGTTCTGGATTCCCGTGTCATTAATTAAGTTCTGCAGATTTTAGCTGGGGCTTCTGAGTATTAAAACATTTGTAAAAGCTTGCCTTTTGTAGGGATTACTGAGAATGTACTGTGTAATACAAAGTCATTATTTTGGGTTTTTTTTTTTGATTGCCTGCAATAATTGGTTATAACCTTTTGCTGAGTTAAGAATGTCAAACATCCACAGCAATGTTCTGTTCTAGAGATTCCCTTTCAATGTCCATCAGGACACGTGTGTGAGAAAAATGCAAACCAAATAAATGTGGAAATCACAATGCAAAGCTTAAAAAACAGACCTTAAGAATATTTATACTTAGATTCTGAGGAGGTCATTTGTTTCTTACTCTGCTCTGCATTACAATTTCCAAATTTGTTTGGTTTGCACTTTCCTCGCACATGTATACAAATCAGAAAAAGGGGTAAGTGTTGATGTTTGCTGGGTTTACCTGTCTGTCAGTTATGGTTTTCATGAAATAGTTCTTCACAGCTGTACATTATTCAAATCCTTTTATAGTGCAAATCAAATTACCGATTTGTGTTTTCAATACACTTCTGCCACATATTCACTGCAGATACATCTATAAAGAATGATACTGTGTGTTTTTCTGCTGAGGTTTGAATGTGTTTAGGATTTAGGTTGTTCATTGCCAGAAGTTTCAGGGGATTGATCAGACAGCAAACTGATGAAAACACCGCATGGACACATCTCAACAAGAAATGCCAAGAAGACAAGTTTTTTTTTAATTTTCTTTCATTTTTACAGATATATTAAATCTCGCAACAGACTTAGCAACCTTGTAGAAGCAAAGATGCTTGTTTAGAAGGGGTGGCACGTGAATGAAATACATTCAGGTTAAACACAGTATCCTGCATTCATCTCACAGCCAAACCTGGAGGAAGCACTAAATGACACAGGCATAAGAATTTAATCCTCAATAATTTGGCTAGGCTTGACCAGATCTGTGCTTTAAACATGTATGTAGCTCAAAAACCAACAGATAAAATGTATTTAGGGTGATTAATGTAAGAGGGACTTACAGCAACAAGTGATAAATAACATTAAAGGTAGCAGTGTGTGGAAATACCATTTATCTGCTGAGGCATATGGCACATGGATGAAAGAAATGACAAGACGGGGACCACCCAGGTCAAGGGCGCGGGCCCCGGCAGCCACCATGAAGGGGTCCAATCGGCCAGCAGGAGGTAAAACGCCCCCCCGTCTCCTGGAGATCCATTTCCCATTAACTGCTTGTTCGCACAGGGCACCAAAGCAGAGGGCTCTTTAAGGTCCAGAGCCTGCAGATGGTACATTTTGGTCTGTATGCCGAGAAAAGAAACTTCATTCAGCTTTAAGATTATAACTACAGCTTCAGCAACAATCTAAAGAAACAAATATTTTAATTTAGCTGGCAAACCATTTAATGAGGCCTAAGAAGTGTATGGTCTGTTACTGTAAACAAGCTGGGCTTGAATTTATCCATTTCTGCTTCATACAGGGTATTATTATTTGGCTCCTCTTTAACTGTTCAGTTCTCTGACTGAACAATCATGATCACCATCATGTTCTTGATACATTTTTCTGTTTCATTTCTGAAGCGGTGGTCAGCGATGTGAGAGAAGCAGGCTATAGGCATTGCATAGAAATGTGTGTCAATTGTCCACACAGGTATGGGAGAGCGGACATATCAGAAAGATCCACAGGCCTGGTCAGGGTCTGGTTCCTCTGTCTTCCTGGCATGGTTTGGCCTTGCTCCACAGACAGCCACATCTCCATTTTCCAGTTGTGACACCAATGTGCCCATCTGGCTTGGAGTATCGGTCCGATCCATTAAATAAATAGATCATAGCAACATGCACCAAATAATCTCCTCTTAATATTCCAGAAACATCCCACTCCAGGCGGCGTGTGAATGGGATCCAGCAATGTACCAGGAACGCTGCAGCCGGCCAGATAAATATTTCACCCCTATAAATAATTCCATTTGTTCTCTGGCTACCTCATGCAAAGGCACGACGCGGAGAAGCTGCATGCATTACAAGAGCCGTCCTCCTCTGGATCTTTGGTCACCGTGGGGTTAGACTTTGCTGAAACATAGCACCTCTTATATGGGGGTGACAATAAAATAGTACTAATGTTTATAAAATAAATGAAAAACACATAAATCCCTTGGAGAAATTTAATTTTCAGCATGCCACATCAGACCAGGAAATGCACAAGAAGTTTGTATTTTAATGATATTAAATATTTATGTTGTTTTTCTTGCTAGCAAATTCTTGCATCAAGATTGTCACATTTTCAGTCACAGAAGTTTCCATGCAGTTATTTTTGTACCACTAATATCCTGAAGAGACTGCTTTTCCAGTCATACGGACATCATTGTGTGGGGCTGGCCTTCTGTTACAGCAGCTGAGCATCTTACAACAGGAAGATTATAAGGCTGAGGTCTGGTCATTAGTGAGGGCTTCAGTGTCACCTGGGCCTGGCTTCTGATGGGGGCTGGGTAATCTGTCGCTCCTCTGCTTCAGCCTTGAGTGGAGGAGGTGGTGAAGCTGATGGCAGGTGGTAATCTTAAAGGGGCAGGGCCAGGCAAAAACAGAACAAATGGCTTAATTTTCCCTGCAGGAATGGTAAAGCCTTAATGTCAAAATTATAGGGAAAAATCACCTTACGATCATAGGTCATATATAGCACTCAAGTAGGGCACTTATTCATTAGTTATATATGCAGGGTTCTCACAGTTTCAGGTTATTGAAGATTATTTTCTTATTTGAAAATTTAAGATAAAAGCAACAGAGCTGAGTTGTTGAATTTATGGTGCGTTTTCTTCGTGTGGAATTGAACCTGACATGGCAGACAGCCTGCTTACCTACATTTGTTTACTGTGTTATGTCTGTCCACATTATTCCGTTACCTAGAGCAGTGAGAAAGTGGCTGGTGCATTGATTTGGGGCCTCTGCTGTAGAAGATGGAAAGAACCTTCTGCAATATCTTTGAAAAAATTCAGGCAGCCAGGAAAACAGCCAGCTGTCTAAATAGTTACAACTTGAATGAAAAGCGGAATAAGTAACCAAATGGAATAGCATACTGTCTGCTCATGTTGAATTTCACAGTTTGAAATCATGGGGGTGAATGTTTTTAGGACCACGTTGTGACAAGTAGGGATACATCTTCTGCATGTTGTGAGTTAATATTCTCATCAATACAGTAGTCAGTATTTACGATCCAGGTTCACACGCCTGATTGAACAATTCTGTTAAAAAAAAGACAATAACTTTCTTCAGTATGATTAATAAAATGAAATTCCTTTATGGGAGGAGGCCTTGAAATGAAGTTTGCCCGTTGTTCTGTGGAATATTGGATTATTGAGATTCTAAATGACATTTTTAAGTGTTTTCACACTTTGTCAGGAAAAAAGACATGTGCATATGAAAAAAGGCCACTTTCTGTTGATAGAGGGTACGCACCATCCCTCTGACATTTCACAGAAAAAAAGACAAGGCAATTAGAGCAGAATCATTTATTTTTGCTCAAAAACAAACCAGACACCCATCTGCATTTACATGTACCTTACTGGTCAACTTGACATACTGACTTCTCAGATATCTGTAATTACTAAAGAAATGGTAATTAGTGCATTTTACTTGCCTTTGTTTTTGAACCCAGCTGCTGGGGAATGCATTATGCATTTCTCAGTGCTGGTCCCAAGTCTGGATAAATAGGGAGGGTTAAATCAGGAAGGGCATCCGGTGTAAAATTTTTTGCAAAATCAAATATGCGGACAACAAAACAGATTTCCATACCGGATCAGTCGAGGCCCGGGTTAACAACGACCACCACTAGCGTTGTCAGCCAACAGGGTGCTGGTGGAAAGTGGGCTATTGTTGGTCGAAGAAGAAGGAGCCGAAGAGAAGGAGAGGGGGAAGGCGTGTCCGGATGCAGGAGGAGAGGAGGAAGATTAGGAGAGTGGAAGTGAGGATAGGAACTTTGAATGTTGGTAGTATGACTGGTAAAGGGAGAAAGCTAGCTGATATGATGGAGAGAAAGAAGGCTGATATACTGTGTGTGCAAGAAACCAGATGGAAGGGGAGTAATGCCAGGTGTATTGAGGTGGGTTTAAATTGTTCTACCATGGTGTGGATGGGAGGAGAAATGGGGTAGGGTTTATTCTGAAGGAACAGTATGCCAAGAGTGCTTTGGAGGTGAAAAGAGTGTCAGACAGAGTGATGAGTATGAAGCTGGAAATTGAAGGTGTGATGATGAATGTTGTTAGTGCATATGCCCCGCAGGTTGGGTGTGAGATGGATGAGAAAGAAGAATTCTAGAGTGAGCTGGACAAAGTGGTGGAGAGTGTACCCAAGGGAGAGAGACTGGTGATTGGAGAGGATCTCAATGGACATGTTGGCGAAGGGAGCAGAAGGGATGGGGAGGTGATGGGTAGGTATAGCATCAAGGAAAGGAATGCAGAAGGTCAGACGGCAGTGGATTTTGCAAAGAGGATGGACATGGCTGTGGTGAATACGTATTTTAAGAAGAGGGAGGAACACAGGGTGATGTACCAAAGTGGAGGAAGATGCACACGGGTGGATTATATCCTATGTGGGAAGGTCAGTCTGAAGGAGATTGGAGACTGTAAAGTGATGGCAGGGGAAAGCGTAGCTAGGCAGCATAGGATGGTGGTCTGTAGGATGACTTTGGAGATCAAGAAGAGGAGGAGAGTGAGAGCAGAGCCAAGGATCAGATGGTGGAAGTTAGAAAATGAAGACTGTAAGGTGGCGTTTAGGGAGGAGGTAAGACAGGCACTGGGTGGCAGTGACTTACCAGATAGCTGGGCAACTGCTGCAAAAGTGGTAAGAGAGACAGCTAGAAAGGTGCTTGGTGTAACATTTGGTCAGAGGAAGGAGGACAAGGAAACCTGGTGGTGGAATGAAGAAGTACAGGAGAGTATACATAGGAAGAGGTTGGCAAAGAAGAAGTGAGATAGAGAGATGAAGAAAGTAGACAGTAGTACAAGGACATAAGGCATAAGGTGAAGGAGAGAGGTGGCGAAGGCTAAAGATAAGGTGCATGGTAAGTTTGTATGAGAGGTTGGACACTAAAGAGGGAGAAAAGCCCCTGTACTGATTGGCTAGGCAGAGGGACTGAGCTGGGAAAGATGTGCAGCAGGTTAGGGTGATAAAGGATAATGATGGAAACTGTGAGGAGAGTGTGTTGAGCAGATGGAAAGAGTACTTTGAGGGGCTGATGAATGAAGAGAATGAGAGAGAGAACGTTGGATGATGTTGGGATAGTGAATCAGGAAGTGTAACAGATTAGCACAGAGGAAGTAAGGACAGCTAAGAAGAAGATGAAGAA
This sequence comes from Gymnarchus niloticus, assembly GCA_009936485.2. Lineage (NCBI taxonomy): Eukaryota > Metazoa > Chordata > Actinopteri > Osteoglossiformes > Gymnarchidae > Gymnarchus > Gymnarchus niloticus. The sequence goes on along the minus strand of JAACJT020000031.1, from coordinate 4,473,942 downwards.
TGGAAAGGCTGTTGGTCCAGATGACCTACCTGTGGAAGCATGGAGATATTTAGGAGAGATGGCAGTGGAGTTTCTAACCAGATTGTTTAATGCAATCTTGGAAAGTGAGAGGATGCCTGAGGAATGGAGAAGAAGTATGCTAGTACCGATTTTTAAGAATAAGGGTGATGCGCAGAACTGTAGTAACTACAGAGGGATAAAATTGATTGGCCACAGCATGAAGTTATGGGAGAGAGTAGTCGAAGCTAGGCTAAGAAGGGAGGTAATGATCAGTGTGGTTTCATGCTGGGAAAGAGTACTACAGATGTGATGTTTGCTCTGAGGGTGTTGATGGAGAAATATAAAGAAGGTCAGAAGGAGTTGCATTGTGTCTTCGTGGACTTAGAGAAAGCATATGACTGCGTGCCTAGAGTGAATTTGTGGTATTGTATGAGGAAGTTGGGAGTGACAGAGAAGTATGTAAGAGTGGTACAAGATATGTACGAGGGCATTGTGATGGTGGTGAGATCTGCAGTATGAGTGACATATGCATTCAAGGTAGAGGTGGGATTACATCAAGGATCAGCTCTCAGACCATTCTTATTTGCAATCGTAATGGACAGGCTGACAGATGAGATCAGACAGGAGCCCAGTTGGACTATGATGTTTGCGGATGACATTGTGATCTGTAGCGAGAGTAGGGAGCAGGTGGAGGAGACCCTGGAGGGGTGGAGGTATGCTCTAGAGAGGAGAGGAATGAAGGTCAGTAGGACTAAAACAGAATACATGTGCATGAATGAGAGGGACGACAGTGGAATGGTGAGGATACAGGGAGTAGGGTTGGCGAAGGTGGATGAGTTTAAATACTTGGGGTCAACAGTTCAGAGTAACAGGGAATGCAGAAAAGAAGTGAAGAAGAGAGTGCAGGCAGGGTGGAGTGGGTAGAGAAGAGTGTCAGGAGTGATTTGTGACAGACAGGTACCAGTAAGAGTGAAAGGGAAGGTCTACAAGATGATAGTGAAGCCAGCTATGTTATATGAGCTGGAGATGGTGGCACTGACGAAAAGACAGGAGACAGAGCTGGAGGTGGCAGAATTAAAGATGTTAAGATTTGCACTGGGTGTGACAAGGATGGACGGGATTAGGAATGAGTATATTAGAGGGTCAGCTCAGGTTGGATGGTTTGGAGACAAAGTCAGAGAGGCGAGATTGCGTTGGTTTGGACATGTGCAGAGGAGAGATGCTGGGTATATTGGGAGAAGGATGCTGAGAATGGAACTGCCAGGCAAGAGGGCAAGAGGAAAAGAGGAAGGCCAAAGAGGAGGTTTATGGATGTAGTGAGAGAGGACAAGCAGTTGGTGGGTGTGACAGAGTGGGATGCGGAGGACAGGAGGAGATGGAGAAGGTTGATCCGCTGTGGAGACCCCTGATGGGCGCAGCTGAAAGTGAATGATGATGGTGACAATGACTTGCCTTTGTTTTTGAGATCACACCCAGCATAGCAGAGTCATCATCATGCAGTCGCTCTTCCTCAATGACTGTGTACTGCTTAAGATATATGCATGTAAAACCTGTGGACAGACTGACACACGATTCGGCCAAAATAATCATTTAATTATTTATATGGCTTATACTTTTATCAGGAAGTAACAGTACATTGCTTAAAGCTATCAACTGCCTTTTTTCACTGGTATACCCTTGCCCATAGAATATGCTTTCTGAATGAGACATTTCAGATGTTTTTATATATTCATAGTGTTTAAACATAATAGTAACACATACAGAGCAGGGTGGCAAACATAAGGAATTATTTAAATTCATCATTCAGTGTTTTAGTGCTCTTTTTGTCCAGTTCCTTCTCTTCAGCCAGGAGAGCCTTTGACACCTTACTCATCTTTGCCAATAGAGTGGCCCATAATCCACAGCTCAGGATCATGATTCCCTTCCCTCACTGGTTGACTGTTAACCATCTGGACTACAGTCCCGCTGTAGTCACTGTGACGTGTCCAGATGAGCTGTCCATGGTCCTGAAACATAAGTCCAGCGAATTGACTGTTTGGGTCTGCTCGGGCGTGACTCAGTATTTCAATCTCATTTTCCTCTGTCTAGCCACACGCAGGTGCCAAGCTTCACTGTGGCAACACAGAAGCCTTGTGGATATAAGGATCCCCTCACAAACCCAGCCATCATGGCCCTCAACACCCCACCATCAACTCTTTACTGTGGGGGGGTGCCTTGTGATTAGCAGATTAATTGTGCGGGCACACTCCACTGCACCCCCATCTGTTGCATTTGAAAAGGAGGTAAGAACACGCAGCTTCACGCTTGGAGTCATTTCCACATGAACGAGGCTGATGCTGGAGGCTGTCGCATCCCCGCTTTTCACCTCAGCTTCTTCTCTATAGTCACTGGGTGTAAGATGACTCTGTGAGGACAGATTTGTCAGGTGAGGTCTGCAGGGTGCACACTGGCCTTCCTAGAAACTCCTTCATAGCACGGAGTCACATTCTCCCTTGCTTCTTTTTCATGTTTTCATCCTCACATGGTCTTATTTATATCTGATGACATACATTTTTAAAAAACTGTGCAAACTGCCCCCCTTTCTGGAAAGCTTTTGATGCAACTCTGGCCAGATGTATACCAAAAGACCAAAACAGCAGATACATACATGACCAAATGCCATTAAAATGCTTTGAAAAGCCAAATATTCTACACCCAGTATTGATGCTGCTTCCTTTTGCTCAATATTGAGAGACTTCCTGGTTAGCATAAATTTTATTTCAGTACCCAATCGTCAGTCCTTGTTTCACATATATATTTAAACCATTCACTGGGTTACATTACAGAAGGGTGACAGAAGATGTATCCCAAAAGGTCTAAGCTGGCTTGGTGGCACAGTGGAAATGGAGTTTCAGTAGCCATGCTTGCAATGATCAACAGTGTAGATATACATATGCAGACAGAATCTGTGCCCTTTTAAACATGGCCGTCGGAGAAGCGTGTCCATGGCCGAATGACAGCACGGCCGCTCACAGCTCCTATCACAACAAAGAGCCAATTTTGTTGATTCTTTCATTTTGTTTCCATCCATATGTTATCATTGTTTTGTTCAAACACTGAACTGTTTGTCTTAAATGTGTTGCTGTTTGAAGCTGTTCAGAATGACGCCCAGCGTCGTTCATTTGCTAATGAAGTTTAAACAATGTTTTTGTTCTTGTATAATGTATATTCAATTTATTTTAATTAGGAATCTGGACTGCAGCCCTTTAATTACAGTGTCAACACTACACTATGTCCTCCAAACACGCTGTATTTTCAGGTTGTAAAAAATTTGATGTCACAGGAGAACAACAGTGTCAGATTAACAGTTCTGTTGGCACTGTCTTTGTTTTGTAGTTCGATTTCAATTATGAAGTGGAAACCTCAGAAGAGTGATTCACCGGTCCAAACATGTCACATATTCCCTGTAAACTTACATATTATTTCAGTTGCTTTTGAAAGGTCATGTTTCTGCATTGTGTCTCTTTTTTCTGAGTATTCCCAGATTGGGAACATGCCCAAATGCCAGGAATTTTCAGAGGATGCTAGCAGCTGAAGGCAGCAGGTAGTGTTACAATAACTGAACTTTGGAGAACACAGCTGGGGGGGTTAACGTACGTGGACGATCACTGACTGGTGCCCAGTGGGGACTAATGGGAAGCATGTCTCAGCTGTCGACTACTTACTGTGTCTCTCCACGGAACCCACAACTGTCCCCACAGTGATCTGCTGCTATACATCTGCTCTTCAGAAGCCAAAGTGTTCCAGAAAATTCCCAGCTTTATAAATATTTTAAATTGTAAGGTACAGAACTGACACTGAAAGTAATGCTGAGTGAAAGTACCTTCCAAGAGAAACACTGCAAGGTTTTCTATAAACATCAAAATATTTTCTATTTTTTTAATCTAGCCTAGGTTATTGAACATCTCTCTATTTCATTCCCTCCAGATACAACTCTTGTGCCCAGGTTAATTGCTCTCTGTGCAATATTTAACAGCACATTTGAAAAAAGAGATTGATTTGGCCCAAGGCCATTGCAAGTCTGATTTATTTTCTGCAGGAATCCATACTTTATTTATAAATGAGGCACAAATGAAGCGATTCATCTGAGCATGACAATTGAATCCTGCCTCACGTCAAACATTCAAAGCAGCCAAACCCACAAAGAGAAACGAGGAAGCAGCTAAAATGGCATATTGACAGTCCATGTGCCTCTCTGATTAACGGCAATCAGTTCTGAGGCACCATGCTGGCCGCGAATGGGGGGCCGTGTCTCTTTTTACAGGGATGTGGGCTGCTGGCAGAGGGATTCTGGCCACGGTGTGCAGGAGATGCCGGGACAGCACAAGTACTGTAGTGAAGGGAGCATCTCAGCAGAATGGCCAGGCTGAGGGTGCTTGCTTTGTGATTTATTACCAAATCCCTGCTACATCTGCCAGAAGGAAAACACTTCACCACTGGAACAAGGGAGTCGGTGAAGAAAGACGGATGAGCAGCAGATATAACTCAACCCCCTCCCCCACCCTCCCATTTCCTCAAAGCTCCTCCCACAGTAGGCCCGGTATGTGATCTCCATGCTACCACTCTCACCTCTCCTTTGGCAGAAATCAGCTGAAGCATCAGTCTTTAATTGTTCTCATGTTGGTTTTAAAAATAATTCTGCTGCAAAACTCAGAGTCCTCACAGCACCTTGCGATGGCACCCAGTCCCGAAGTCCATCCCAACATTTGATGACCACAGATCGAACACATCCCCTAGAGGTTTTGGTGATAAATTTCACTAACTGGTGTTATTCCTGCCAGCAAAAACTATCCCAGCTCAGGATAAATATCAACTGTGTTTATAAATGTGCCGTCTTTGGGCATAATTTCCCGTTGTACTCATCAATCTAACACTGGTCTGTGGTGTACTTACTCAGGGCAAGCGTTAAAAAACAATTTAATTCCCCTCGGTGAGTGCTGAACCCATAGCAAAAAATGAGTGATAGACAAACAGTGCAGCTTCAATTCATTAATCAGAGAGGAGGCTGCAGTGCTCTCACTTTGGTGTGTTTCTCTGGCTGCAGCCATCCCCACTGAAGCTGATAAGTGGTATTTTCAGGAGTGCTTTTCTCCAGAGACCTCAGACGGAGATTACCGGGTCACTCGGTGTCAGTGGTTACCCCATGAAGGAAGAACGGACAATCCTTCATCTCCTGCTGGGGCTTTGCCTCACGTGTCCTTGTTTTGGGGGATGTGCTCGATTCCCTAAGTCCAGAGAGTCCCCTGCTCCTTGTGCCAGATTACGTGGTCGAATCCTAAGTCCATCTCCAAAGTGCCGTTCACTTATCTGATTCTGTCTTTTGTGCAGGCCTGTCATTTTGTATCCTGTTCCAGGTCACCTCACATTCACACACTGGTTAACACTATTACGCAATAATCATGTTCCCTTACTTTTATTTGGCAAAGATTAGATGCGAGTACCTGACAGTGATCGGCCTGGCCAGCGGAGAGCGTGGTGATCTTGGAGAGCTAAACTAATACTGTATTTCTTTCACTGAAGAATTAAGTGATATTATCATCAATGTGGAAGCATCCTGGTACAGCAGCAACATTCTCTGCACTAAGCCTCTAGAGTCTTGTTTGTGATCCTTGTTATATCAATTTTCTTTCTTGTACAATTACATTTTCCTTCCTAAAGAAGCTTTAGATTTTTACAAAATTGTATAAATGTGTGGTTTTCTCTCTCTAGACAGCCATTTTCAGGCATTATGTCAGTCATTAAGAAGTCCAAGATGGGTGCTTGTAGCTGGCACTCGAGGTTCCTCATGGCACAACAGAAGGTCCATGCTGGTTTTCATACAGCATCCCAAAAACAGGTTAATGTGACACCCAACAGTGCAAACACAGGCTTGAGTGTGAGTTTGTTTACTGCGAGTTTATCACACCATTCGTCACTTAACTGTGTGATTTTCTCCAAGAGGCAAAGGGATGCTCAGTGTGAGTTAGAGATGTGGAAAAATATCACTGTGTGACCATTAGACTTTTTAAAATAGAGATAAGGCTGATCAAGAGCCCCGTCACAGAGAATGCAGAGAAGATTTATTCTCCTTCAGGATTTCAGGACACAACTGTCATTGTGCTTAATTCAGTGCAGAGGCAGGGGAGCGCATTAACTTGGGATAATTGACTTAAATGGTGGTAAAAACAAAGAAACAGGTTTTGAAAAATAACCACTCAAACAGGTAAATACATAAATACATCTGGAAGCACTTCCTTTCGTTCTCTTTTCTGTATGCGTTTCACAGCATCACTTCCTGACATTAAAGCTGTGAAGAGAAAATAAAGCAAGAAGTGGCAAATCCTCATGTTATCTTCTGAGCAACAGCGGAGCATGTGGCAGAAATCCAAGAAGCGAAACAACAGCAACAACAATGTGTTATTATTTCTTCATTTACCTGACGCTTTCATCCCAGGCAAATAACTATGTCACACACGCATCTGCACTACACTCTAGGCTACGGCTGAACCACTCAATCTTGGAGGAAACCCTCAACGATGCGCACGGACTTAAAATGCCCCTAGGGATACAGCAGTGGCAGGTTAATAGTCAGCATAGAAAAAAAGCAGCACTCGATCATTACCCCACTGTTATCCTGGAGGTGGAGTCTGGAGATCTGGGCTCTCAACTGAAGTCAGAAGTGATGGGATCGTTTGTTTGGCAGCGAGGAGAAGGTGAGGAAAGGTGCTGGAGGGATGGGGCCAAAGAGGGCCTGCTTGGGGAATGGTTGTTTTTTTGAATGTTTGGAGGTTTAATGATAGGAACGCATGAAAGGGGAGATATCCTGCTAAAGCAAGAGGCAGGAGCCAAGGGTAGGCAGTTATGGGAGCCTGAGAAGGGGATGATGTACCCTTCTTAGCAGGCTCAGACAAGAAGAAGGGCATGCAGAGATGCCATCCAGATAGTAGAGACCTCAGTCAAAAATAGGAAGTAGACCTAAGTCAATAGGCTGCTCTACATGTTCATATATGCAGCGGCACAGAGTTACATCATTATGCCTGCATTGTGTTTCTGGACTGTCTGACAAATGTGAAAAGAGCAAGCTAACCAAACGAATCACGTGAAGATCGTTTCCATCGTGGTAGCAATAGATGTCAGCCGTGAAAATAGCTGCAGCCACAGAACGCACATGCAGCTCGGCACCAAGAGGCTCTCTCATGGCACGACGCCGGGGGGCATCCAGCCAGCTCACCGCCCACTCCTCTCCCCCCTCCCCAGCACTTGCTGCCACCCTGCCACCCGCTGGAATGGGTCCTAATATGGAAATGTGACATTTGTTCATCCTCGCGTCCTCTAATGAGCCAGTTAACATTCCGTTGTTCTTCTAATTGGCCCACACTTTTAACTGGATGGAAGCAGCACTCCCCAAATGTTTGTCAGCTCAGTCAGCCCACATCATCTCACTTTCATGGGGCATCCATTACTCCCTATGCGTCCTGAAAACATATAATTTACGTGTTGGAAATATTTCAGTTTTGCCACAAACCAGAGTGCAGGTAGGTTTGGGGGGCTAGCCTAATGTTCGCTCTGGGAGCCCTGCTGATGAGTCTTATTTTTCATCATCAGAAAGCATCATCAAGCAGAAGGCAGGCGGGACACCTCTCCTGCAGCGTGCCGGCGAAGGCTGCCTTTTCGTCTCACTTGTGTTCACTGTCTTTGAAATGCCTAAATCATTGTCATTTGCTAAGGCTGTCAGGGGGTCATTTTATCTTTTTTTTGTCTGTCATGGGCTCAATTTCCTGTTGTTTTTTTAATGTATTCCAAGCAAAATCATTTTTGCTGTTGCACATCAGAAAGATCTTCAGTGAGACCCCATCCCTCTTATCATGAGCCCTTAAGATTGTGTTCAGCACCTCTATGTGCATCCTGTGATCTGTATCAAATAGTTCTCATTGTAGATGGGCCAGATTTTATATATATATTAGTTGAGTTGTATATGTATATATATACATTTTAGTAACGTGTTAGCGCTAATTTTAAAGTCATACTAATGCATTTTTATTTCTTTGACTGTGTGAACACCTGAGGTAATTTTCATACCCCAGTTGGAGAATTGTATGTGCAAAAATTTTTTATAGAGACCTATCGTATTCTGCCTGTAAACAACATAAGAGCTTCGGTTTGCCCAGTCCGAAAATTCAAAGCTAAAATCAAAACACTTAGTTAGCATCTGACTGGGCGGCTGATAGAGGGGAAAAGCTATGAAACATTTTTACTTGGTTCACTCCGTTATAAAAAAATAAGAATTTGTTACTGCCTTTACTTCCAGGGTTCACTCCCAGCTTGCACTGGATTGTAAATAGTTGTATTGTGTATGACTGCTCTATTAGTTAATGAGTCTGTATTATACTGTGGAACCTCCTGTGTGTTTGAAACGTCCACTCTGATCATGCAGTGCAATGAGAGTCTCCCCTTCCCCTGTGTTTGCACCATTGGAGATCGTCGATGTGTCGCTTGCTTTCACTTTGCTGGCTGGCTGTAATTAAAATAACTTGTGCAAAACAGAATGTTTCAGAATGGTAGTTTGCAGGGTAGTTACCACAATATCCTAATTTTCATCAGTTGTGCTGCTAAATTCACACCACAAGAGCACTCTTTCATTACCACATTACCATGAAATTGATTTATTTTATTGAAGGCTAGTATCTTAAAATGAGGATCTTGCCAGTTATGTGAAATTTCACTGGTTGTAAAACTTTTTAGAGCCATTTGTTAAACTTTTCAGATTTAGATTTTTTTTTTCCTAGACATTAGGAAAGTTAGGAGTTAGGAGTTCCATGTCTGTTTTTAGAGATACTGGAGTAAAATGCTGATATAGGCATAATTCATAACTGCCTTATTTTAAGACTTCTGCTTGGAATAAATACATCTCTATACTGAACATATGTACTACGAAATATTTTTAGATGGTATTGCAATATGATTATATATGTGATTAATTTTGTGATTGTGGTTGGGGATTTTAACATCCACATGGGAAATGACTCTGATCCTTGGAGTATGGCCTTTGGCTCTCTGCTTGAATCTGTTGATATTGTCCAGAATGTAATAGGCCCTACTCACTCAGGTAACCA
>JAACJT020000031.1:4451928-4464711 GCA_009936485.2 Gymnarchus niloticus | reverse complement strand
GGGACAGTGTGGTCTTGCCGGTTGCAGTCCAGTAAGCAGAGCAGGTTCGGTGGCTCAGAAGGGAGCAAGCAGGTCAGTAAAGCTCAAGATGTTGTGGTATTTACTGAAATTCAGCTAACCGTGCTATGGATAGGCATGTTCACATACATGGGAGGAATTGTTGGGTTGGGCTATGTTTATGCCCCAATAAAGCAGGCATTCAATTAAGACCATTTTGAGAGAGATGTATTTGCACTCACTGGTGCATGCTGGTACCCCTTCCATGAATGAACTATTTAGTAGGCGTAGAATAAAGTGTCTGAGGCACATGAAGAGACATCACACACCCAATTAAAGCTGCCTATATTTGGCTTGCTGACGATGGACCTCACTCCTGCTGTGAGGCAGTGTCATATCCAGTTCCCCCAGAGAACGTGCATTGGCAGTGTTGGTTCATGGCTGCTTGTGGCTGTGAGATTTTTATTTACATTAGATCTCATCCTAATCTTATGCCAAACATCAGCTGAATGGGAGAGGATTTAAACTCCCAGCCATGGAGGTCTGAGGCGACTGTGCTATTCATCAAGCCACCACAAACCAGAATCGGATGCTGACAAATGTGGTCACCATTGGCAGAGGAATGCTAATATGTTCACTGATGCTAATACGCAGCCATGCTAGGGTGCATGCAGTTTGCATTCTTCATCACTTCTGCCAGCAGCAGTGAAGATGTCACACACGGCAGCCTTTAAAGTTTTCTTTTAAGATCCACAACCCTTATCATATTTTTTCAACTGCCTTTTTGGATGCTTCCATTTTTTAGCATGCGTAACTGATGTGCCGCCGTGTGGCCTTAGCATCGATCTGGAGATCCTGTTGACTGCTCAAAGTCAGGAGACATCATCTAGAAGTGTGATGCCACAGCTAGCTGGCTTTCAGTCTCGGTGTGTTATGCCGATACACTAATGGCACTAACAGCATTACTCTTTTGAAACAGCAACATTACGGTTGTGTGCCTGTTTTCCATCTTCCCCCCGTAAGACTCACTTCAGAAACCTTTCCATCAGGAATAATTATTTTGGGTCTCGCTGTTTTCCATGCATCACGCTGAGGTGAGGATGCAAAGAACATCTTGTTCATTTGTAAGTAATCAATATGTTGATGACAGACGTCAGTGGGGAGCAGACACGCAACGGGATCTCGCTTCTGCTGGATTGTGCCTCCCGCCGGTGCTCTCCGCGGAGCGTAGACTTCACCAGCGCCGGTGCCAAGGTAACGCATTCAAGGACAAAGATAGGAACATGTGCCATCACCATGCCTTGTGACAATGAAGAACATTATGAGGATTACAGTATTCAGTAGTAATTACAAGATCATAATGAACCAAATGCAGACACACAGGTATGTAAAGGACCACAGAGGTGCCTCGGTGAATATCAGCAGTGTGAATTGCTGAGTGTATCGATGTTTGTTTAGCTGAGGTGGGAGTGACATCCAGGCTCAGAGTGAGGTCGGGTGACGAGCTTGTTCACACCATTCACTATCTTTGTGCCCCTGAGTTCTCTTTTATCACACCTAGGAAAGACACCCAGAACCCTGCCTTCAGATAAGATATGGTAAGATAAGAACAAACTTTATTAATCCCGAGGGAAATTTTTGTGCCTTGTGCTCAGTGCAATAAAAATAGAAACAAAAGCAGAAACAGAAGCACTGGGTATAGAGAGTCACAGTCAGGATTGTCAGTCAATTCAAACTAACCTCAGTTGTAGGGTTTATATGCAAAGCTAACAGAGTGAATCAAACAGCTCTAACCAGGAGCAGCTGATTTGACGCTAATTGGCATTAGCATGATTAGCATAAATAGTAAAAGTAACAAGCATGCAAAAAGGAGGATGGAATCGCTGAGGGAGCCAACATTTGCATCCCGGTCCTGCTGCCTTATTTTTCCGACTTCTCATAGCAGATGCGCTTATTTAATGCGCTGCTGCATATTGGCCCTTTACACTTAAATCAATATTACCATTAACATAATGGAAGTGCAGAATTAAAAATGATCATTTCACGAGCATTTGTCCCATTCCATTACCCTGCTCCAGGCAGGTAGTGCTGGAGGTGTGAAAAACAGGAGTTTCAGATTCAAGAAAGTACAACAGAAATGATAAAGAAGGGCCTCACACAGTTAGACTGACAAAGGCATGGAATTCTGGGAGTAATGACAAATAAAGTCAAGGGCAAATCTGTTGGGTGCTTGATGTCCATGTGATGAAACTGTGAAAATAAAGTCATTATTATGAGCAGTGTCTGCTCCTCCTTTATTCCTCATTTAGCTGACATCTCAACCCAGAGTTGCCGTCGGGATCTACATTGCATTCAACCTGTTACTAAATGAGTTTGTAATTAAGGTGTGCATAATCCATGTAGTATGGATCAGTGCAGTCCGCACGTTAGCCAGCTAGCTCACTGACACCTTGCTTCAGCAGGAGACCCAGTACATTAAAGGGTCACATGCTGCTGTGACATCATTACTGGTGTCCAGATGGTGATGGAGTGATGATGGGGAGTAAATGTCCATGCTAATAATGAAGGTTGAATCTCTAAAATAATTCCACACTTCTTAAATTGTATTTGCTTGGGGGGGGGGGGGGGCAAATAAATCTGAACATCCAACCACCTTGGCTGTTAAAAGAGGATTCAACATAAAAGTTACCTCTTCACAGCACAAGTATCGTTCTTGACCCTGCCTTTTCTCTGTGCTCACGGTGAACTGGCAGAGGACAACACTCCCGCTTAGGAGAGGACCCCACCAGATGAAGCACTTTTTACTTGTCTTTGTCTTGGCATGAGATGCCAACCATTAACCAGAGCTTTTAGACTAATGCCATATTGTCTGGTCCCACAGTTCTTTGCAGAGAGACAGTGGTGGGGTTTTATCTGCATTCAAGGACTGTAAGCTAATTCTCCGTTCCCAGCAAGACCTTGGAATACAAAATGGGTGTATTACATTAAAAGGCATCCTTCTCCTGCATAATTGTATGCCTTTTAAAGACTCTTACTCTTAGCCATGTTGTATTCCCTGGTTTTCGGTTTCCATTTCAGACCTTTGGTGTTTTCACAAAATTTCAAAGGAAGCAATTAATTGCTTTCACGTCGTTTTCCAAGCACACGCTTGAAAGCTTATTTCACCATTCAATTTTATGTAAGCTTGATGGTTAGTCAGAAATCGCAGGAACTCTCACATAGCAGCCATGTGCTACTGCAAGTCGGCAAGCCTTTATTTTTGAAACGGCCTTTTTCGTTTAATAAAGCTTGGCACCTCCAAAGCAGGCAAAGTGGCTCTATTTAAGAAAAGAAGAAAAAAAGAGAAGAGTCTAGTGAACTACCAGCGAGCCAAGGTGTCAAGGACACGCCCCTGTTTCCTATACAAATCCCAGTCATACTGTATTCTTTTTGTTCTTCGCTATAAACGTCAAAGCTTATGCAGTCCTTGATCGGAGGCTTGTGTAGTGTTTCACCACATAGACTTTGAGTGTATAATTGCTAAATAACACTTTTGCAGTGTATGCTAGTTGTAAGTAATTTAGAAGAGAGTCAATTGGCTTCAGGATGTGGGGCTGTTAAAGCTCGTTAGTGTAAGGTTCAAGGTGACAATACATACTCCAGTTTCCTATGAACTTTTAATGTCATCTTACTGCCAATTACACTTTAAATTGCAATTTCACTGCATTAATTGACTTAATTAATATTCAAGTGAACACCAAAAAGACTCCCACTTGATTTGTTCCAGCTTTAATTTAACATATCACGGCTCATAATCAGACTGTCTGGTATTATATCCATTTTTTTTTAAATCGTGCTTCTCTTCTGGAGTCCTCGAGTCTCGGCCAAAGTCTCCTCCAATGTAAAACATCAATCAAGTAAAGTGAAAATATGGCTGCATTTAAATGCCACAGAAAATGCAGAGAATGAAAAGTACTCTTTAAAATACCGGAGGTAAAGTTTAGACATCCAGTCTGCCTCGAATTTCACTCAGAAGGGTTTTTCTGGGTGATCTTTTTCACGTCTTGATCATTTTTTTGGCCATAGAGAGATGAGGGCAGATGCTGGGTGAAATTCTTACCCGAGCAGACGCAGAAGTAGTAAATAACAGAGCTGAACGCCGGCCATGAAAGGCACCGTGCAGGTATGTAAACATACCATTTTAGAATTCTGTAAAGCAGTTTCTGCACCATCAGCAACATGAATAAATGGCTTTAGAGGTCAGAAGGGGGTTGACTGGAAATGCCTTTGCCTTAGCCACGCTTTCAAGGCAATCTGCACACGAGCACCGTGGATGTTTAATGTATGTGAACTGGGTGAAACCCACAGAATTCAGCATTATTATGGGCTGTCAATGACATTTTCCTGTGAGTTATGATGGCCAGTGATTGATGGGGCATGGTAATCCCGCCCAAAACTTGTCTCTTGCTGGAGTCATATGTGAACACAGATAACCGGCTTCACGCAGCAAGATAGACGCATGTCTGAGAGAGCTGAAGGCCAGGGGCCTCGAAAAAACTGTCTGAAGGACATCAACAGGCCGAGGATGCTCAAGATTCAAAGGTCACAGCATTGCCAGCCGACATAGAGGGATGGAACCTCAGAACGTGTGGCAGAACGTGTGGCAGGGATGGAACCTCAGAACGTGTGGCAGACACACTTGGGGTTCAGAAATTCTGGCATCGCTGCCTGACACAGAATGACCTCACCTCAGAATGTGTCGTAGATGGCTGAGGACACAGTCAAGGTTCAGAGGTCACGGATTCTCTGCTTGACACAAAGTAACATCACCTCGTAATGTGTCATAGACAGCCGAGGACACTCTCGGCGCTCATAGAGGTTCTTGCTGCTTGACAGGGAGTGACATCACTTGAAAATATTTGCCACCCATACAGGTCAACATTATCTGTCTTCTGCCACATTTCTTAATTATAAAATAGTTCCAGAAGATGCTACAATTTTTTGATTTCATTAATAACATTGTGGTTTTGCTAATGCACCAATGAAAATCCTGATATACATCCAAGCTATAGGGATCTAAAGGCCCAAAGTGGGAAAGGGTTAACGTGTGGCTGTCTGATCTGAGCCTGTCTTAGTATCATCCACACCCTTCTGATTAAGTGGTGAAGCGACTGAACAGCAAGACTGGAAACCCTTTGGAAAATTCCAGCCCCATGGAAGGTCTACTTGGGTATCAGAAGAGGCTTCCACCTCTTCATCAAAGAACACATTACACTGCAGTTTCTCTCAGTTTGCAGTTTGCAAAGTTTTTTTAATGAATTTTTTTTTTCAGAAGGCAGTCTAAATGTCTGTACCTCTGACAGCTTAATAGCATTTTATTTACCCCAAAAATTCATTTCAGACGTCTTGGCTGTGTCAAATTGCTACCTTTTGGAATTTATTTGAAAAAAGTGAGATTAGCAGCAGCCTCCAGAATGAGATGACTATGCTTAAATCACACAGTTTCTGTTTTGACAGCTCACATTTCAAATTATCCATGACATTTAAGAAAACGCTCAGGCATGGGGTAATTGTGTGATACAGTTGGAACACCCTCAGATGAGAGAAGCAATATTAAACTCCCCTCTCTGGTATAATTGCTTAACAAGTATATGGAATCCATCGGAGAAAACATTAGTCTTATTTCTCTCTAATTGATATTTTTTCCTGTTTTGACTGGTGTGTTAAATAGGATGTTTCAAAAGCCAAAGAGTTTGCTGGATTGGAGTCATTCCTCAGTTATAATTGTTTTGTGACTTCCTGGAAAATATATCCATTTTTTTTACATCCTGCTGATGTGCGTTTTTCCTGCTTTTTTTAAAATTGATATTTAATGGGCAGATTTCAGTCATATTTGTACTTCTTTGAGGCCCGCACCTCCACCAACGTCTGGTGTGAAGATTTACTGGTGTAGCTAACTCTGTTATATATGAAAGAGTAAATCTTAATGTGTGGTTCAGGCTAGAAGGAAAGAAGAACCATCTCAAATGTTATCAGACACGCTGAGGTCAGATTAAAAATAATGAGGCACTTTACATGGCAGATGGGCGGGTGACACAGCCAAATTTTTGTCATTTAAATAATGTTTCCAGCACCCTGGTGGGTCTGCGGTGGTCCTATCAAGACATTTACTGAAATGTACCCTGCATATAGATGAAACTGGAGACAAAAGAGATGTTTTATTTATTTTAAGGTCCACCACCTGATGGGTAATTATACAGACAACTCAAAATTATAGCAACCATTGAACAGTGATGCTAAGCTACATATTTTTATATTGAAACATTTTTGAAACTTTTGAAAGACAATTGTATCATTTTCTGTATAAATTGTGTAATACCAATGATGAAAAGGGATTTATATGTAATGTTTTCTACTTGGACTCATTAATTTGTCCTGCCTGGTGCTGGCTTGAGGAGGATGGGCTTCCCCTTTGAGTCTGGCTCCTCCCAAGGTTTCTTCCTCTTGAGGGAGTTTTTCCTCGCCACTGTCGCCTTTGGCTTACTCTCTGGGGACTGTGGGCCCGGGACTATGTAAAGCGCTTTGTGACCATGCTCCATGTTAAAAGCACTATATAAATAAAATTGAATTGAATTGAATTGTTTTCCCAAAAACTTAATATTTAGAGTTATTTTGAATGCAATACAAATAAGCTTTGAAATGTAAAATATAAACAGTACCTGATACCATTACCAGGGTATGTTACACACGTTCAGTGTTGCCAGTGAGCACAAACACTGTAAAGACTCAACAGTACAGCTCCGCCTAGCAGTTTTGATCAGACTCTCGCTGAGCTACCTTGAAAAAAACAGGCTAACGCTGGTCTCATATCACCTCTCAATCCTTCCCTTTCGTTGTGTGATAGAAAACCATGGGCTAATGTTAGGTATTGCTTCTGCTGCCACAGTCTGTCAGATAAGCTCCACTTCTGTTGCATCAGGGAATCTATGGACCATTTGAGTGTCTGTTTTGGACTTGGGTGCCCAGCTGCTCAGTGTTGGTCCCTGCCTGTAAACTGCCTGTCAAATAGATGCAAGGCTGGTCCTCACTCTTTGAAATCCAATTACTGAAGTTTCTTGGGTGAAATTCAAATTAGCCAGATTACCTTTCTGTTACGTTTACTTACTATTACTGTAATCATTTGTACGATTAAGTCGAGGCTGCCTTTGAGTCAGATTAAGTCAGTTTAAGAATGCAGTTTATTTTGCAGAAGTTGCTATCTATCTATCTATCTATCTATCTATCTATCTATCTATCTATCTATCTATCTATCTATCTCTTCTGATTCCCTGCAGAACATGAGGCTGTGAGAAGTTGCTATCTACAAGGACAATAAAGACAATACAGTAAATACAAAATACTCCATTCCAGCAGGAATGCCAAATACATTTAATTAACCATGATATTCATCCTCTGGTCTCAGTGTTATTAGGTTTTGGTCTCAGTGTTATTAGGAATTGTGTATTCAAAGAACAGTTGTTGTAATCATTTAATTACTGAGGGCTGGTTAATCAAAAGGGAACCGGTTACTGGGAAATTTTTTGTATTTATTAGTTTGAAAAATTTCCAAGCATTCTATACATCACTCAGAAATATGTGTGTATTGAACACAGCAAGCACTCAGTGAATGAAAGATGAAATGCATTTCTGCTGTTGGCTTTTTGGATCTGTCAGCCCTAAGTGTTAGAATTTTACTGAAGAGAAATTATCTAAAAAAATGTAGACATGAATATGGTTATGACCTCTTCTATATGGCTCCCCACTCAAATTATGGACACCAAAATGCTTACATTGACTGCTCTATGAGTCACCGTAGAACATCTTCGGGGTCAAACAAACCTTGCATTCTCCTTCCCAGCTCTCTTCTCAGTTTTACGAAAAATACTGGAGTAAAATTATAAAGTGTTTCCGTGGCAACATTTGTTTCATGCTCCCAAGGGTGAATTTATCTTTGATTGGAAAAAATACAATTCCCCATCACGAGCTCCAAGAGGCGCTTTAATCCAGTCAAACGGATAATATATACCCTCTATACAACACCTTATAAATCAGAGCTGGTTATGTGCAGTGTTTGTGGCAAAAATAATTAATGCTAAGAATGGGGTTTTTCTGTAGTTTAATATTTTGAGCTGGGATGCTGTACGTGCTAAACGATGATATTAACGCATGACTGTTTCTCGAGACTATTTGTCTGGAAGGGATGATGTTTAATAAATATTTGAAAGAACTTTGTTTTAAGCAGATGGACTAGTTTAGTCCCAACCAAATGAATGTTTCCGGATGCTGAGGTTTCAAGAGCCATTTCCTGGCCAAATGAGCATCTGGCAACCAGTCAGGAAATCCTGCGTAAGAGTGTTAGGGGTCTCCTAAGACCCTGGAGGACAGCAGGACCTGGTATGGGTTCCTGGGATATGTTGTATTTTGTCTGACTCGAAGCTGTAATTGGCTTCATTCTCATTTCAGCTGCTTTGACCACGCCTGCAGGATGGCACTGCGAAGTGAACAAAGTTGGTTGTTGGTCGGAACGTATGACCCCTTGTACTGGGCACTTCTGTAAGCCCCGTGTTATTGTCAAAGCTCGCCAAATTTGCTAGAAGCAAAGCAGACCCTTAACCTCCAGTTTGCTCTTAAACATTGATTGTCCCGGATGCAAATAGTTGCGTGCGCTGCTTTCACAAGCAAACAAATTAAAAATAGTACTGAAATCCTCACTAAAAACTCAATGACCACCATATACCTTCCCTTGCACAATAAATTACACTCAGTCTTTAGCTTTGCCATGAAGGGAATTCATTCGTCATCAATATGTGCTCACTACCTCTGTAATTATCTCAGGCCGACCATTAAATCAGCTGGCCAAAAGGATGGTCGCAACTGGCTGTGATATATCAAAATGCTGTCACTACGGCAACCAGCTCTCTTCTCTCAAACACCACTGGCATGTTCACTTTTTCTCTCCCACAGAACTTAATTGCTTTATCAACATCATTATTGGCATACTGGGTCATTCGGCTGACTCGTCTGGAGAAGAATCAGGCCCAATTTACAACATAGTCTCTAGATCACCCTCACATGTTCAGATGGTTTTGAGAAAGTATAAAAAGACTCAAAAAGAGAGAAAATTGAATATTACACTCGCAGAAGTGTGATATGACAGAGGATAGTAAAGGGGAATCAGTGATTTGCGATTGTCTGACTATCAACTGCCCCTTTTTATCAGGGCTGGAAAAAATACGGTGTCACTTTAATCTGTGGCTTGAGAAGCACCAACCTGCTTCTGCGCACAACGAATATTATTAGCTATATCTGACGTTCATCTGGAGTTAAATACCACATCGAAATGAACGTCAGCACTATCGACGGCGAGCCGCAGTTCAGAGCAGTGAAGGATGGTCTTCTGGGTTGGGTTGCTTTGGCTGTTGAGCTTGTCACACTGAAGAAGGGGCCCATAACAAGTAAATTTTTCTGAGACAAAAGACTCAAGCAATACCACTCAGATGGTAGTATTTATTCTGCAGAGTGCAGGATTTTTCAAAATAAGTTTTGGCTTTTGACAATCTCAGAGAAGAGGTGCTGATAAGGATTGGCTGATGAAGCAGTCAGCTCCAGTTTAATCCGGTCAGAGCCGGGCAGAAGTGATGGGCTCCTCGACTCACTTGAAGGGCTTCGGTGCAGGTTGTAGAGCAGATCCCTATTTCAGAAAGTTCAAAGAAGAAAGAGAAAAAGCTGAGAGTCAGCAGTGCGACTCGTCATGGCAACCAGATTCACCGCACGTTTATCATACAAACGACTGTTAGTGGCTTTCCACTTATCAGGTAAACAAGGTTCTTTTTAATGGGTTCTATCTTCAGTGCCCCTCACTAAAGTAATACCACCCGAAACAAAAACACACTTGGATCAAGATACAAAATCATTATTATTTGTTGCTCTAATTCATTGAAAATTTAATTAGAATGTAAAGGAAATGCTTTTTCTAAGCTAAATTAAGCTAAATTTAAATTAAATTCAGTTTCATTTACAGTATATAGCACTTTTAAGGAATAGCATTGCCACAAAGCACTTTACATAGCCCCAGTCCAAGAGCAACAAATTCCCTTACGTTGCATACATGCAAAAACATATTGTCATTATTGTCTACTTCATAAAACCCAACAAATTTAATTATGGAATCAGAACTTATTATTGAATTTCAAGATTCAGACATCAGAAACTGCATCAAAATGTGCTGAGGATTAAACGATTTGACAAAGGTCTAAGTACAGGTGTTGCTAAGGCTAATTCAGACCAGGCTTTTTGATTTATTGAGCTTCAGTTTATTTAACAGTCCTTTTTTTCCATAGTTTTACAACATTTTCTAGAGTTTTTCTTGGGTTAGAGAATCAACATGTATATTCAGTCTCTCAAACAACAATGATAAAAGGCAATATCTCTACTCTTACTGACACTATGCATATTGTGTAATTTCTCGTTAATGAGTTTGATTAAAAAAAGTTAGATTCAAAATGAATAATCAAGAACCAAATATGAAAAAATGTGTCCATACCTGTAATCACTTTGGCTACTTCACATAAAAACAGTGCAGCTGTTACTACTTCAGGCATTAACCTGCATTCTAGCATCCGTGTGTGTGTGTTTGTGTGCGTGTGTGTGTGTGTGTGTGCGTGTGCACGTTTCTGCTTATCAGGTTGTGAGAGGAGGAGCTTGGAAGACTCAACTAGGGCTGTAATAGGTTGATGGCTCTATCAATCTATCCCCCTCACTCTGACAGGGTTCTACACTGCAGAAGGTCACAGTCCAGCAGGGAGATGTACATTGACTGGTGTCTCTAAAACAATGTGACCTTTACACACTCAAATCCACCTCATTGTGTGTGTGTTCACTTCACATTTTCTAACTGCGCACTACCATTAAAATGTATACCTAGTAGAAGAGAGTCTGAGTTGGTGACATTTAGCTATTCCCCTGTGTGTCTTTCATACTTAGAATACATTTCCTTGTTATGATTATTTAAGTACATTTGTATACTAATGTGCATCTGCAAAATTTTTATTTATATTTTTAATCCAAAGTGGAGTTTATAAATGTATATAAATGTCATAATTATGGCTCAGAATTTGAGTTCCTTAACCATTTTGTTACCCACTGTTCTCAGAGAAATGTCATTCAGTTCAGAATGACTAAATATTTTGCATTCTATCTACACACCTACCATCACTTTATTAATCATGTATATCCAAACAGGAATTAATATTCAACACAGCACATTTACACAAAAGCATCTGAAAGATGTTTTCCTCACTTCTGAATATGTTTTCCTTCATTTCTGAATATGACGACAGGTAAATTTAAAACCATTTCATCAAGCCACACATGATGAGGTTGCTTTAATTAATTGCTACTGGCCCTTAAATGAAAGTCACTTTTTTGTTCCATTTACATTCGGAGATTGTAAGAAATCAATTTCATTCCTGATTGCAGCAAGGAGCTAGTTGGTGGTTAATGTTTTAATCAAGTGGCTGGGCCAGAACACATTTGAACTGCCATTGAAGAAGATCCGCCGCTTGCCCTAAATTGGATCTGCACTAGAACAAATGCGTTAAGCACACGCTCTTCTTTCTTGGTGTCTGATTATGAAGCCCGTGTGCAGGCTCTTATGTTGAACAAAGAAAATTAACCTTACAGTTATATTCTGTACATCCATATCTGTCCTGCAGCACTGAGATTCAAATCCAGTACTTGTGAACTAGTCCAGAAAGTCATGTGACCCTTTCTCCCACATAGGGATAGACTTCTCTGGAGTATGAATTAAAAAGGGCACGTGACATTTTTTCCATCTCAACTTCTCATTTTGTGGTCCTGCATAATGGTATCCAGTTTTAGAGATGTCTGACTCAGTTTTTGTAATATGAATTGTTTATATCATATCACAGCCAATCTGAATCATGTTTGGAAGTATACCAATTTCCCCAAATGCCCGTTTGAGACGACAGGCTAATGGTGCAACTTAATCTGTTAATTTACAGCCAGCTGGGAGTTCTGCTTTCACATAATCCTCCCAAGCATGAACATCCATTGGACATGACAGGAGAAGACATCTTCATTTAGCTGCAGAGATACTAGATCTAAATCAAATTGGCCATCTTCTCTAATTTAGATAATTAACCTAAAAAGGAAGCAAACACCATTTAAGAAATGATGAACAGCTTCAGATGGCGAGGTTAGACAATAGTTTCACAAATAATGTTAAGGTTAATTGATTCAATTCTTATTTCAGGTGTGTTTTGAGGCACATAGGCCTTTACTTTATAATTATTATAATATTTCTTTATAGAACACTGAGAAGCCATCATGCTAAAAAGCCAGTCTCAAACAGATAATTTAGTGTGCATGAATAATTACTTTATTATATTCATGTTTTCCACAGTAATTATGACTACCAAGTTTCTGTCGATTGCCAGACATGTCTAATACCCATGGGAAACATATAGATTCAATTATGTTACATGACCTTACACTGGGTTCCGGGGCTTTAAGAAGCTCAGAAATGAGAGTAGACCCATCATGAAGATGTGCTTCTCCATTACATGGGTAGGCCAAGCAGACAGACATCCAAAACAAAACAATATTTATTATATTATCGTCATCATTCATCATTCTCTTTCGGCTGCTCCCATCAGTGGTTGCCATGGCAGATCAACCTTCTCCATCTCCTCCTGTCCTCCGCATCCCACTCTGTCACACCCACCAACTGCATGTCCTCTCTCACTA
>JAACJT020000031.1:4433758-4449099 GCA_009936485.2 Gymnarchus niloticus | reverse complement strand
GGTCATACTACCAACATTCAAAGTTCCTACCCTCACTTCCACTCTCCTAACTTTCCTCCTCTCCTCCTGCCTCCGGATACGCCTTCCCCCTCTCCATCTCCTTTGGTTTCGGCCAACAGTAGCCCAATTTCCACCAGCACCCTGTTGGCTAACAGTACTGGTGGCGGTCATTATTAACCCGGGCCTTGACTGATCCGGTATGGAAATCTGTGTTGTTGTTTACATATTAGATTTGGCAAAAAACTTTTACACTGGATGCCCTTCCTGACGTAACCCTCTCAATTTATCTGGACTTGGGACCAGCACTAAGGAATACACTGGTTTGTGCCCTCCCGGTGGCTGGGTTAAAAAATTTTATATTATGCAAAACAAA
This sequence comes from Gymnarchus niloticus, assembly GCA_009936485.2. Lineage (NCBI taxonomy): Eukaryota > Metazoa > Chordata > Actinopteri > Osteoglossiformes > Gymnarchidae > Gymnarchus > Gymnarchus niloticus. The sequence continues at coordinate 4,448,726 of JAACJT020000031.1, read as the reverse complement.
ATTATAGGAATCAAGGACTGAGCCTTGAAGTACACCTGGTTATTCAGTAGGATACGACTAATTTACGTTACACTTGGGTCAGATCTTAAATCTGGGCAGAAAGATTTAACAGGGTTGAAAAACACAGTGGGAACAAATGTTGGAAGGGAATCGTTATATTTACATACCGATAAACAGAATCATTTGTAAAAATAGTCCTACTTCTGTGAATTTTTGGTCTGATCTCAGTAGTATGAGAACAGTGCAGGACATGTTCAGGAGTGCCTGGCTTCCAGGGTGACCATGCAATTTTAATCTGTCAGATGTTCAGAAATTTTGTGATTCCGGTTATTATGGTATAGAAGTTTGTGCGAAGGGTAATGACGCTATTGATTAAGTCATTGATTGCAAAACCTGCAGGTGCGTTAGTGGTTTCGGGTTAAGGGAGTCAGCTTGGTGTGTGGATCATGTACAACCATCGCTATCGCCATCCTCCAGAGCAGGCTGATAACATCGGCATCCCCATGAGGGCCCAGCTGAACTGATTATCAGATGCCCATGACTATCATCCACTCAACTTCTTTTCCTCTCTTGGGCTTTGTGGGAAAACCTGTTTAAAAGGAGCTTTTCATTTAGTCATCACAAACAGAAGAGGCAAGGCAGGCTTTTAAGCTCGAGTCATTATGCTGTAATGCTCCTTAATGACCATGCCAAGGTGAAGGCCAAAAACGGGAACACACAGAACCTCTGGTGACTTGCTGAAATTGCACTGCCATTCTGGAATCAAGGACCACGCAAGTAACAGTAATGCAACACAAATTACTTTGGCCCTCTTGGCTTTTACTCAGCACATAGATGTGTTGTTTCTCTGTCATTGAATAAGGGGCCACTGCAGTGGGACACCGGAGTCTGACGTCCTCCTGCTCACAGTATAAGAATCACTCTGAGAGCTCTTTACAGAGGACATTTTACACATTCACAGACATGCTATAGGGTTACTGTTTATCCAGGACTCCGTTTTATTTAACTTGGTGACTAACAGGAAGATTTCCCTGAAGTAATAGATTTGATACACTGGAATAATTCCTCCAGGATTCTGAGGTTAAGAACTAAATAAAACCTTGGACCATAAAACACGTTTATGCCATTGTATCTTAAAGTTGAAATCCAGATCTTAGAATCCGCATGATAAAGTTTAGGGGGTCAAAGGACATCCTGCACATGTCCCAAGAGCGGCCTGCATCACCTACAGTACTGTGAAAGTGCGGTCTGCCAAGACCACAGGATGTGGAGATGAGCATTACTTCATTCCGGGCATTTGTAGAAGAGGGTCACTTTGTTTAAACTCTGAGACACACAATTTATTGCACATTGAAGGTACTAGACAAAAAAGATGAATGTGAGAGCACAGAGAGTATTAAGAAAACAAATGCTGTTTCCTTGACAGACTGTATGGGCGGTGCAAACGGAAAGGTAAGTTAGTGAATAGTGAGAGATGGTAAATATATAAAAACCAGAGCAATACAAGGGACCATTTAAGTTACAGGTTCCAATATTGGATTCTGGCTCTGCTCCTTGACAATCTGACATCGACAGCTTAACTGATGATGACTGGATCTGTAAAGTGATGAAAAAGCACAGGTACATACTGAAATATGTGGTCAACTGACAAGGCAGAATGTGGCTGTACCCTAAAGCAGCTATGAAATACCAGGAGTCTTCACCAGACATGAAGTAAGCAAGAGAGTGGGTGGATAGTTAGGAAAGGTTTATAGAGGGACACTACACTGGAGGCTGGTCCACAGGGGACAATAAAAAAAGGGATGGTATACTAGAGGCTGGTCCACAGGGGACAATAAAAAGAGGGACACTACACTGGAGGCTGGTCCAGAGGGGACAATAAAAAGAGGGATGCTATACTGGAGGCTGGTTCACGGGGAACAATAAAAAGAGGGACACTACACTGGAGGCTGGTCCAGAGGGGACAATGAAAAGAGGGACACTACACTGGAGGCTGGTCCAGAGGGGACAATGAAAAGAGGGACACTACACTGGAGGCCGGTCCACAGGGGTCAATACACCGTTATATATAATAGTCGACACTCACCATCTGGAAGAGACATTGAATTGGGACGTAAATTAATTTTAAGGGTTTTAACATCAAGAGGAAACTGGGGGTACCTCCAGGAGTTTGGTATTACTGTTATCATGTTCATTATCAGCATTTCATAAAGAGACACACCATCCATCCATCCATCCATCCATCCATCCATCCACCTATCCATCTTTTATGTTTCCAGTACATGGTCATTAGACGGAGATATGAACACGTGATTTTGATTATATGTATTAATGAATTACGCACTACTTTCTTCACTTTCCACTTTAACATTTCTTATCCATTCCTTACTTCTATATATTCATTCTGGTACACACATGAAGAATTACTGAGCTGTGGTTTTCAGGAAATGAACAACCAAAGCTAATTCTTGGCCATGTCCTTCACATCTCTTTGAGTTTTTAGCCTTCTTCCACAGGAAGCTCAATGCCAAACCCATAACATCAGAAATGATTAAAAAGACAGTTTTAAAGGCAAAATTTAGCCAAGGCGAGCGCCATGGCTGCCCAAGGAAAGACAATAATGGTACAAAGAAGCAGGCAACCTGCTTTTATTTCACTTTCTACTGGTGATCAAACTGCAGCCCTGAATCATGTTTCCTGTGGATGGCAGCAAGCGGTCTGCACTTCCCACAGCTCCTGTTTTTACATCCCATGCCAGCTTTCTATCGCACCTTGATTCCACATACTAAAGTGTGAACTTCCTGAGTTTGCTTGTGCTGAATTGCATGACAAAGTGTTCCCATTAATGATATTCACAACATTTTTGTTTTACGATGGCAAAATTCTTCTGTATTTTCAGTGTAAGATGTTGATAAACTTAGCGTTTTTGAAGATTTTACAAAGCCATCTCGGGGCAGACAAAACTTTATGATGTAATGACTGATAGATAAAGGCCCAGGTCATCTGTTGGACCCTTGATCATAGATTGCACCATTTGGAGTCATGTATGATAAGAGCAGCAGCTGACAGTGAAAAAACCAAGTGCTGGACTTGTTTGAAAACCGCTAAAGACTTTGATACATTTTGCTGCTGTGTCTAGGTGAGATTCCCACCTTCTGAACAATTTATTCAAATACAAGATTGTTTAGCATATTGTATGTCTAAATGAGGTTCATACAGCTGTACTGATGTTAAAGATGTCCCCAACACCACTGATTCTTATAAATATCAGCACTAATATGATGAAGGTGGCACCACAGAGACTCAGAAACTGCATATAAATTAACAGGAAATACTCTGTCTGAAACAGTCAAATATTTGCAGAGTCGAGTTCAAACTAGGTAGTGAAGCAGCCTGTCTTCAACGCTTTCTTTCATGTTTGTACTGCCTGCCCTCACAATTTCTCAAATGTAAAGTTCAAGTTGTGCCTTCATAATATTGCCATGCTATCAGTTAAGTGTGTCTCTTTGCACTTTTGTTTGCCTGCTTTGTTAAATTAAGAAGAATCTTGCTCGATGTAAAATGAATGATTTGATAAAATAAGTCTAACCAAAGTGACGGAACATAAAGCCTCACCATGTTTTCTTGTCATTCCCATCGTCTAGCAAACGTGTGCATCTGGTGGGGTGGGGGGGGTGCATTTTCTTAGCTCATTTCCTTGTGACCTTTTTTGTGAGTCCAGGCAGACAAGTGATTAGTCATGCTTCTGCTTTCAACCTCTCTATTAAGTTTAATTACAACTCCCTGCTGTGTGGCCCATGCAAAATATACTGTATTCTCTGAAAAACGAATGGCTTTTTGTGTTTCCATCGTGCTATATGAGAATCCAGTAGGCTGACACTCTGCTTTAAACAGAGACTGTTGAGATCAGGAGGTAAAAACCTGCCAGAGAGCCTTGGTGTCACGCTCACCGATTTGAACCCTCAGTTCCCTCACACCACCGAGCGCTCGCTACCGAAACATGGAGAGCGGACTCCATGCCTCACAGTGTAATGATGCAGGTGCAGTTTTAGTTTCGCAATCCCTACTCCTCAGGGAGGCAGATGCGCATGCTCTAACATGCTGTGGAGCAGAACAACAGAGATGGGCAAAGTCGGCTGGTTTTACATCAAGGACCCATATGGAAAGGATGGAAGGTTTCTAACCTTGAGAACATGTGCTGGATTTTACACAAACTGAATACCAGTCATGCAGAAACAATGGATTTTACAACCATAAAGAAAACAGCGAGCCTAAGATCATTAATGGAGTTTCATGCAACCACTGGACTCTTGTATGTGTCAGAATAAAGGAAACAGATTTTAAAGGGCATGTGGCACTTGACATTTGATGTTAACTGGCTGAGAGTTCCTGGGCTGATTTGGACCGTTTATCTACTTGACGAGATGACAGTGAGCGATTCAGGCGTTTTTCCAGACTCTCTTATTTGTAGACTGTCCGGCTGACATCCCAGGCTGTGATCACCAAGCTGAGCTGCACATCCTTGAAGTCCCAACCAAACATGCTCTAATAGCAGATCTTTCTCACTTCCTGTGGCAAACATGGCTCCTCTCAAACAAGGCCTTCACTTCCTGTAGTTAACAATCACCCTGTCACTCTGGTGTAAAGCCAAAAGGTCCCCCCCCCCAGCATTTTCAAACATAACCGCGTGCACGACGTGCTGTTGATTGTATAATTACTTCAGGATCCACACCTGTTCCCAACGTGCTGTGAATGCTGTGCCTTTGTTCTAAAGTCACCAGTTCATACATAGATATGACAGTGAGAGGCATGAGTGACTTTTAGGGTCTTTTACTAATTAAGGTCATTTGCATATTAAGGGACTGAGCTGTGGATGAATTCTTTCCCTCCGATGCCCCCCCCCCGACACCCTTGGCTGCTCCGTCTGTTTTAATGCGGATAGAACAGGTGATGAGTGAAGGCAAATTGGCAGGTTTAATCATGGAGCGTCAGGCAATGAGGGCCGTTCAGAAGGTTAATTGGCAAATGGAATAATTGCCTATTAGGCTCAATATGTCTGAGGACGTAAAAATGAGCTGGAGCCCTTCCTTCAATCCTCCACTGAGTGTGAGGACAGCCACGCCGCCAAGTTGTCGTAGGGCCAGTTCATCACATACCTTCCCTGGTCACTTGTTTCATCGACGCTTGATTCTTCATCATTGGAGATTTCCTGTGTTGTGCACAACGTTTGAGATGTCAGGTAAATGTAAAGGGGAGCCATTTCTATTCTGAAAAGATACCTAAAGCACCAAATGATGACGAGCCTGTCTTCCAAACAACTGCCAGTTAAAGCCATCGCTCATCCTGATGGGTGCCATGAGGAGTTCTTTAATTTCCCCTTTGTTGTTTAATTTGAAATAAATTCACTCTGTTTTAAGAGGCTCCTGCATTGTTTAGTCCATCCTGTCCAGCTTTAAAAGTACTTCAAAGTATAAATTCTGTCTTTGAACAAGCTTGCCCACATTTTAACAAACTTAAAAATACGGGAAAAGTTTATCCAAGTCTTAAGAGTGAGATGGTGGCATGAGGACTGTCGACATGGTAACTGCACTCACTGAGGCTGTCCGTTGGTTTTACCCAGGGACCTGTGTCAGTTTTCACAGGAACCATTACCCAGCACACTCGGCTCATGTATCCTCAAAGTGCGGGGCGACCTGTGTCCCCGTGTCTTGCCAGCCCTATCCCATAATCCCCCTGGATCAATCAGGGGTAGGTGAGAGGCAGCATGATGGAAAAGCCTGAGCGTTTGTGTGGCGGCGTTGAGCTCACAGCTGGCCCAACGAGCTGCTCTGAATGCTCGTGGTGTTTAACAGGAACTGTTCAGTATTCTACACAGGCAGACCTTCTGATCCAATATTCATTTAAAAAAGAGTGACTCTTACAGACCACGCTGAAACTACCACACCACTATAAGCTTGAATTTCTTTTACTTTTTAATTCTTCTCTTCTATAATCACAACACTGCTTATTTCTGATAATAGAGCCAGACAACGTAATTGAAAATGTAACTGACGTTTAATTGCATGACTAATGGCCAAAGAGGGAGTGGAAGTGGAACGGCCAAACTCAGGGTGGTAGGAAAACACTCTGGCTCTATCGATATTAAAAGCTCATGTGACCTGTCATGTGGAAACCTTTAAGCAATTTGTTGAGTGGAATGTTGTCTGGATTATTTTAAAGCTAAGGAGGTGAGCAGATTGTCTGGGGTGTGATGCGCATGTCACCTAATTACATAGATAGATAGCTAGATAGATAGAGGAAATTGTCTTGTTATAGCAACAATCACAGCATACACATGTTGCATGTTGGGGTGCTAGATCCCAATAGTGTCACTGACCTACACCTTGGGATGCTGTGTAGCTCTGCGGGTGGGGATTCTATAGCCATGACCAGATGGTTGCTGGTTCAAAACCTATGGCCAGCAGTTTGACCATATGACTCTTAAGCAAGGCCCTTCACCCCAATAGCTCCAGGGGTCCTGGATGCTGGCTGACTCTGGGCTCTGACCTCAAAACCTGCCCTCACCTGTATATGGAGAGCAAAATGAGATATGTTAAAACTATCCAACTATCCATCCTCAAGGATGAATAAGGTATGACTGTTCTCCTCCTACACACTGGTGCAGTGTGTGGTCCTGTGATTTATAAACCTGTGTCTGGAAGCTTGTTGGTTTGAATCCAGCAGCTGGCAGCGTGACCAAATCACCGTTGGGCCCTTGAGCATGGCCCTTAATCCCAACATTCCTACAGGGGTACTGGATAAATGGCTGACCCCGGGCTCTGACCCCAGCTTGCTCTCACACCTACAGGTGTGTCTCATAAGTGTATTTCAGCTAAACCAGTTTGCCTCTAATCCTATAATGATATCGTCTTCTGATTTTCTTAAAAACGTAATATTTTACTGTATATATTCATGAATTATATTTTATAAATGTATGTCGTTTGTGTTTTTTGACTTCCCTGCACCACACAGAACATTTAGTCTGTAATCTGTTCAGCCTAGAAAGCAGTCACTATATAAAATGACCAAAGAATGACCCATATTTTATAATTAAACACATTTTTAATACCTGCTGACACTACAGGAGACTCAGCCCACTAAACTGACACAAAAACTTACATTAGAGCATGGTTTGAGTCCCCGGGGAAGGATAGTGGCACTGAAAGGGTTTTTGAGGGAGGGATGATGTCAGATCTGTACTTTAGGAATGCCACCCTTCAGTCCTTTGGCTGTATCAGGAAAGTGAGCCAGCAGGTAGGCAATCAGGTTCCCCAATGACCTCTTCTGTTATACCCTTGAGTGAAGTGTTCGGTAATAATGCATGGCTGCTCCATACAGCAGGTGGTTTTCGATCCTCTCCTCTCACACCGCATCCAGTCCTGCACGCTTACACTTAGTGCTGTAATCCGTGGTCGTTCTGCAAACGTTTAGCCTATTTTGGTTCAGCTGGGTGTTCCTTGAGAAAGTGGAATTTTCTCGTATTTGCTGTTGCTGTCAGCCGCGTCCCCAGAATTGGATTTAATGACTGCCCAATACGTCGCAGCATGCATGGCACGACAGACTGAGATGACAGCGAATTGATTGGCCTTTCCGTTTGCATTTTAAATTAACTTTCGCTCCGCAACAAGGATCTGCTCCAGTCTGTATTTCTTAATCTGCTGGTGTCTGTCAAACAGAGGTGCTAAGGCCAAGTTCAGAAACGAGCAGTGACAAGCTGACTTACAGTGGGCGATGCAGGCAGAGTCGTTCGTTTCTCACAGCACAAATGGGAGCATGAGCAACTTGGATAAAGAGTGTCTAGACTGGTAGCGCCCTCTGTTTAACCAGGAAGCTGTCATGGCTTCATCGTAACGATTTTCAGTTCCATTACTTACTGTTGTGTGCTGCACACATTCCTTCCTCTTATTGCCCACTAACTACATATACAACAATTAATTACACCTTTATGGTCTCTAGGCCTGCACTGAGAAGAAAGATATCACTGGTTAAAGATATCAGTGGTTAAAGCATTAGGTCTCTGTCTGTCCATCTTCTCAGAGGCAGACTCCCTCACCCCGCCGTAGACAGACTCCAGGCTTATCATGACCTTGCTGGAGGTAAACCGTTATGAAAATGGATGACTTATTGTAATTATTATTAATGCATTTACTTTAAATGCTGCCATTTTAATCAAGGTTGTGTGTAAGAGAGCTCTTGGCAACAATACCACTATAATTATTTTACATTAATTAAGAGGGGCAGAAGCATTTATCTGCAGAGATTTGTGAACTGCTTGAAACAGAGATGACGACCTTTTCATTAGAGTGCTAGCAAGTGAAACAGTCTGCTGGTATGACTGGCACGTGTCACAGGGCCTGTCAGGCTCTCACCAATTTATGCCCTTTGCTTACTGAAACCCAGCTGTGCGTTCGAATCGCTGGCTTCCGCGGCACAAGGCTCGGAGCCATCGATGTAAATATGAGACAGCCTCGGTAGGCTCCTGAAGCACATGGTGTCCAGGTGGCTTAACCTCCAGCTGCGCTTCACGCTCCCTGGCCAGGAAGTTACTCATCTGTTTAGGGTTTGGTTACAGCTAAGCTCTTCATTAATTAACCTGGGAAGAGCTGTTGATTGAACAAATCACACTGTTTAAATCTCGTTAAGCTGCATGTATTTCAGGACCCACGGTGTCTTTTAGTTAATCGAAAGTCTGTTTGTCGTGGAATACCTGTAAAGATGAAAAGAAAGACTATTACGTAAACATTATGTGTGCTATTATTTTAGTTTTAAATGATAGCTAACTGCTAATTATATGTGATAGTTGTTGATGTTCTCTTTATTAAATATTTATGAAATGTTTAATTATTTGTTCATTAGTGAATTACTAGTGAACTATTCACACTGGAATTTACCAGATTAACCCTTACCTATCATATGCGGATTAGACTACAGAAAAAAAACTGACAAATATGGCAATAATGCAAGCATACATCCTGATAATGCTCGTACTGAAAAGCGATTTCAATTTTGGGAAGGCGTTTGCTTCCTGTCCGGCCATCGATCCCATTTAATGCCCCCCACCCAACAGTATGGTGTCCCACCATCAACAGTCACCAAAAATGGATGGGTGGATGAGCTGCTTTGCCATCCATCACCATCCCCGGCACACATCCATAACCCAGGATCTAAACGTATGCCACGCGGCAATGTACACTGTCCATGGGGGGGAGAAAGAACATCATTTTCCCCAGACGGCCTGCTTTTCGCACACGAGCGCACAGCTCGAAAGTCAGTGAGCCTGTCCGGGACACGTCTGTCAGCCTAATCGGTACTGACAGGACACGCAGCTCCTAATGATCTTCTCTAAATCAGTCTTAATTAAGTGCTGATGATTCCGAAGTGGATAATGAATCTGCAGTACTCAAACCCGGGTGGGGTTAGTGGGGGTCAGCGTGGGTTGCTGTCGCACATTCGCATGCATGGCTTGTCTCTCCAACATCACTAGGCAACAATAAACTCATCTCAAGTAATCATGGAGCAGCAGCTTTCAGATAGACCAGTTGATGGTGTCTCCAGAAAGACAGAGGATAGAAAGACAGAAAGACTGATCACACGTCTGGGCCTTGAACAGAGCATTTGCCATGTGTCGACCTCAAAGCTGGGTTAACGTTCCCCCGCATGTCGGGATCGTATATGGAAGGCTGTGAAACATCCACATTCTCCTTCTCTACCCTTATACTGATATCCTGCAGCAAAACTTTTAAAAATGAAAGCAGAAGAGTTTAAAAACCCAAAAAGATGCCAGCTAGACCATCTCATTGTTTCTCGCATGTGGCTTTCACCCACATCTCAATGCCACGCAAAGTTAAACAGCCATTCTTACAGCCATCTAACAATTTCCATCTGCTACCACATTTAGTTCCTATTAAAATCACATTATGGTAAGAGACAGCACCTGAATGGCGTTTCCAGGAAGATCATAAGTGCAGCAAGGAGAAAGAATACTAAGCAACATTAAAACATTTGGTCAAGCGTATGGACGCGTTTGGCTAACAAGGAAGATGAGGATGAGTAAAAAACCAGTATCCTGTACAGATCCATCTTTGAAAACTTCCAGTTTTTTGTACGTTGGACAGGCGTCTCAGTTTAATTTGATGACATTTAATGACATTTAAAGGCAAAACTAAAGCATTCACACCAAGCGTGACCACAGCACTGTGAACAAAGACAAAGAGTTCATGAAATGTGACACATGTTTTAACAATGAGTGATGCTGAATCGAAAGAGGCCTGATGTGTGTTCCTGGTACTGAATCTTTAAAACGTGGCCCGAACGGATGGGGGGGGGGGTCTTAAAAAAGCAACAAAATCCCTGAAGCCCACCATCTCACAGCTGCTCTTACACCCTATAAATCAGGAAATAATTACTCCTTCAAAAGCAAAAAGCTGTCCTCAGCAGATAAATAAAATCTCCAAGTCTGAGGTAGAAAAGATCGAAATTAACATTTGGGCCAAGAGTAGTCCCCTGTTCTTCAGCTCAAGGACAGACAGGAGAAGGCAAATTCACCTATTCTATCTATTTCTCCACTACAATTAACAACAGCCTCTTGTGTCTCAACAATAATTAACTATGATTAGTTTATTACCAGCTGTTTAATTCACGTGTGGGGCTGGACATGAAATCTTGGTGTTTAGTTCACACATGCAAACAGATACGTATACACAACAGTGACTACACAGTAAGCGGATGTAGTGCGTGTTGATACGTCTATATGTTGAGAGTACATCACTGTGTAAATATGAATTTAGCATAATTATGATGCTGGTTTTATTACAGCTAGCTCACATCCAGCACACCATACAAATGTAAGGTGGTGTTTACATGTCACTTTGGTTCCTTTCCCTCCAGCCCTTTAATTAATCCCAATATTTATTTTAGCTTAGTAAGTTTGTTTCATAATGTATCCCTTGAGTAGTCTTGCAATCATTACACAATCCAAGTGGAAACACCCACGTGATCACGCCTGCCTCATCGCCTCATGTCACACCGGAAGGTCACATCTTCTCCTGTACATCATATGCTGCTTGCTGCAATATGACGTGTAATATAGCTTTAAGTAGTGGGATGTCACCATACCTGTAGTGTGGAAGTGCTATGTGATTTTGATCATCATTTCAATCATCGTTTTCTGGCTTAAGGGGGCCATAATTTGTGCTATATATAGAGTAGGCCTCCGGAGTTAATTTCCCTATTGCTCATCTGCTACTGTCCCCAGATGTCCTGCAGCAACTGAAGCAAACAAAACTCATGATTGCTTGGTGCATTTTCATGAATCCTTTGAAGATCACGATCATTTAAATAAGGCTACCTACTGTTTTTTAATGTTGGTAATTACCTTGTTTTTTGTATACATGCACCTCTACTTGTCCAGCATTAAAATTCAGCAACACATGTTAATGAAAGCAGTCATCAGAGCGGGCTAGTTTATAACACAGGAAACGTGTGGCACTCGGGGACCCACCTCACCTTCAGATCCCTATGATTACTCACTAATTTAGGCATGCTAATGACCCCCTGCTTGTTACACTGGCTGTCCCAGAAGCCCTAGAAGTTGTACTTGTGTCTTTCATCTAGAGCTCTCGCCCATTCCTCAGTGCCCGCCGAGCTAGCCACAGCTAATCAGGCATGTGAAAATGGTCAATGCCACACTGTGGTGTTTTGTGAATGGTTCCGGTGAAACTGGGCCCACCCTGGATGTTTTGATAGTGTATTATGTAACATTCTCATCACTCCTCTCTTGTTGCTGTCAAGTCCCAGGCATCTCCTAAGTCAGCGTGTCCTTGAGGCAAGCCATCACTGTACAGATAGATGAACCTTTGAACAAAACAGCTATGCATCATGGGAAATCACTCTCAGGAAAACCAGAGTGCATGGTTTGGTGACAGGGTTCGAAAAGATGATACCTTAAGTTGCATGTTACTATTGCATCCGCAACACTGTATGTGACACCTCTGATCCTGGTGACAGTGCAGAGCAGGCCTGCAAAATGATAAAACATAACTTTTTGGAAGAAGCAAAGAGTTAGTTCAGACTTTGATTGATTGATTAGTTCAGGATACTCCCACCCACCGTGGGTTTTGAAGCCTCATTTAGAACTAGCATTAATTGGCTAGTTCAGGATACTCCCACCCACCAAGGGTTTTGAAGCCTCATTTAGAACTAGCATTAATTGGCTAGTTCAGGATACTCCCAACCACCAAGGGTTTTGAAGCATCATTTGTCCCATCACTATCTGTGAGGACCGGCATTAAAAAAATTCGAACAAGTAATAAACTCACGTAAATCTACAAAGGTTGACGCACTCTGGAAATATACAATATGATCTTAATATTATGAATACTGAGGAATAGCATGAAGGAAAGTAAAACCTGTCAACAATCACATTTAATTAACAAACACAATTAACATCTGTGACCCTGACCAGGATAAGCAGACAGAATTTGGTAGTGGAAGGGACAGAATTAGCTGCAAGAGGGTTGGTCTGCAGGAGCTGCAGTTACAGAGGTTATATAAGAAAGGTGTGGTGAAATAAACTGCAACACCTCTAAAGTATTGCAGGTTTGCTAGTTTAAGCTGGAGCTTAAGACTCCAAGGTTCATGCACTGGCTGCATGCAGGGTACCCTGGGGCCTGAGATGAGGACAGACACCTGATAAGCAGTTCAGTGTCTGGTTTAACACCACTTCCCATTTTCTCCTTGGTCGTGTGGAGATACGCTCACATGAGAAGACATTTGACCCTTGGGCTCCGTCAGGTCTAATGGGATTTCGGGATTCCTGGCAGAAAGGCATTTCCATGTCCCCGGTACGCTTGGAAGCCACCCATACAAGCATTAATATTTAATAGGCGTGAAGAACAGGGCTCAAAAAATAAAGCTGAGGCAGGTTTTCCATTGATTCAAGCAGGCACCGCAGTCCAGTTTGGAGGAGTTGCAGCACAGCTCAATGGACAACCTGGGGATGCTCGCTTGGTTGATTATTCATAGCCGGACCTCTGCCGACTTCTCTGGGACTCTAGCCAGGCTACGGACACGGGCAGGAAAAAGCCATCAGCTGGGAGATTAGAGGTCGTCTTTGAGGAACTGGTCCTTCCTATGATACAGTCTCGCTTTCAGTGAGCAGGCAAGGCTGACGTTTTAGATCTAAAGAAATAATACATTTTATTATGCCATCAGAAACGGATCCGGGAAGCTTCATGTACCAGGAGCATTGACCACAGCCAGGACTGCACCTTCACTAGTGAACGAAATAATCAAATGAGTGGCAGTAGTCTAAAAGATGCATCCAGACACTTTTGCTTGTTTGTTAATTACCACCACAGCTGTTACTTGAGAATGGCTACCTCAAAAATAAGGTCAAGGAGCCAGAGTCAGTACTGGCTCGAATCTGGACAGCGGTGGACAGTTATCCAAAAGAAATAGATAAATATGAGTGCCCCCCCAGCCCACAGGAAACCCATCTGAGGTGAAGAAGTCAATATCGAGCCAATTCCACCACCAAATTGGACTGTCGCCGTGGACCACAGTCTGAGAACATGTAGCACGGCGAGAAGGTCGCCGGCAGAAGTCACTCCTCAAGCGTACCTGTTGAGTCGGGTTCAGCTCCGTTGCCTCATCGTATGCATTTTCACCGGTTTTATATGCTTTGTTTTTCTGCCAAACTGATTTGGGATAGGAGGCAGAAATGCTATAGCCAAATCTGTATTCAATTTTTCTGAGCACTGGGCATTTTCTTCAGCTCAAGGTCAATGGGAGGACCTCAGCAAAATAAAGCAGATGAAGAATTGGAAAGAAGCAAAATAATGACAGAGGACACAGAGGAGTGTGTTGGAAGAAGCCTGGCCAGACAATGATGGGAATATACATCATGCAGAATCGGGGGAAGATGACCTGTGCTCTGATCACTTCTGAAATCTTAGAAGATTCACGGAGCTGCATTACCAGGGTCGTACCATTTATGATTATTCACAGAGAGCACACTGCCCATGTTCAGCTGTGAGCCGAGCCCAATGATTGATTTTTTTTTTGTTTCAGAATTGAGTTTGCAATTCAAACCAGACCTTCTCCTGAACTTGATCAGCTTTTAAATTTTAGCAGACGCCCAATTCTCAACGCTGGAAACCCAAAGCGTTGGGCTTTCTCTCTAATTTTAGTGCAAAGAAACAATTTTTCCCCTGAGAAAAACGACGGACGATGATACTGTTAAGAAAATCAGACTCAGGCTTGTTCTCTCGTTAGTTTATGGTGCGATAACATGGTATAAACAAGCTTCCTTCATAAAGAATAAACATTTACACAGCGCAGGGAGGCAGTGTACTGTGAAAATCATGAATAAGAAGTGTAATCCTCTAATCACTCTCATTTTATCTCAGCTCACCACGAACGCTGTGTGGTGTTCTTCCTCAGACACTCCCGCACGCATTCACGCAGACACCTGGACGTTGTCTGCTCCTGTAATCATAACCTCACTCTGCAAATCCAGCAGAGGTTCAGTGGAAGCCAATTTCGCATTACAGGTGACGAGAGGAGCGAAAGATAAAGAAGGCCTCAGACAGTGAACAACACAATGGCCCCCACTCTGACTGCCATTGTAGACCCAACACGCTCAGGCAGTAGACAGGGTGCACACTGTGTATTATGAGCTGTTCAATACATTATAAAGATGCACCACCTTCAGCTTTATAGACAGGTGTCCATAACAGTCCTTTGTCTACGGTTTACCTAATTTTAATGTTTTTCAAATGTATGTCAATATAGACTGCTCAAAAAAATTTAAGGAACATGTTTTAATCAGAGTATAGCACCAAGTCAATTACACTTCTGGGATATTGATCTGGTCAGTTAAGTAGCAGAGGGGGTTGTTAATCAGTTTCAGCTGCTTTGGTGTTAATGA
>JAACJT020000031.1:4386857-4431071 GCA_009936485.2 Gymnarchus niloticus | reverse complement strand
ATCAGTATAGACATCCAGCATGATTTTTCTTCCCATTGAGATCTGATGTGTTTTCAAAGTGTTCCTTTAATTTTTTTTGAGCAGTATATTTGAGAGCCAGTGATTTAGAGGTCAAGACCTTGAGGCACCAGACCTGCATGTGTCTAAACCATGATGTACTACATGTCACACTTGACTGGTTCTGTGCAATACATACCTCATTTTGCAGCCTTTATTGGTTTTTTAATCAATAAAATGTGCTACATAATGGGACGTTTATTGCCAAAAAACTGCAATTTGATTAGTTTAACTCAGTAATGCTGAAGTTAGCGCTATGACCATAATAAATCTCAGTATCCACATTTAAATTAAATTTACATTTTATTTATTTAGCGGAAACTTTTGTGACAAGCAAGGCAGACAACACATATCAAACAAAGTGTTGTGAAAAAGCCAATTTAGGAATTAGTGTAGCTAGGCTAAGCACCCAATGAGTGACCAGGGAAAAGTGGTGGTTAGCACAGGAACAGGAGCTATATCATGTGATATTGAGACAGATGTGGTGGCTGTATTCAGTGTTTATGTGCACTGGGATTTCCTGAACCGTCTCACTAAAATGTGAGACTCAGCACTTTAAATCTGTCACTTCACCGGTAATCTTCAATTATGCAGTTCCTATATTTCATAATAGTCTGATATTCCTCCACCTATTTGGAGGTCTCACTTTAATCTAGTGGGATGAGGTGTGCTGTGACATTCAAATATGTATTTTTCTATGGGTTTTACTGTAACCCACCTGATCTACTGCCCAGCGAGTTCTTCCTGGGAAATATACTGTGTTCCACCATGTTCTTAAACATTAGTGCTTTGTATAATACAGGATAAAACTAAGAGAAGCATAATCAATGTCCCTGGTATCATGCCAACAGAAGAGACTTAGTAAAACTTACTGTCAAACTTTGTTTTATTTCAGCATTATAAACCAAATGTAAATGTAACTATTTGTTTCTGCCCTTTATATGCAGTCACAGAGTAGAGGCTCTGCAGATGTGACATGCTGACAGGGAGCAATGGCTGTGAGTGACCCTGCCACCTTGAACAGAGCCGTCAACGTGACACACAGCTAAACTGAAGCTGTAAAAGACACCAGCATACAGATGTATTATAGCCATATAAAGATGCCACTCGAACAGATCTCATGAAGAAGGCATTGAAGATGGTGCAGACCAACCATCTGGTCTTTATTCAGTTTCTCCGCAGCTTTCCACGTGGACTTAATGGAAGCACTCTGAAATGACAGCAACACCAGTGGCCTCACGTCCCACAGTTCAAGTGTGGCCAACCAAAGTCACTTCCTCTAATGGAACCAATCCACCACATAAGCATTTGTCAAAAGAAAGGTTCACATTTTAAAGCGTGTCATGAGTGTGTTACTTTTCTCCCTTGATCACTACAAATACTGACCTGTAAATTCCACCGTTTCCAGTTTTCAATGCAGTCTTTCCGTTTAGGGAATCATTAGCAAATAGAGAACAGGGTTAACACAATCACACACATCTGTGTTTTACGTCAGGTGGCATCATTAGGCATCACTGCCCATTCAGCCACCATCAATTTTCACCCCTTCCAACATCATCACTCCTGGAGGCTGTGGTCCACCTACACTGAGACTAACTTACTACTGAATGGTTTTCTTAACTCAGAATTACCACAGTTTATAGCATTTGTTAATTGCAAATTAAGTGGAGATGCCTATAAGAAATCTCAGTCTGCAAGTACACAGGCTTTGGAGAAAATGCCTCGAATCCGGCAATGAGGCAGAGCCTTTATGATCTTACTGATTTCAGTTGTGACCCTAGAGGAACCTTTCTCTTTCTGAATGTCAAAAACGAATGGCGGAAATGTCATTGGTGCTACAGGCGACTTTGCAGCATAAACCCATTAAAAGTTTTTCAGCACTTAATTATGAAAGGTCATTGAAATACATACATTCAATTCTCATTTGTATTATTTCATTTTCACCAAACTACTGTATGGTGACTTAACTATACCTTTGGGCTCCTCTGGGCTTATTTTATTTTCCTTTCATAGAATCAAACAAAATGCCAATGGAATTGGATATAAAACTAATGGGTCATTTTTGTACCTAAGTATGATTAAATTTAGCCATAGCACATTAAATGTGTAGGTCATTATTCAGAAATTGAACAGGTTTTTCAAGAATTATATTGCAGTCCAATTGAAAGGACAAATGCAATTTGTTGTGCCTTTTTTTCTGAAATAATGGATCTATTAATAATAGGCTGAACACCCCTGTTATTATTATTTAAAAAAACCAATAGTGCAACTGAAACGCTACCTCCCACATAAAATGTACTGTGGGGGATGTTTTGCAGTTAACTTTTCGATATATCTTAGCAAACAATATCAAAGCCAGAGAAAAGCAAGGAATTGGAACATCAGACCCACTAATGCAGTGCTGCAGCCAATGAAATCCTTTATTCTGGAGAGCATTGCCTCTGTTGCTGTTGTTGTGTATTGATTCCCCAACAAGGATGAGAAATGAGGGTACTGGGTGAGCAGCAAACAGAGACCTTACTGTCAAAAGGGCGCCACGAAGGACAACATGCAGCACGATCAACATAGCAAGCCTATCTCCAGCCATATCTAAGTCCATTATCAGCAAGACACTAACAACATCTGCTGCCTTACAATGGAAATCTTAATTACACACATTAATTATGCTGAAGAATGCAAATGAAATATCAGCCATTCTCATCAAAAACAATTGATCCATGTTGCTGTCCCTAATGAAGTGCTACACTGCAGTATAAAGGAACTTTATACTGGGAAATTCACAGCATCAGAGGTTTGCCTTCAGCGGCACACAGATCCTCAGAACAATCAAATCTGTAGCAGCTTGATCTTCCAACAAAACCTGCATCCTGATGCTTTGTATACATATTTCTGAGGACAGCTGAAGAGAATCCTGTCACCATCAGATACTGATTGCCACTCAGCCAGCCCAGTGACCTGTCAGTCTAGTAGGGTGTCCAAGTCACTGCCAGTTATTTTCAGTGATCCTCTGTTATCAGCATGAAGGGATAAACATTGATATTTCATGGCCGGGAACAATGTAAACACATGAGACTGAAACGTTAGCAACACGTGTCTCGCCGTCTTCACCAGAAAAAAGGAGCTGTTCACTCTGCTGATCTTAAACTCTGTGCTGATGTCAATATCTGCTTATAGAGCTTTACATTACTAATTCAACAGTCAAAGTATAAATTGAAACAAAACAACTTTGGTAAGACTCTTTTATCAAGACTGTCGAGGTAGTATGACACCAGGAGTCGCCCATGTTCTTTTCTTTAAATATGTTTATGATGTGTGCCGCATTTATGTATAAACTGACATTACGTAAACAGACAGTATTGCCGTGGGGATACTTCTATTTGCCGACTCATCCCCAGGCGTGTCTGAGGCTGAGTCCAGGCTGCAAACGCTGCACCGCCTTCTTCTCAGCAATTAATTGGGCTCTTGGGGTTTTCTGGAGATCAAAAGCAACAGAGATTCAGTCGATGCTCACTGGATACAAGTTAGATGATCTTTAGGAAGTGTCTAATGAATGAACAAATGAACGCATTTGAACCTATTAATGAGGTTGGTTACTTAGCCGTGTATAGTCACTGTTTATTCACATGCCGTACCTCAGTGATTAGCTCTCTGTGCTTCTGCCGTTCCTCGCCTCAAGAACCAGTAGCATCTTAGTCTGTAAGACTCTCACAGGGATTTGCATCACAAGGCCAATGGAGTGTTGTTTTAATTAAAAACATCGGTGTCCCTCTTCCGCATCCACCTCAAGTGCATCTAATCACTAATCCATGCACTTCTTTACTTCCTCCATCTAACCAAGCTGGCACTACAGATATTTCATTTCCAACAGGTCTTAAATATCTGATATTCCAAAACATGTGTAGCTAACAAAAGCCTGTAACAGCTTAAATGGCTAACACTACAAACATAA
Source organism: Gymnarchus niloticus (assembly GCA_009936485.2). Taxonomy (NCBI): domain Eukaryota; kingdom Metazoa; phylum Chordata; class Actinopteri; order Osteoglossiformes; family Gymnarchidae; genus Gymnarchus; species Gymnarchus niloticus. Next base: position 4,427,065 of record JAACJT020000031.1, on the reverse strand, counting down.
CACCATTAAGGGAACAGCTTTACATGAGTATTCAACAGCCTTTCAACAAAAACTAGGAAAAATGGTTTCCTGTTTTACACAACTAGTAATCTGGCCCTTATAGCCAAAAAATATTGCTTTATTTACTTTTGAGTAGATGAACAGAATCCATTTCAAATTAGATGAGAAGTACAAATTAGATATGGCCATTCATCCTTTCATGTTTCCTCAAGGCTCGTATCAGTTTAGAATGATGGCTATTGGTTTACCAACAGCTCCTAACACCAGTCAACTTTTAATGGCTTCCTAGGAAGGGGAAGTTAAGTTTATTCTTACGTGCATGATGTAGTAATGCAGTGAAGGAGTGAGCATATTCCCTAGACTCGCCTGAGAATAGATCCACAGTGTTAGTTCACGCTGAACTCTGAAAGTTCTTTCTGACTAAAGGCTCCATGAATTTGCCTGAGTTGATAAACTAGACAAACTGCCTGTAAGCAGATGAAGAGGTAGTCAACAGGCAAACGTTAAAGCCACATATTCCTCTATGCCATGTATGGAGTTAGTGACCATAAGTTCACACAGGGAGCGAGTAAATTCTCGTAATTGCCATCATTTGTAAGCGAGCAATGAACAGTCACGAGATCCTCCTAGGAACCCAGTGTGACAAAAAGGAAATTGCAGCAGGCGACTGAACTTCTCATCATCATTATCGCCATGATTTCCTGTAACAGTTCCAAAAGAATGATAAAGACATCACATGTATTCATATTCATCTGGACATTATTAAACAAAGTTTGTATTGTGTTCAATGCACAACTTTGCTTCTCCTCACACGAAGAGTGGTGATTAGCTTTGAGCGGACCCTTCAACGTACGACATACACACATGCCAAAATGTCAACAAACATTAGGGATCAGCTTATGTTTCACTTTAGTGTTAGTCTATAAAATGATAAAGTGCAACCTTTGGATTCTGCTTTGCCCAGAAGTCTTTCATATTTTTTCTATAACTCACATGCCCCAGTGATGTAATATTTCCTCAGGAGCTCAGTAATGTTGGTAGATCTACTGAAGGTTATTGTCACCATAGCCTTGTGATGCAGGGATTTTGGTTTAGAATTACATTTGTTTTTCCTAATTTTCACTACTTTTTTGAAGATAATACGGAAATATCCATTTTGAAGATGCTGAACCAAATGCAGCCAAGAATTAGGGTTAGGGGTAAGGTTAGGGTTATTCAGATCCTGATTCCATATGAAAAGCGTGCAAACACGTGTGTACATGCATGCATCTGTGTGTGCGTGTGTGTGTGTGTACCATGTTTATATTAAACCAAAAAACCAAAACAGCCAAACGTCTTGTATTTTATTGGGTTACATGTGGTTAAACTTAGGGCTGGGTAAGGGTGAGGGATGTCATAGTTAGGATTAGGGTTAAGTCCGATGAAATGAATGAACATCTCCACAGTGTTACAAACACACAACTGTGTTTGTATGTGTGTGTGTTTATAGCACATAGATTTATGGTAATAACCTTAACTTTCTTTCTTTAAACAAATGGCCAATATATTTTACCCTGACACATGTATGTGTGTCAGACGCTCTGCACACACTTAGAATCAGACACAGTGCAGGGGAGCGGGATCCTGCATGTTCTTCTATGTGTGTGTCCAGACAATGCAACCATGTAATTGTGTTCTCACATAGCTGACTTGGTTAAACGGTGCAATAAAATCAGATGAAACCCAAACCCTTTCATTAAAGATCATTTTAAATAATGTGTTAGGATGCCTACAACTGAGAAAAAAAATAGGATATGGGTTAAGGCTTTTCTATTTTGATATATTTCCCTGAAAAAACATACTTTAGCGAAATTTTTGCAAAAATTATAACTTACTGTAATTTAGGTGTTCTTATAACATTAAATACTTAAATAATATTTGGATTGAAATATTGGATTTTGACAGTATTAGCCATTTAAGAAGATAAAACATTTTCAGCTGTACCTTGGCTTACATGCCTTTCAGAACAGTTGGGTGTTTAAATGAAGATCAGCCATTTTTCTGAGCAGTCAAGTGACTGACCTTCAGATTCACCCTGTATAGATGAATGATATTTCAGGAGCATTCAATGCATTCTGATAAATGGGTAAGAGAATGCCAATAAACAGTAATCATTTACTGTGTTATTTGTGGTGTGATACACACTTTAGGTCAATGTAAAAGTATCGCTTTACTGCTTTGGATTACTAATTAAGCACTGAGCTGACACAAGGACATTTAATTGTTTGCTGTGAAAAGCAATAAGAGGTACTAATAATATACGAAATAAATCATTTTATGTTAACATTTTAACATTAATTACAATGGACTTCTTTTGTTCAGCAATACCAAAATCAAATATATTTTTTGTATTGCTTGCATTGAAATCAAATAATAAAAAAAGTTAAAATAATTTTTGTTAATATTTAATAGTTTCAGACTAAGAGCAAATCAATGTTACAGGTAGAATTATTTCAGAAGCAAAATCCTTCATTCTGCCATTGACTGACACACACAGAAAATAGAAGGAATTTCAAAACATTAGATAAATTCCACGTACACACACACACACACAAATCCTTACGTTAATTGATCTTCAAATTCAGCTAATTACTTTGCAAGTAATCACAGTACGTAGAATATGTGTGTATAAAGACTTTCTTTTTTTAATAAACTGAAAGACTATTTTAAGCCAATTATCAGTTCAATAGTCATATTGTGCCCAGTGTTTGTTATGAATAACTGCATGAAAGAATTACCTGTGCTAAATAATTATCCATCTTGCGCCAATTAAAGCTTTTTACGGTGGGTATTTAACAGCCAGCCATCAAGCGTGCCTACATTAGAGACAAACACGTAAATGCTCTGGATATTGCATTTCTTTTTTCACCAAAAATGGCTAGATTAATTTTCCTGTCCTAAAAATTCAGTCTTTGGCCTGAACTTCCCCCTTTACCATCCATGTCACCTCAGCAGGTGTTATCTACACTACACTTTATTCATCACAAAGGAATTTCCAGTGACAAACAAACTGGTACAATAAGTAAAAATATTAAAAACAACAGATGTGTCAAAAAAGAAGGGCCACTGTGTGGCTAGCCCAAAACCTGAGCCAATGTCCGTCTTACGGATACTGAGTCCCTGGTAAAGTAAAGACTCACCGTCTGGGTTCCCCCTGGCCAGAGCTCAGTACATGGAGAGGCACCAGAAGCAGATTCGCCTTTGGGAGGAGAGGAGCATTGCCTAAGATTTTGGAGGCAAATGAGCCATTGTGTGTTACCCTGCTAGCCGCAAAGAGGCGATTTCTCTATCAGCTTGTGCCTTCCGGTGCTACCGCAGTTTGCCTGATACTCAGCAGGCAAAACAGCTAGAAGAACTTTACAACATGGAGATGAATTCCTCCAAAAGAAACAGGGGAAGGGGGGGGGGGGGACTCTGGAGCGAAAGTGGGTTAGGCAAAGGGGTGGTCTGAGCATGTTTGAAGGCACTGACATCAGATCCACGCAGATCAAACCTATCCTCCGACAGACAAAGCCACTCCTCCTTTGCCACTGCAATAGCAAGCTTTGTCGTTGAAAGAGTCCTGTATAAATTCCTCAGAAAATCCAGACGGATCTCTGACCATAACAGTTGTGAAATGCCAGCAGATCCCAGTGCTCCTGATGCGGTGGCTTTCCCTGCACTCATTTAAAGGGCAGGCCCAAATTCTGCCTCAGCTCACCAATGCTAAAGCTCTCTGCTTCCTGCACCTTTGTTTTTCTGCTCACGTGTCTGCTGGCATTTCAGAAAAGCCCACAAGATGAACCTTAGATCACGCTGTTTTAAAAGGGTCAGGCTGCCTTTGTGTCTCTAATCATGAACTTTTTAGGCAACAATAGGTTTTTAATGGGGTCCCTGAACAACGCTGATACAAGGGTTGATATGAGAGTAATATGTCACTGATGCAGAATTATATGTCAGTATTTTTCACAGGACGCCTTCTATAATTAAACTTGCACTGAGGAACTCCGGTCTGACTTAAGCTGAGACTACTCTCACGCCGTGCACGTGCCCATCTTTTTAGTAACATGGAGCCATCTGACGTCCTGCTCACATTACATGACGTAGACGCCCAGCTGAGGGAACAGGGGTAAGAGCAATATGATGCTAAAGTGCTTCTCATACATTATGCACGAAACCAGCAAGGTTCAGCTGGCTGACATTAACTCGGCAGGCAAGCACTCCAGCCTGAGTGTTCCCCAGGGTCTTAGTGCTCTCCGAATTGGCTGGGCTTACTGGAATTTTTGCACATCCATGCACATTCCTTGAAATCCTCTGGCCAGAAACCTAGATTTAGACAGGAATTCTTACCCTGCATTTTCCACAAGAGCAACACAAGACGGATGTTTCTGGGGATTTTTGACATTGAGCAGGGACAGAGGAAAGGTGCAGCTAAATCCGATGGCACCTCCCATTCCCACCCGCCCGCACCTCGGTCTTCGTGTAACCAAGAGCTCGGCGCTGTCGCAGCACAGCCCTGGCTTCCCCGATGGGAGATGTCCCCATCTGCTCACTGTTATGGCCCCCGGCCAGCTCTGGAAGCTAGCTGCTCTCTCCTACACCGGGGATACGTTACAGGAGGCCAATGCGAGGAACCCAACGATAAATACAATGCAGGCACTCAGGAAAAACACGGCACTGCGCCATTCACAGCTTATTAGACTGCGTTAGTGTCTCCCAGCAGCAGCAAGCAGCTAATAGTTCATACTCAACACCCAGTGCTTTATGTCATCCGTTAACAATGAGTTCATAATCAACAGCTGTATCTGACTCATATGAAAGAGATTATTTAAAAACCGCCTCTGATTTTTTTGTGTCTTTCTTGTGTGTAGTGAACTCTTTGAATACTTGAAATAACCAGCAGATTATTCACAGTTCGAGGCTGCTGAACAGTGAGCTCACTCCCCTCACATCTTGTATAAAAGGAAGACAAATAAGCGGCTGAGAAAAACGCAGGGGAAAACGTGAAGCCCTCACACAGATGTCTGCGCACTCCTCTGCAGAATACAAAAGCCCGCAGTCTTCCAAAACTTCAGGGTGCGAAGTCATGAGAGTGCAGGTGTCGATGAGGTTATCTATTGACACGCGTGGGTGTGTGCGGGTGAAGGACAGCTTGCGAGGCGCATTTGCAGGGGAGCGCGTAAACCGTTGGAGTGTTTGCACCGAAAATAAAGTTGGTTTCAGGAGCTCCGAACGCTGCCGGGGAAGATAGACAGAGGGATGTAAATGGGGAGATCAGACCCTCTACTCGAGTGAGACAGGAACCCTGGCAGAACCTCTAGCCTCCAGGCCATCACACTGGGCCAAGTCCTACCTGACTGCTCCACCTTCAAGCTCTCCAGACTCCTGCCAGGCTATCTCAATGACCACGAGTCTCGTCTATACCCCCCATGGTCCAGATGGCACGGTAAATCATGGCTTCTTGTTTGCCGAACCTCTGGTTTTAAAAGCTGAGAGGAGTGGGACTCAGTTTCTGCATCACTGAAAATCTTGCCTTGTGCAATTACCTCAGAAAAGCTTTGAGAGCTTTTTTTTTTTTTGTCAAGGGACTGCAGACCATTTTTCAAAAACTCACAATTCTGTAGTCAACATAATTAAAAACTTCATGAAATACATACCTAGTGCTGCTTCCTGGAGTAAGACCTGGAAAAGGGTGCAGAGGTGGGAAGATAGGCATGTGAGTAGGTGTCGAAGCCATAAGCGTGAGCTGTGAGCCACATTGAGCTCTGGAACATCAGGAATAGCTGGGATAGCGGAGGAGAGGCTGGCAATCATGGGAAATGAAAAGTGGTCTGCTGCGCCAACACAGGAAGGCCTCAGGAGATGATGCAGAACTCGGGGAATTGAAACTAAGCTGCACAGTCCACTGCGAGTCGGTGTTTGTGTGTGAGGGAACCCAAGACCGGAGGAGAACAGGCAGGATGTGGAGGTGTGAAGGAAGATCTGCAGGATGGCGTGCTGGCACTCTCCCGTGACAGGGAACAGTGAGTGGAGGATGCTTTGCGTGGGCAGCTCGGCACCTCACTGTCCTCATCTGCTCCCAGGCCTGGAGTGGCTTTTTACACACGTCGGCAGGGGAGGGGGCAGGTGCAGGTTATTTTGTTTTCCATCTCCGGCTTGTAGAGACACTGACAGGGGAACAATCATCTGCAATTCTGCTGTTAAGCAAACGTGGATTTTCTCCTGATTGTAACGGTATCACGCACCATGTGACTGGCCAACAAGCCAGGTGAAACCACACGCCTACCAACAGTAGGTACATGTCAATCAGAAATGTACGATACACAGGGCAGGCCTGTCCAGCACTGCAGAGCAGCTGAAGGTGAACAAACTGGCATCAGGCATCAGTGGTCTACCAGGACATTGTGAGCTGAGATACTGAGTGGGACCTGTTGGGGGGGGTGGGGGGGGGTTGAAAAATCTGCCAATCTGAGCTTATTTTCACCTTCAGACGTCTACAAACTTGCCCATTATTATAACGTACTGCCCTGGGTAATCCCATAATATGTGTTCCTGAACACCTAGATGGTATTTATATTGTATGAATGTGAACAGGAGGTAAGGTACGATAAATACGCTAGCCATAAGCAATAATAATATAAAAAGCATAACAGTAATTCTACAGTAGTTTTACAAGAAGATTTGAAACCGAATAATGGATATTTTATGATCTAGCACAATGAGGTGAGAGTCTTGCGACAACCTCGACTCATTGTTCCGATGCATTGATGGATCGCAGCCAGGCTGCATTGGTCATTTACAGTACAATAATTGCATCCATAAATCTGCCATAAATGGCTGTATGACAGCTGTAGAATGAATGAAGCGATGTTTTGGCAGGCCTAGGATGAATCTGTGTTCAAGCATGTCTGTATTAGCCTAAGAAGAAAGGCCTCAAATGACAAAATACCGGACGTTTCCCCCTCTCCGTTGTACATAACAAATCGGGACTTTCTGAGACTATATTAATATGTTCTGCCTAAACTTTGGAATTTTGCTATTTGTCGCAGCCAGTGGCAGGGTACTGCATCATCCCCATGGCTTGGTGTCAAGCTTTGAGAGCTATTTTGTGGTACATGCGCCCATCCTAATGAACCTCTGTGCTTTTATGGTGCATTGGCCATTGGATCAAGTGCCATAACCCAAGGCAGGAAGCAGGGGGGCTCAGAGGGTGATTGCGAGGAGTTACAAATTTCATTAAATCCCTTCCAGAAGAATCCATGTACATTTCAAAGTGTGTTTTTAGAAAGCTACTGCTTTACAGCATTACACATACAATGGTTTTTTCAAGGCACCTATTTTCATATCTTCTGCTCCTCTGACAAAACATTTGCAAAATGAGCTGAGGGTGGGGAGTGGGGGGTGTTTTCATTTTCAGGGAAAGATATCCTGACACTGAGTGTGTCGGGGGAGGTTTAGAGCAGTAGGTCACAGTAGCGCTCATGAAGACAGGAGGGAAATAGACCTGACCGGCAGCTTCTGCTGTCTGTTGGGACATCCCTGATGAACCAGCAGAAATGTTACAGCAAAATGATTTGCTAATCAATGTGGACATTTTACTTGCAAAGTTTCTGAGGCTTGGCAGAAAACTTCAAAGATCAAACAGCCGCCCTCTGTAATACAGGAAGAATGATGCATTTAAAAACGTGCCCCTTCCTCCTTTTCTGTGTTCATTTGCAGCTAAATCTCTCCGCACAAAGTCGGAAGTATCCATCCATAAAAAATTATTCAGTGCAGGGTCACAGAGTGCCCTCAGGCTTATACAAGAAGTACTGGGAATTAGGTGGGGGAGATGCCAGTGCAAGACAGGGCACACGCTTACACTCCGGGCAATTTGGAAATACCCAGCCCTGTGTTTCTTGGACTGTGGGAGATACAAACATGAGAAGGTCATGCACACTCTACAGCAGCCGTGTGACCCACTGAGTCCCTGTAAAAGAGGAGACATGTTCTAGCAAAATATCTAATTGATTCAAAGGTGTCACACTGATATTAGGCAGAAACATATCGGCTCACTGCCGTGTCACCATGGAGAGTAATAATTGCAGTATATTTGTACCGTGTACTGCTAATGTGGTCACACTATTTATGGCTGAAAGTGTGAGCAATACACGGATTAAAAAAATGAAGTTCATAGGTTCACTTGTATTAAGACAATCGTAAAACGTGTATTTAACTGTCACAAGATTCAAACGCTGCCCTTCTACTTGGAGAACTCAAAGGTACCCACTGATATTATTATATCCTGAAATATATCGCGTATGTTATGTTTTTTCTTTGATTAGGACAAAAGTTAACTGTGAGTCATGCATATGTTTCGTAATTCAGTAAAGGCACCTTAAACCTTAATCTTACCCTGGACATCACCTGTTTGATCTGCTCCACTCTGGTAAACATTTTAGGTCTATCAGGTCACAAATAAACAGAGTACAGAATAGCTTTTATCCCAGTACCATACGAGAACTGAACACTGCCAGACATTGACTGTTTTAGACCTGTGTAACCACCCGTATACTGTATCTCCACTGCACATACTTCTGTATTTCTGTATTTTCATATGTATATTTATTGGATATTGTATACATACTGTATTTTTACTTGGCATTGTAACTTAGTTCAGTTTTATTTATGTCTAACTGTTATATGTGTTTCTTTGATTGCACCTTAAGATTGCTGCTAGATTTCATTGTACTCTGTGCAATGACAATAAAATGGTTCTATTTTATTCTATTCTACTAAAAAACACCATAAACGTGGATCCTATCTGTTATATCTTTTTTAGACATCATTTAAATGCGCAAACTCAGAAATGACAGCAATGAGCCTCTGGGCACTTCAATCTGTGTACCTCTCTGAGACCACACAGTGACTTATAAAAAAAATAGCACTCGAAAGTTGTGATCAAACAGCGCATTACCCCTCGGTGCAGTGTTTATCCTGCCTTACTGACTAGCTAATTACCTCCCTACAGACTGAGGTTTGGAAGGGCGACTACAGCACTCCGTGAAGCATCCATCGTGGTTGAAAGGATTTTGCCTCCATTTTCCATCTGTGGGATGCAGAATGGTTGCGCTGCCATTTGAAATCATTAGGAAAGCCATTACATCAATTATGACAATCATGGCAATTTTTAAAAATGCATGATGAGCCCAGTAAAATCATAAGAACTACAGTAAGTATCTAAAAGGTAGCAGAGTTCAGGAGAACCTGTGCAGTACACCTCACTAAATGTCTCTGTATAAAGTTTAACTTGACTATCTTGGTTATGTGGGCAAAGATGTGGCTATCATTTGGATTCCTTTGCTATCGTTAGGGCCAAATGCATCCAGCGTCTATGACAGGTAGCCCCCCCCCCCATGTGCTACCCACTCAAGAGCCTGCTTTTGTGCGTCACCTGTAACGATGTGTGTCTGTGATATGATATGAATTACGGAAGATCAAGCAAGCGGTTCCTCAGGCCTGCCTGACGGTGTGCGGGCTGCGCCGTTCTGCTTTAATCCGACGCCGTGTTTCGCCGCGTTCCACTCGTCACTCCTGTTGACTGTCAGCGTCTCCATCACGACTCATCAGCGAAGCATCTCTGCTTTTCATGAAAAACATTTCCATAGTGTCATACGCTGATTTGCAATTTTCTTCACCTTTACCTTGTTGCTATTTTAGATCCAGTCCCATCTGGCCATGCTGCACTACAGTATTGGCCTGACGCACTTTTCATTTCCTCCTTAGTTAAGTTGAAATGAGACTGGCCCCATCACAGGTGGAAGGCACACCTCATTGACTCCTGTCTACCACTCTTCTAGCTGTATACACCTGATGTCTCTCAGCTAGGTCTATCTTTTTTATCATCCCGCCATGCAGTCGAGCAACATAAATGGTTAAACTGCAATTCGTCTCGACGATTCCGCGCACGGGCACGTTTTGTCTCCAGCCGCCATGGCGAAAAGCTTTTGTTGACAACTGCCTTTATGAATTATTCATGAGTTGATGCTTTATGCTGTTAAACGTGATTAATAAAAGGCGCTGGCTGGCTGGCGATGCCCCATGCAGGCCGGTATCCCCAGTGCTAGAGGATCACTCTCATTAGCATGAAACTGCTTGCTGAAAGGGAGGCTTGTTTGCTTAAGCCCTCTATCTTGGAAATAAAATGAATCTATGGTGGATTCTAATTTGCTTGCCAACGGGTCGGAAATATAATGACCTACAAATGAGACAGGCGGGGGGAAAAATGTCACTTTCATTTTGTAACACTTATCTGTGTCGAGGTCCTCAAAACAAATAATTTTAGTTCATCTGCTATTTGACAGAGTTTAAATTGGGTTTAAAAACAGCAAACAAATAAATAAATAAAGGATTACCAAAGACATTTCTTGACTAAAACTTGAGCGCTAACCACTCTCTTTTGTTAACAGAACAATATTGCTGGAATTGTGTAAATATGAATTTGTTTTGACCAGTAGCCGTTTTCTGTGGAGGAAAGCAGGGTAAACCAGAAGGCGGCAATTTTGACATAACTAAATGGTGGCCATACTGAACCAACCAAGTTATCAAAAGGAAAGTCAAGGGGGGTTGTACCTGTAGGGTTGGGGGTTCGAATCCTACTCCCTCTGTCAGTGTGGCATTAGACAGATAGATAAAAGGACAGAAACTCTATTGCTCATGAAGGAAACCACACTGTTTCATGTTCTCACCCTGTTGTTCAGGTTCTCTGACAGCAGTCCAAGTTCCTTCAGCAGGCTGATTGCCTGGTGTGTGGATGCACTGAAGGACTGAAACCCTGCTCAGAGTGCTGTTGAGCCAGCAAAGAGTGCTGGGAATGCATTATAAAGTCTATTAGTCCTTATGTGTGTTGCAACAGGTGTTGACGGATAAATGACTGCAGATGATGTAACGCATATGAATTATGGATGTTTTATAACTAGATGTAAAGTTTTATGTACAGTGCATTCTTACATGGTATGGATTCACTCCAAATGTTTCTCATTCTGCGAGGTACTGTCTGCCAAATCCTGATTAAAAAATAATATATGTATATATATTTTTTTAAAATGTGTGCTGAATTATCTTTTTGGCTCAGAATTGCTGTGGTCATGTTACTTTAGTTAGTTTTGATCAGAGTAAACTAACACAGCATTGGTGCAGAGCTGCAGCTTTCAGGGAATCCAACTTTCCAGCATGTTCACATAAACAAGCGGGGGTCAACAGCTCATGCAAATTCACTGCAATCATTGCTCATAAGTAGTAAACAAAATGTTCAAACCCTTTCCTCTCTCTCTCCTTCCCTCCATCAACCTCTCCTTCTCTCTCTCTCCCTCTCTGTCCCTCCCTCTCTTCCTCTCCCTCTCTCCCTCTCTCTGAATGGCATCTCCAAATCTGAAGCGGAACATGGATCACTAATTAGCAGTTGCATGGAAACAGGTTTCCAAGCTGCAGGTCAGGGGTCAGGCTACCTTGAACAGCTCGCTGTTCAGCCACTCATCTGTTCTACTTGGGGTACAAGAAAGGAGGCATCAGATGAAAGCTAATTAAAATGGAAAAACCAGATAAGCTGGTTAGGCTACAAGGGCGTTTTTAACAGAACAACGAGCAGCAGAGCTTCAGAGAAGCAGGATGTTGGAAAGGAGGAGAGATCACTTCAGAAAGTCAAGTCTCCATTAAGCATGGTTATGTGGACATTATTCACGGCTCTCTCAGAGTGGGCCAAGACCCCAGTGACAGTCAGGCTTGTCCAGCTCAACAGGGAAACTGTTCTCTACGCTGACATTGTCTCCAAAAACTGATGTTGGATCACATGCGAGTGAGTATAAATTTCCTGACCCTCAGCTCCCAAACAGAGCTGTTAGTCTGATGTGGTAGTGTGTAGTACAGGGGCTCCACAGGGAACCATCTTAGCACCATGACTTGTCACTTTCTACACTGCAGGCTTCAACTACAACTCAAATACTGTTCCATACAGAAGTTCTCAGATGACTCAGCCATTGTAGGGTGCATCACTAATGACAATGATAGGGAATACAGAGGGGTGATAAAGGGTTTTATTGACTGGTGCCAGGACAACCATCTCCAGCTCAATCCAAATAAAACCACGGAACTGGTAGTGGATTTTCGCAATAGTCATCGGCATCCAACCATCCCAGTGAACATCGAGGGAGTGGACATTGAGGGTGTCAGGTCTTACATATACCTGGGAGTCCACTTGAACAATAAACTGGACTGGACTGATAACATTGATGCCCTCTACAGGAAGGGCCAAAGCCGGGTCTACCTACTGAGGAGGCTATGGTCCTTTGGAGTCCAGGGAGCATTCCTCAAGACCTTTTATGACTCTGTACAGTACTAGCATCAGCAGTCCTCTATGGAATTATATGCTAGAACAGCGCCATCTCGGCGGCAGACAGGAAGAAGCTGGACAAACTGATCAAGAAAGCAAGCCAGGTTCTGGGGTGTCCCCTGGAGTACACGAAGGAGGGTCTTGGCCAATCTTTCGGGCATCATGGACAATCAAACCCACCCCCTACAGTAGACGATAGGGACACCGAGTAGCTCCCTCAGCGACAGACTGCAGCACCCTCGATGTCTGAAGGAACGCTACCTTAGGTCCTACATTCCTGCTGCCATCAGACTCTACAACAGCTACTGCTTTCAGTAGAAAAAGAACATAAACATTTACATGTGCAATACAACACCACAACTATATGGGCAATATAATTGTATAGTGGTTATTTTATTATGGTAAACCATACATTGTATACATAAATTTTATACTTATTTATTTTTATACTTATTTTATACTATACTTATATGTTGTACCTTATACTTGTATTTTTTTACTTATTTTTCTTTAAATTTTTTAAACTGTATGTAAATTACTGTACATTTTCTGCTACCTATGTGCACCTTAAAATGCTTTTCTATCTGTATCTTTAACAATGTACACCTCTACACCCCTTTATCTTATTTTTATTCTACATGCTGCTGCAACAACTAAATTTCTCCTTGTGGGATAAATAAAGTCTATCTTATCATATCAAACCTGGTAGGTCTAACAAAGGGTTAGATTATTCTGATTGCCTAATTGTGGCTGTTTGGCCAGCACTGTCCAATGGGCTGCATTCTGCCCTCTCTGCTGGTCAATCAGTGTTAAAACATGACCCCAAGGGGCACGTGAGCTCACCTTGACTTCAGCAGCTGCTGAGTTCTGATCATAGCTAGACACCTACTAGCATACATGGCATACCAAAGGACATGTGGGGGACAGACAGAGGACTTGAACCCTTCCTCTTTACTAGGCCACAGGACGACCAGCTTTTCTTTTAACGCTCATGAGGGAGCAGCCCAGCTTTTCTTTAAACGCTCATGCTCATTAATTTACAGAGACGTGTGAGAAACCGTCACAGATTAAATGTGCCAAAAAGCATCCGTCCTCTGGGGCTGGAAAGGCATTTTCCATGGGTGTAGGCTCTTCTGGTGAGTTAGCCAGTGACGGTGCCTTTCCCAAACCTCCCATTTTTCTGTAGCCAGCTGATCGGCGGCCTTCGGTAGTCCCTGGAGTCCACGCCGTGAGCAGCTTCTGCTGGGCAACAGGATTGGTCAGCCCTGGAGGTGCTGGAGGAGATGCTTGGCTCCAGAGTCCCTGAGTGTCTATCTGCCTTTCAGCATCTTTCCCCTGGAGAAAGAGATCTCCACACTGCATTGAGATTCTGCAGAAGGTCGACCTACATTACTGCCCTGAATTGCTGCTTCGAAAGACACCATCAGAACCTTCATCTACACCAACTGCCTTCAAGGGGTTCCTGGGCCACAGGCTGAAGAGACCTACCCTGTTGTCCAAACATTAAACAAAGCCCAAGGCCATTTAACAGATTCAACAAACCTTTCGACAGAAAGGTTTTATGCATTGTGATTTTAAACTACCAGTGACCCTGTCCTGGTCAAACAGTTAGAAGATGGAGGGATGGACAGACAGATGGATTATAAACTGCCAGTCACAAAGCATTGATGTGACTATCATTCTGACAGCTGTCTAAAACCAGAAACAAAGAAAATAACAAAACAATACTGATTTTTGTAAAGTTGACAAATCTCCGGAAATTCTTCTTTAAAAAAGAATTGATTTGCCCTCTAAGAAAGAGTGTAAAAAACATTTACAAGGTGAGAAAAATTACAAGTGCAGTTTCAATCTGCATCATTTAGCCCCCAGTGAACCATGTAGCTGGGATAAGGTACTGACTGACTGACTGTTAAAGTGACACTTTTCTCCTTATATATAAAAAACCAGTATCATTTCCTTGAGCGCAAATCCATTCTTTTAATTATCCACCTCAGGCTGACATGTGAGAGAGGAAAAGTCTCTCCTGCACTGTCCATATCTGTCTGAGTACGTGGCCTCACGCCGTGTTGGAGGTGAGCGTTTGACTTTGTTTTGGTATCTTAGTTGCCTTCCATTAGGAAGCCCTGTTCTCTTTTGAATCCATATAAAAGGTACCTTTACTAAGCAACGACCTTCCAGGAGTACAGAGCGAAATCCAGCTCTTCTGCAATGCTGTCTGTAGAGAAATGCCTCTGAGTCCTCCACCTTCACTCAAGGAGAACTCGACTCTGACAAACAAGGCTTCTTGATAACATAAATATAACATGATAACACGGGGGCAAGCTATGGAACAAGATGAAGTGAGAAGATGATAGGTACAAAACAACAGGCAGCACTGTGTTTATGAGTGGCGGTCATATTGAACCTGCTGTGGGGGGGTGCTGGAGATCATCGAGAACAAAATAGAAAATAAACGTAGGGTCAGCTTCTCCACACACCCCCACCTTGGTCCTGAATCAGACCGGATGCTGCTCACCTCAGAGGGGGGGCGTTCCGTCACGTCATCACTCTGAAAGAAGAAGCCTCCAGCCGCTAACCACTTTCGACAGTGTCATGACATCATTGATCATGTAGAGTAACACTGAGTGCTCAGCGGTGTTTCTCTGTTATACCTCCCTCAAAATGGCTACTACCTTTCGGACGCTTTCTGCACACACAGAGCCGAGGCCTGTGGATGAACGGCTCCCATCTTCCATGCTGTATTCACTGGAAGCTGGCAGTTATCCAGAGGCTGCTCTCCGTGCCGAGAGGGAAAATCACGGTGCTTCTACTCCCGTGGGGTAATTGAGAGCTTCTTAGCGTGTGTGTCGTTCCAGTGCGCAGGGCAGCCACGGAATACGCCGAAACAGCACGCCATTTTCACGAGCGCTACTGCTATCGGGTGAATGGTGGTGCTTCACAAACCTATACTCAATCTGAGAAGCATTCTGCATTTGACAGAGCACCAATTGAGATGGATCTAAATGTAAAGGTTTACTGAGATAGTTTTAATAGAACCTCATGTATGTAAACATTCCAGAAGTCTTTTTTATCTTGCTCTGGTATCCTGTCTGGGGTGTAGCTCAGCTGTCTGCCCTGTCCATCTTGAGATAGACTCCCCCCCACTTCACAACCCAGAGCAGGATTAGGTTGGCTATAGAGCACTGTATTGTAAATACAGAACATAATACCAGCATGTGACAGTGTATTTGACCTGTAGTCATTTTCGTCTGTGGCAACATCCAAAATACATAAGCATGATATTATAACACTGAGTCACAGTCAGTCATTACTGACAGATTCAGCAAGTCTGTGATTCTCCCAGGTCACCATTCACAAAGACAGCATATCTCCCAGTAAAGAAGACGGATGTGTCAAACGCTGAGCCCCATCCACCTTCAACCCCACTTTGCAGTGTCATAGCTGGAAGGCAAGTAAAAGCCTGAATGCTCAGCCTGATAAGAGAGTAGCTTGCAGACACCTTGCTGGGTGTGGGGATCATGCTTCTAGCTACAGACAGATGCATGTGAGGCCCAGAACGGCTAAGGCAATGAACACATGGGCACAGCATGAGAATGGGAAAAAAACACCGAAGTCTCATTCTTTCTGGGTCCTAATGGAGAACATCATACACATCAGCCAGCAGCACACAGAAGGAATATGAGAAACAGCTCAGCGCTTAGAAACGTCGCTACCAAAGGCCGTTACACAGGCTGGCAGGCAGATCTGCAGTACATGGTGACTGTACAGGTGTCCAATATTAAAGTTTCGTAAAATCAGAGCGGTCTTGGAATAAGCATCTTTAAGAGGTTAATCAGCTTCACACGAGTTCCTTTGATCCCACCAGGACCACCCTCGATTTCACTCCACTGCCTAGGATTCAGAAGAAGGCCTCAACAATCAACCAAAGAAATGACAAAATGGTTTAGCAAGGGATTTGCACCATTCGTGGTACAATCTGAAGGAAAAATGACTGCCCATCGTGTGAATAGTCTCCACAGAATCACTGTGGATTTCGGCTCTTGTACCTTAGATTGGTGGCAGTCGTGTGTCAGACTGTCTCCAGATTTTGATGGATCTTTACATGCAGCACGATCGCCTGGATCAACACCCCCAGCTCTCCCCCAGAGCTGCTGCCTTTACGTCACAAATCGGCTTCTGTGACCTAACGTCCTGCGTCCCCTCGGCGTAGAAAAGCTGTGGGGTGCCGCTGTCAACCAGCTCCTCCACCAACCCTCCGCCTTGTCACGTTTCAGGAAGGCCTGCCTAAAAACGGAAGCAGCGCTTGCAGGCTCTGCTGTGAAGTGAGACACGGTGAGAGCTGCCAGATCTATCCATGCACCACTCCGTCCCTGGCTGGAGCCCAGAATGAGGCACCGATGCTCTGGATCGCTGGCTTTCAAGAGAACGGATATCAGCGCCTGGCATTGCCACAGCAGTCCAACACACCTGAAGGATGGCATTTAACCATGAGATTGTGTAACGTACCGGAAAAGACAGGATGCATTCAGATATGCTCAGCTCTGCAGCCCAAATAAACTGTATCACCTTCCTGCTCTTCACATCACATTGTCATGAGAGTCTAGGCCAGTGTGCCCCAATCTTGCCCAAATCAGGCTACAAACTACTAAAAAACAAAGCTGGATTGGGGCTGGAACATTGGCCCCATGTCTCCCTCCATCCAAGCATGCCTGCCTCAGTATTTTCCCACGGATATTCACTAGCTGCATAACCAAGGTGCTTACAAAGAAATCCGCTTTCAAATCCACAGCTCCGAGCACCTGGCACGATTTTCTTATTTCGTGGACTCCGTGAAGCGCTCAGTGAGACGCTTCCAGGAATGAATATCGCAGCAGACAGCTCCAGTTCTCCCGCAGCATTTGCCCTCTTACCGAGAACCGTTATCCCGAAATGCTTCGTGCCGTCTCTCTTTTCGAGTACGCCCGTTTGACCTCTTGTTCCGATCCTGAGCCGCAAGCACCTGTCCGCAGATGAATGGAAGATGAAAGACGATAATCCATACTAATCCATACTAATTGCATTTTCCGTGGGGATCGTCACTGCTGTACGGAGCCGAACCTTTGACCTTCATAAATCTCACATATTAAATCGCATTTTCCACTTAATGCAATTTGCAGTTTATTCGCATGCTCTGACAGGCGTGTGGCTCTGGCCTCTCCCAGCTGCATGCGCATAGTGCTTTCTAAATTTAGTGCAAAAGGGTTAGCGGCTGTATAGCGATGCGGCCTGTGGGGTGGAGCCCACAGCTCTGTTTCAGCACACTGGACAGCTGGACAGCTTCCGCCACTGCTGTCCCCCCGAATTGTGGCTCTGCCCCGTTATCCAGATGAAAAGCCCACCAGGCACATGAGCCCCCCACAGCTCCACAGTGTCATTTGTCTGGCCTCTGTGTCGACGTGCAGCACGGCTGTGTCCGTTCCCATACAGCAGCCGTTTCTGGGTAAAGGTTTGATTTTGGCAGGTAAACAAGAAAGAAAGATGAATTGGAGGGAGCGGCAGACCGACTTCACACTGTGGGAGTCGACACCGCACATTCTCTACGCGACTAGCAGCATAAGACAGATGCTGGGAGCTACAACAGGGATGGTGTGGAGAAAAGTTACTAAACATGATAATGATCCTATTTATAGAGATCATACAACCAGGAAGAGGGACATACTAAAGGCATGAAGCCATGCTAAGAACCTATTTGGTGTTGTGTAAGATTCAGACTCAAAGGAACACACACAGCTAACATGTCCTGAAGAAGCAGACCATAGCCAGCATCTCAGCACTGGGCTCCCAGTATGACGAGGACTGCGGTGTGCAAACACCAACCTCCAGGGCATCTGCAGCTACAAGCAGGCCAGTGTGCGTGAGTGAACATCTCCCCAGCCCGCTTCTCAAGATCTGAAGAAGAATATGCTGCTTTTCCTGTCCTCTGCATTTCATCCGGAATTTTCTGTGGAGATTATGAGAGGGGTCATAAGACCCCCGAAGAAAAGCCATCAGCTCTGCTCCAACTCTTTTATGCAGTCACACACGAATCTAGAAATATCAGCTGCTCACCACATGCCATCTGCAGCCTGTCTCCATGGCTATTCTTGAGGATGTCTTAACATTGTGGGGGAGAGCGGTCAACAACCACCTTCTGACAGCCAGGTTCGAGTGTTCCAGAGGATTCCACACCAAAAAGAAAATTTATCAGAGGGTACATTCCCACACACACCTACACCTACAACCGAAGTCTGAAAAGCTCCATCCTTATGAAACATTGTTCCACTCACAACCTGCCCGGAATCGCTTCATTATTGGATAGCACAGGAAGCTATACAATTAAATGGGTGTCTTGCAGGAACACTAGGGGGCAGCACATCACCGAAAAGTGTGGGCTGAGAAGAGGCCGTCTCTCAAAACACCCTGCGACATCATTTTTCTCGGACACGTTTGCAAATGCAGACATTACACCAAGGTATAGCGGCGCCCCGCAGGTGTGATGCTCACGAACGAGGCTGAAAGTATAGTGAAGCTCTTGTCTCACCTCCTGCTGTAGGCTTTACTAACATTCGTCTTCCCCGCAGTTCTGGAAAGTTTGCGAGTGATGGGTGGCGCGTGCCGAAGTGAAATCTCACAACCCACCACAACGACACTCCGTAAAACGCGACTGAATCAGCGACCCTGGCAGAAGTATGTTGAAGGTCACTTGTTGTCCCCATCCTACGCTGGGCCGGGTTCTGCTCCTGGCAGTAATAAAAACTTGGCAAGCTCTCGCTGTGCTCTGTCATGTTCACCCTCCCTGGAAATGTTGGTCTCCCTGCCACTCTGTGGCACTCTGCCCCCCCCCCAGCCTCCTACGGCTCTTATTATTTTTCCAGGACTGATTTCTGGCTGGGCGAACCTGTGGGCAGAGGCTGGGATTCCTTTCAGAAGGTGAAGCGCTCACCTGTCGGTGCCATAAACCCAGCGCAAAGACCCAGGGGGGCCCAGATAAAGCCTACACATGATGTCTGAAAGCAGGCCGTGGGAGCAAATACCTGTCACCTCTGGCTATTATGGTCTGTTAAGTGCACAAATGTACATTTCCCTGTATCACTTGAGCCAGAATGGACTGCCAGGTTCTCCCCTCAGCTTTAGCGATATGCTAAGATTTTTTTCTGAGATTGGGAGGATGTAATGAATGCAGCTGTGAGAGCACAGAAAGATCCAAAATGCTGCAATATGACAAGAAATGCTGATTATACCAGAAGTAAAAACTACACTTAAAAATCCAAATTCAAGTGGAATTTAAAAAGACCTTTCATACTCCATGAGACATTGAAAAGTGTGAAATTAGCATCATACTGGTGGCCTCCATAAATTTTATGCTTTCTGTAACATTGATTTTGTCACTTTTTTCTGGGATGCGGTGTACAGCTTGAAGCCTGGAAATGTTTCGCACTCTTTTCAGGGGGAGAAGGTCAATGTACTCCACGTCTACTTCTGCTTTTCCCAATTCCGGGGACAGCATGTAGCAGAGTAGCACTCGGGAGACGGCGGTGAGTTCCCATGCCATAATTCACCATGACATTACGAGAACCAGCGCCCGAGCTAACAGCGAAAGGTGGAAGTTCTATGGGGAAGATTTTCTCTACTGTCAGTTTGCTGCTGCTTGAAGTCTTAGCACATTTTCTACATATTTGTTCATAAAAATGCTTAAACCTCAGATGAGAAACATTATTCCAGATTCCTCTTCAGTCTGGCTCGCCGTCAAACTGCTCATGCAAACATTCAAGGAACATTCAGAAAGTCGGGTTTGGCCGCTGTCTCTGGAGAACTGGTCCCATGTGGCTTACTGCATAGTCCAAAATGCTGTGGATCTCCCAGAGCAGGAAGTCCTAGAGGTTCTTTAGTTCGGTCATCAGGGCTTCCAAAAAACTGTTCTGAATGACCCAACGTTCTAGTGGAACCAGGCGCAGTGAGACAATATCTGTGGTTTGTCACTGCCTTCACTGTCACACCAGCTTTCAGAGACGATCTGTCTGAAAAGCATCAAGCTCACAGCTGTAAGAGGAGAGACATTTAAAAATGCATGATTAGGCTTGGATTTTGCTGTTATTGTCAAAAAAACACACAATAGAGACATACTTCAAGATATGACGATAAAGGAACATGACTGAGGCATTGAGCGTGGAGCGCAGCCATTTTTGATGGCTCTGTACTGGTGCCAGATTAGAACCTGGTACAGGGTTGAAGTGGCACCAGCGTTCCCAGGTCAACGTCACACTTTAATTGAAGGACAAGTGTGATAATCAACAGGACAGGGGTGGAATGCTGGTGTGATCACATGGTTGTCACATAGCAAAATCCAAAACGAACATCTGTGTATGCCTGCTAGACTAGATAGAACCTCCAAAAAAAATCTGAGCAGTAGAATATAAAATATATATAAATATAATATATATTTTTTCTGGCTGTTTCCTCATACTAATGCTGCCTCTTCTCTCAAGCTCATAGAGGTTAATGCGGTATCACACAGCAACATGTTTAATGTCCTCAATATAATCATTCCTGATGGAAATGTTCAGAACTTCAAGCACAGCATTTCAAATATATTAATCACTGATGACTTTAAAAGGAAAAATATGGTGAGGATATGATCTGTTCTATGGCATAGGTACTTCTGAAACAGCAGATTTGCCAAGGGTAAAATGGCAAACTGTAATGTCTAAAGATTTTTGTTCAAATTTGGGAGCCAAGTGACTATAACCCTAATCACGCTCATCTCCCTGCTGGGAGATGGTTCAGCTGTAAGATAGATAATAAAACAGAACAGAGATATCAGAGAAGACCCCTCAGCCATCCTACATCAGAGGAGACCCCCAGCCTTACAGCATCAGAGGAGACCCCCTAACCTTACAACATCAGAGAAGACCAGCCAGCCTACGTCAGAGGAGACCCCCAGCATTTCTTCGCCAGAGGAAACCCCCCAGCCTTCCTAGATCAGAGGAAACCCCCTAGCCTTACTACATCAGAGGAGACCCCAGGCATTCCTACATCAGAGGAAACCCCCCAGCCTTCCTAGATCAGAGGAAACCCCCCAGCCTTACTACGTCAGAGGAGACCCCCAGCCTTCCTACATTAGAGGAGACCCCCTGCTTACTACGTCAGAGGAGACCCCCGCTTACTACGTCAGAGAAGACCACCCAGCCATCCTATGTCAGAGGAGACCCCTCCAGCCTTCCTATGTCAGACAAGACCCCCTAGCCTTCTTATGTCAGAGGAGACCCTCAGCCTTCCTATGTCAGAGGAGACCCCAGCCTTCCTTCTCATTAACAACACCGTAAGAAATCTTCTCCCACCCCACCGACTTTGCACCAGTAGTATTCCTCACTACCATGAACATATCAGCATGAGTCTGTCTTTCATTAGAAAGTACCTGCTACTGCATTTTGCCCGGGTGTCAAGTGAGGTTGGGTCCAAAGCAGCTCCTGAGCACTCCAGCACTCTCATCAAAAGAAGCAATCGTGGACGCCTTAGCATCTCAGAGGGGAATGGCAAACATTCACAAGTGGGACAGCAGCCTGGAATGGACATGGCCTAGTGAAGCCTCAAGCCATGCATCCACAGAGTTCTGATTGGCTTCACTGCTTAATCCCCCAGCAATGAATTCATTCATATTCCCCACATTCAGATTTATATTCCCTAAACTCCCTGGAAACCGGAGGCACGCATGGAGGTATTTAGCAATAATCAGTGTCGGGCTGCTTGACGATGCCGTTTACCCTCCATTGTCCACTTCCCCCTACAGAGTACATCCATTTCATCAGTCTCTCGCTTTGCTGTCCCACTGTTTGCTAATGGGGATTTGTCAAGGAAGACGGAGAACAGCTGGTGTCCTCTGGCGATTGGTGGGAGACTAAACAAATACACAAACAGACAGCACGTCTCTCCGTTTGCCTTGGAGAAAGAAGGAAGGAAGACAGCCCAGCACTACAGAGCAACCAATCTGAGCATGCTGGGAAGAGCTGTCAATGTACAACTGCAACCCTAAGGCACAGCTTCCCACTGCCTAGGCTTCTCATCCAGTCTGGTCGTTTTTTGTGAGACCTTTACCATGAAATCTCGGTGAAAACTGGGCCCAGGGGCCAACCCAGAGAAGAAGAAAAATCTTCACACAACCCACCCAGGAAGAGAGTTTCACAAATACACCTCAAGTCCAAACCCCGTGAATTAGGGCACATTGCTGAAAAGGAAGTTACAGAAGGCGTGATCCTTAGTGAAGGTTCCTGCATCACACCAAGCACAGAGGATTTGGTCCTGGTCTGGGCAACACAGGAGATCCAAAGTGAATTAAGGCCGAAGGTTCAGTTCGCTTTGAGAGGAGCTGCATTTCTCTGCCATGTATACAAACACAATATCCTGTATTTCCATACAATTCACGGGATGTTCACTGCAGTAATGAAAGCAGTCAATTTCATTTATTCAGCTGAGAAATTGGCACTTCAGGAATGAATTTCGGGACGGGGTTGCTCAGGTCTGTGCCCGTGCTTTCCTTTTATTTGTGTATTGCGAGAATGGTGACTATTGTGGTATCCTTGTTCTGAATTGCAAATAGTGTAACATTTCACTTGTCTAATGATCCAGCATAAGAAGGACTGTACTTTTCGGAGAACTCTTACCGTCTCTTTAAAAGAGAGAGAACAATGACTGAGAATGTCAGCCAGAACACCTAGAACCTGACTGTGTAGCTGTTCCACATAGGCGCTCTGCTCCTTTTTACGACACATGGCGTGCATAAAAGGTAGCGACCCTTTTAGGGGAGATGGTTACCTCCTCTGAACCTTTCATTTCATGGCCTGTAAGCAGTTCTTTTTCTTCCTACTTACGCATTATGACTTTTTTGGAACAGGTTTACCATTTGTCAAGTGCTTCTTTTTTTCCACACTTCCTCCTGCATACTGGCTTCAGACCGGATGACTGTTTTGTCCACTCGATTTGAAGTCTTTCTAGAAAATCACGTGACGTTGCACCATAACCACGTGACCCTCAGGAGACGTCTGCTGACATGCAGCTGTATCCCTAAGAGACGTTCGCATACCCACACCAGACTCCTCCGCAGGCTACACTGTGCACTCACAACCTAGTCTGGTTTCTGTTAAAATCTGGAATGGTGAATATTCAAAACAGAAGCACTAAACATGGCTCCATATGGCCAAAAATGCTAATTATTTCTCAGAACTGAAACATGCAAAGCAAGTTTTACTGACAAACTGATTACCAAAGTAAATGATTTAAATCTTTCCAGATTTATATTTTCAAACTTTACCAGATGACTAGCTCTGTTTGGCCACAGGACGTCGATGATCAAGAAAGCAAAAAGATTTCAGGCATCGCTATAGAGGGAGTACTTTGTAATGTGGTGCTGCAATATCCAAAATTCTTTCCAGAGGATCTTGTGAGCAATTTGTTTTGACACACACAGGATCAATTAGCTGAATGGGCATAAAAAAAAGACAAAAATGACTACACAGAGTGAGCCAGGGTGTATCTCTGCAGAGTGCTTCTCGATTTACCGAGCCATTAGTCAGCACAGGTGCAGTCACTGTCATCCACAAGCTAATGAAACAATTAACCATGGAACAGCTGGAAGTGAGGGAGATGACATCATACATCTGGTCATTTAAGGAATTATCGTTAACAGTCAAATAAATCTTCCAGCTAACAAGACAAGCAGAGTTCTGTCCACCACTGTTCAACTACAATACCAGTGGAATATGAAATGTACGTTGATTGTAGATATGACACCATTATTTTTCATATGCTGAATGATTGACTTTAGGGTTAAACTTGGAAACCTACCACAGCTGAATATATGTGACCGTCAAAGGCTGGAAGAAAAAAAATATCAAATGGATTCACACGAAGAGATGGATTTAATTCTTAGGATGAAAAAGTGTGTGTCTGCTTCCTGCAGAATCAACAGAAACTGCTTGGTTTTTCGCATTGTGGTAAATCCTCAGGCCGACTTAAAAAAATGTGCTTTAATGATTGATAGGCCCTTTCTAAAACCCCTTTATCCAAGTCTTCACTGTAGCTTCTCCATAAAATCACATTCCCATGGGAATATGATTTCAGTGTAATAAAACCACACTCCTGCCATGGGAGGTGCCAATAATGCAGCTGAAATTGTCACTAATATTAAATACATTTACTGGCAGTATTTTACAAAAGCATCATACATGTTTTGTGAATTATAGACATCTGTGTGTGTTTTGGCTGAATTAAATAGACTGATCAAGGGCCCTCAATGCTGAGATGCCTGTTAATGAAAGGTTATATTCATAAATAAGATAAACTTAAACCATAACACCCCATCCCCCACTTGCAAGTCACCATCATCCCATCCAGGGTGTCCCCCAAGACATCCCCTCCAGGCTGTCCCTCACCCTGTAACACATAGGCAATTCTAGACCCTTCTCAGCCACCCTAAAAAGTTCTGGTCCATTTATGTGGTTGGTTCCTGAAAACATGAAATCTGACACATTTACAAATAAAACCAAAACCGCTTATCATTTCTTCTATTTTCTATTTACATACGTATCATTGCCCTCCCCCCATCTGAGGATTTCCTTTATGTTCTTATGTATACGCGAAGCTCAAAGGCGGGCTTTTTTTTAACTGGATTATGGTTTGAAAGATGAATTACATGACGCCAGCGACACACAGTAAGTTTATTATTTGGATATTGCATAATTCAGTGTAGTAAAATACTGAATTAAATACATGGACTTAAATCATGTTGGTTAATCATGTTATGGCCGTCTACTTTGTAACTGAATACATTTTTGTATGAAATAATGTTTTATCTGCCACTGAACGTCTATTAAAACAAACTATAACAGTCAAAATAACGTAAAAATTTTTGGTAACGTTAGCCTAATTAAATGTCTGTTTCCTCATAGATGGATATAAGAAAGTTTGTTATATCAGGTCAGCAGCAGGCAGGTGTGTATTGTAAAGCTTGATCCATGCGAAGGTGGTCTTAGCGGTGGGGGGGGGGGGTCTGTTCTCTTTCTCCGCGTTTGGTGTCATTACTGATACTTGCTGTGGACTGTGCTTCATAGCCTTATATAAGAAACATAAGCAAGTATTTCCTTTATGTATTTTTTAAGAAGGCAGAAGTTACTGTTAGTTAGCCCATTAGAAAAGAATGGACCATAGCTTAGGGTATTACAGAAGGATTTGATTCCTATGGCTTTGTTTAACTCACTAAGGGCTGAGCCCCCCTAAAAGTCAAATCCTAAAATCGCCCCAGCTGTAATGTAATAGGTTCTGGAGTCACCGTAACCCTGCACTGTGGATAAGTGGTTATAGAAGATGGAATTTCAAAATAATATTTTCTTCTGATAACAACAAGCGCTAATGTGCTAAGCTTGTTGAACACAGTGGATAAAACCATCGACAGGAATGCCATGAAATAGCAGGATAATCTCGACGTGGGTGGGAGGTGTTCTGCCTGCCTCCTATTTGTATCTCAAATCACCGTAATGGTGTGCAAATTGAACGGCAGCCTGATCTGATGAGATTACCATCCTTCAGAACAATGTCTAAGTGATCACAGGAAACCAAGGTTATGAATTAGGCAATAGATGAGGAGGACAGCAAGGAAAAAAAACTGCAAAAACACAAAGAATCCCAGATGGTAAGCAGCATTGAGGTCATTTCACTGGGCATGCATTATGAAGGGGTGAGTCTGGCCCCCCAAATCACTCAGCTTCCATTGAATATTACATCACATTACGGCCTTTAATATTCTGTCCTGTGTGCATTTCAATTCAATTCAATTTTATTTATATAGCGCCTTTAACAAGAAGCACTGTCACAAAGCGCTTTACATAGTCCTAGGCCCAGGGTCCCCAGAGAGTAAACCAAAGGCAACAGTGGTAAGAAAAACTCCCTTGAGAGGAAAAAATCTTGGGACGAACCAGACTCAAGGGGGAAACCCATCCTCCTCTGACCAGCACTGGGCAGGACAAATTCATTAGCACAACTGAAAACAATGATGTATAAAAGTTAAGACAGCAGGGTATTTGAGGATGCAGCTCATTGATCATCATTTAAGAGCAGGTTTGGTTGCTCAGTAGGCAGCAAGCCGGTCACCATGGACAGCTGAAGTGGAAGGATGGTGTGGTAGGCCAGCAGATAATACGAGGATCTCCTGAATCCAACCCTCCGAAAGAAGCACCCCAAAGAGGGGGGTGTGGGGGAAAGAGAATGTGTATGAGCAGAGCATCAATTTAAGGCAACAGAATAATTGCAAATAAAATAGCAAGAGCCCCGGCATAACTATATATGGCAGCATAACTATGAGGGAGAGGCCAGTGGGGACACAGGCATGAGGAATCCTTTAATGCCAGCATTCCAACAACACACAGTACATGCAAAGCAGGAGTGACAGCATTGACAGAACAGTTCATCCAAAGTCAATGACACTGATCCCCACCCAGCTCTACACCTCAGTCTATAGCCTAGTTGGGGAGCAAGTAGCTACCTAAGGTCTCTGTAAGCTAGACTAAAAAGGTGCATTTTAAGCCTTAAAGATAGAGAATGAGCCAGAGTACCACACTGCTGCTGGAAGACTATTCCACAGCTGTGGAGCTCTGTAGGAGAATGCTCTGCAGCCCAACGTCGCTTTTTTCACTCTTGGGACTAATAAATAGCCTGCCCCCTGAAAGCGAAGCAAATGGGGGGGGAGTAAGGAACCAAAAGATCAGACAGATATTCTGGAGCCAAACCATGCAAGGCATTATAGGTAAGTAAAGATGGAAGCCAATGTAAACATGACAATATAGAACTAATACGATCGAACTTCCAAGTTCCAGTTAGCACTCTTGCTGCAGCATTATGCACTAGCTGGACTCTGTGTAACAACCCAGATTTACATCCAGAAAACAGAGCATTGCAATAGTCCAATCTAGAGCTGATAAAAGCATAAGTTAGCTTCTCAGCATCATCGAAGGACAACATTTTCCGAACCTTGGCTACATTCCTCAGATGGAAAAAAGCTGTTCTAGTGATATTCCAAATGTGAGCATCAAAACACAGGTCTGGGTCAACTAAGAGACCAAGATTTCTAACCAATATGCTTGGTTTAATTGAGCATCCATTAAATTTAACATCAATTTGTTCTCGAAGCACTCTAGGACCAAGCAGCATAACTTCTATTTTATCTTCATTTAGGAGCAAGAAGTTTCTGGCCGTCCAGCTCCTAAAATCTAATAGACAATTTTCAATCTTTGACAGATGAGGCAATTTACCAGGTTTACCTGATACGTATAGTTGTGTGTCATCAGCATAGGAGTGGAAGTTAATACCATGTTTTGTAATTATGTCACCAAGTGGCAGCATATACAAGGTGAACAGCAGCAGGCCCAACACAGATCCTTGTGGAACACCACATCTAACTCTGCTACAATCAGAGGATTCATTGTTGACATGAACAAACTGGTAGCGGTCAGTGAGATAGGACCGGAGCCAGAACAGTGCCTGCACTGTAATACCAACTAGAGATTCTAGTCAGTCTAAAAGAATGTCATTTATGTCACATTTGTTTCTGGTCTGCTCTGCAAGTAGCACATCTTGCAGATTAGCGGCACCTCTAATGATAGGTTCCTTTCTCTCACGTGAGAGATGTCGGATGGAGAAGAAGGAGAGAAAGCAAAGAGGGGTGCTGGGGGCCAACCGCAAGCAAACTGCTGGTAAAAGCTGGAAGACCTCGGCCCATGTACAAGCAGCCAGACGCCATCTTTGTGCTCTCGGGTTTTATTACCCTGTCCTGTGATGCTCTAATATGCGCCTTCTTTTCCTGAACGAAACTCTCATTACATCAAATCAGGCCCGGCAACCAGTTATGAACACAGGGCAGCCATGTGATTGGACGATTTTACTGTCCATCACGTAACATAGTCCAATGAGAAGATGAGGGAAGTTTAGAGGATCAAGCTGCTGGAATTTATGTGCTGTAACCGTTTGTTTAGTAATCAGTGAAAAATAAACCTTTCCAAAGCACAAAAACAAAAAGTTGGAAATTTGAGATTATGATGATGTTTATAAAGTTAAACAAGGGCCTGGCAAGTACAAAAAAAAAAATTGGCAAACCAAGGAAGCTAATAAAAAACACATTTAGGGCATAATATGTTGTGCTTGATGGAGCACATACCTGCTCAAAACACAAATGAAAGTCTTAAGGCTCTTTATGAGCTTGAGTTATGGCTCTTGACAAACCCCAGATATCGCTAATCTATCGTGATTAATATCTAGCCCTTCGGAGAATCTTCCATCCAAATGTTCTTGAGACGCCGTGTTCTCATATTTGCCGGTGAGGGGTTTTACGCAGTGCACATAACAGAGCCCCCTCCGCACACTTTGAATCAGGCACCCCGGGTAGTGTGGAGAGCTCAGCGTTGGTGGGGCTACTCTTATAGGAGGAGCATCAGCAGCCTGATTGCCACTCTGCACGACGTCCGACAAGCATTTCTCGCAGGAACTGTGACAGCCAGCTGCTGGTGGTACTAACCTCACCGAGTGGTGGGGAGGTGGTCTCCATTCTGGTCTTTTCTCCCCACTGCTGTCACTTCTGCTGTAATTTAAATTTTTTTTTGATCCTTGACTGCCCCATTAGTGCGCTGGTTCCAGTTTGGGTGTGACCACACTTCACAAGAGGTCTGTCAGAGCAGGCCACTGCAGAACCACGTGTGACTTCTGCTATGGGTTTCCGGGTCCATGCTGCTGCCCCCTACAGTCCGAGACAACCATTTGGTATCAAGGGGCAATGATGACATTTGCCAAGTGGAGATTCCTTCTCTGGTGTCTTTATGAGAAATACAGCACAGACGGGCAGCCTGGCTCTCACTGCTGTGGAGCAAAACACAGGGATCCTACCACCACTGGACAGCTAACCATGATATTGTACGACCACTGGATAGCTAATTTTAATGCCCTCCCACCATTGAACAGTTAATCGTAATATCCGATGACCAGTGGTCATATCCCACTGAATAAAACATAAAACTCTTAAGTGCATAGGTTTGGATAAGTGAGTCAGCTAAGCATTTGTCTCACCTGAAAACTGAGTAACAATGTATTCAAAACAGGGCTGCCAAATGATTAAAATGTTTAATTGCATTTAATCTCATGATGCTATGCATTTAATCATGATAAATGGCAATTCATTATTTGCTCAAATTTGACCCCTTAAGAAATATGATTCTATCAATATTATTTTCTTGTTTTTCTACTGCAGTCTCTGTAAAGCACTTTGAATTGACTCTGTGTATGAAATGTACTATATAAATAACTGGCTTGCCTATTTAAAAGCAGTGCATCATCAGAGTGTATTCATTTTTTTATATAATTCAATAACATTCCCTCAGATAACATTCGGTGCATTTTCTGGTGAAATATTATAAAGAGGCCTCCAACTGGGTAAAATATGGTAAAGGACATCTGAGAGCTAAGATGACCTGAGAAAGACTGAAAAGAGGGATTAAAACTTCTCCTCCAGTCAATTTAAACAGTGATGAGCGACAGAGAAAGTACCAGCCAAAATAAAGTATGCATAAAGGTTGGGTTTAATTACTTCATCATTGCAGCGTAATGCTCTGTAATTAAGTAAAATTAAGAATCCCTGAAAGGGATAGATAATGGTTAATTAAGGCAATCCAAAAAATGTCTCATATCATTTTGGACTCTTGGGTATTTTTTTTTTTTTAGATGTCTACTACAGCCGGTTCCTTAAAAACACCTTTTCATGAGCATGAAACATTCTTAAGAAGCCCATGCCCTCATCGCTGAGGCAACCTGCTTTGTCAAGGGGTGACGAAAAGTCAGGTCAACTTATAAAGGCAACAATGAATTCGGAGCCTGACCTGTTTCCCTCTCAGGGGTGATAGACCAATATGTGCTAATTCATATTTACCGAATTAATTATACTGTATGCCATTCCAGGAAAGTCCCATTGGAGATATACCCTCACATTCCAGGAACTGCAAGTGCATTTTTCTGCAGGCAGTAAAGCAGGTGTCTTATTGCATCCATAATCCCATTAGGGATTGCGATAAAACATCCACTACCCAGAATTCCACAGGGCCAAGGGAATTTAATTGAGTAAGGTGTTGATGAGGTAGGAGAACAAGGGAGAGGTGGAGCGGGTCTGCCCTCGACCTGCTCCTTTGATGGATAAACCTAATCGCAGTATTAGCCAGAGAGCCCAAGATAGACAGCCTCCAACCCCACAGAGCCAGAGGACTGGCTAGGTCCCGGGGCTCTCTTGGACAACAGCCATGCTCGCTTAGACGTATGCCGCACCAGCGGTGGGTGGGTCTCGCTAATGAAGCGCTAATGCAGGTCAACCGTGTGTACAGCATGTGTGATGTCCAGGGTTACCGTGTGTGCTCTAGTGTGCCACATGGTACCTTCCTTTTTAAAGGTACACACACAGAAAAAGCCTGCAACACATCAAGGAGTTCTGTGTGATTAAAAAAACCACCACTGAAGGCTTCTTCAGAATGCAGAAGACACTGGTGAGTACTAAGGGCAATATACAAGTGAATAAAAAGCAAATGTACAGAAATCATTGAGTGCTGTATGTTTAATGACGGTTTGTCACAGGCTGGGGAGTTTGGAAGGCCATGACAGGTGGCAGGTTATGATAACGACCACGGTAATTAACTCAAATGAAGGAGGATTAACACAAAGTGTCAACGTGCACTTAGGCGAAAGCATAACGAGACCCACGTTTCCAAAATTTACAGTGTCCAACTCATAATGCTCCTCTTACACCAGGGTTTTGCTGTAATCTTTCGATACAGAAGTATTCAAGGAAGCGTTTCCAAAAATAAGTGATCTTCCAGGGAGTTCTGATGTTAGACCTTAGATTAGCTTCCCTTACACAGCTCATTGTGCTGAATGATGGCGCGTTCTGTTCAGAGTCTGTTTTTGGTTAGGAGGTAAATGTACCACCTTTACAAGCAGTATGTTTCTCCGTTGCACGGCTGGCACGGCGACACAAAACCACCTCAGTGGCGCTGCGGTGCAGGGCCCACTAAAGTCTGCCTCACCTCACCGTCTGTAACACCTCATCCTTCCGCGGGGTACTGGACCATTATGAGAGTGCCATTCTGGTCACGTCGTACCATAAGCTGAGCGCCAGTGACCGTTGTTGGCCCTCCCCCCCGGCTCTCTGTGGCAGGCTCTCGGTAACACTGACACATGCGGAGGTCACACAGGACACGGCCCAGGCAGAACATGTGCTTTTAATGACACCTCTTATTTTTTCCCCCATGATGAAAAAATGCTGATGTCCAGTCAGGTCCTGGTGTCATAATAAAAGTTCTTCCCATCAGTATGGGCCGTGTGGCTCTGCTAACACTCAGAGAGAGCGAGAGCCGGGCGTGCTTTATGAACTCCAGCAGTAAAACAGCAGCACTCCAGTTCGTCAAGCGTAACTTCTGTAAATAGAAACTTCTGTGGGTGGGTGACTGTCAAAGACC
Source organism: Gymnarchus niloticus (assembly GCA_009936485.2). Classification (NCBI taxonomy): domain Eukaryota; kingdom Metazoa; phylum Chordata; class Actinopteri; order Osteoglossiformes; family Gymnarchidae; genus Gymnarchus; species Gymnarchus niloticus. Next base: position 4,395,133 of record JAACJT020000031.1, on the reverse strand, counting down.
CCTCTGCTGCTTCACGGCAACCAACATTTTTGTCCTGGTGAAGGTCCAGGTGAGAGTGACAATCCATGACAGCAATTAGTCTAATTCTAACTGGCCCACGGAGTTCAGAAATGCACAGTTGTCGTCTTAGGCCCCTCCCGCTGACCACCAAGGTTTCACAGTGCCATCAGTGATGTCACAACACTGACCTCTGGTGGATAATTGGCACACTGCATTTTCACAACATTTCCATTTCCCTTCCCAAGTTAGATTGTTGCCATGCTGATCTGTGAAGTGCGGGGTTCCTTGTTTAACACAACGAACTGAGATATACTTTTGCCAAGAAAAATCCAGCACATATCTGAAAAGCTGTTTTCAAAATGTATCTTCTGAGGTCTGCTAAGCCATGCTGAGATAGACTCAGCTGAAGCCTTGATGTCCACACAACAGCAATAAGACTAACTCTGGATACCGTGTCTCCCAGGAACCCTTAAACAGCAAGGTGTCACTAGCATCTCAGTTGGGACAATCGCGGCCAGCAGTCCACATTGTGGCTTATGTTTGTAGTACATCCTGCAGATACATGAGTAGATGCCAATAGGCTGAATGTAACAGGTGCTATCGTGCTGCAAGAGACCAGGGATGCCGGCATACGGGGCCCCCCACCAACAGTACCGAGACCAGCCGGCAGCCCAGAGTAGCTAGTTTAACGTTGCTCCCATCAGCAGCTTCACTAGGTTTAACCCGGCAGAGATCAGTAAATCATGGTAGTCCCACCCACCACAGCTTCGACAAGTCTCCTCCGACATCAAAGGAGCGGGAATAGCAGCAAAGTACAGAAGGTGGATGAGAAGTGGGGTCATGCCTTACTGTTCTTCTGTTACCCCATCGTGTCTCGGAGACTGGGGACTCGTGACTCTTCAATTCCTCAGCAGAGCAGCTGAAATGCCACTGAATCCCACCATCACAAATAAGGCAAACGTTCTCGTTCAGCATTGCCATCATCCTAACATCTTCTGAGCTGCTCCTGGACCGACGTACCTGGCTTCGGAAACAGGGACACATTGCACATGCATGAGTGACACACAGCGGCCGGGATTTAGCCGCCACACTCCACAGTGACAGGTATGTCTGTAGAAAAACTATTTTAAATGAATATTAGCTCATTTGAAGACTTGCTTGATAGACCACCCGTCTTTGCATGCTTGCATACCTCTTGTTTTTACACTGGCTTTCCTGATCAATTCCTTAATTCATGTCGTATTCAAAGGTTCCAGTGGCCCGGACCGAATCATATGTAGGAATTCTCACATTCTAGATTCATCAAAAGCCTGAAGCACACTGCAAGTGGCACACAACTCAAAGGCAATGTGTCCAATTTTACTAGACTAGGCTCACATTATCATCCGATTTCTGCTTAACCCTCCAAACCTTGTTATATTGCATCAAACTGAACTGGTTGCAGAGTGCCCTGAGTTTGTTTACTGATGCCATCTTGTACTGCAACACCCTCCAAGATCTCTGATCAGTAAGACCAACAGCTTCTCTGTGTGTTTAATCGTGCAGAGTATGTTTACTGTGTGGGGTTTCCTGTGACTCAGAATACCAGGGGGCCCACCTGATACTATGGGTCCATGGGAACTACTACCAACCCCCCAGCTGATCACCCAGGCCAAACGCAGGTCCTTCATGTCCAAATACTGTCAGAATCACCCAGCATCCCACTCACACTATCTGTCCAAACATCTGTCTAAAGTAATTGGAGACCAGCCACATTAATTAGGATTCCTGTGTTCTTCAATAAACCTTAATGAAGAGTTCTTTTCACAGCTTAAGGTTGTAATTAATAACAGGTCCAAAGGAGTCTACAAGCAGACTGACGTTGCATGCTCGCTTCTTTGAAGGAAAGAAACAATAGCAGGTTTCATTCCTTCATAATCTTCCATCCGGTTCTCCCTGAGCGATTCTCAGCTGTGCCCCAGTACTGTAAGCAGATTGCCAGGCAACAGAAACACCAGGAACAAAGTGCTTGATTCAGAAAGCCGAGAATTAAAACCCAGAGACGCCCAAGGACCGAAGTAAAATCAGGAGGGAAACTGAAGAGGAATGTAATATTTTATTTCCAAAGCAGAAAACAGTGGAAAATTATGAGGCAGATGTCCCTCGATGGACATCAACCTAACACCTTTACACAGGCCAGGGTAAGAGATGAATATGCTCTCTTATTGTCCATAAGCATTTCAATATTGTGTCAGTTAAATGCCAAATTCATTCATCTCTTCTTAGAGTGACATCTAATTGACATTGACTTTGGAGCACAACCAAACCTTCACCACATGACATGGCCTGGACACAAAGTACATGATGACATTTACATTTCATTTCTTTCAGATATTAATGTTCATTCAGCTTGGCCCAAAAGCTAAAATAAACAAAGTAACAAGCAGAAAATAAAGCAGGTCACGATGGTCAGAGCTGCTGTGCATGCTGCGGTCAAGGCGACCGTGAGCGGCAGGCTGTTTGACAGGACAGAGCGTGAAACTCCTCATCTATTTATCAGGACTAAGGTGCATGAAATTGGCTCTTAACCTCACAGTTAGGAGGTTTAATTGGAAATCATGGCTTTACAAAGTCGGGGGAGGGGAGAGTGTTACCCAAACCGCATGATAAATGAGGGAGGGGCCCCTAGGGGTCTCCGGATCAGCCAAAGGGAGAATTTACAGTCATAGAGGCAGAGGAGCATGGGGGTTAAGTAGATAGGCGGCAGAGGAAATGGCACCCATGCAGTAAATGGCAACCTACTGTGAGCTCCCACCTACTGGCTGACAGAATGGAAAGCTGCTCTAAAACAGAGATAGCCAAAACATTGGGGATGGAACACTCAATCAGGGAAGGGATGAGTGGCAAGAGGGAGGGGCACGAGGCTGGAGGTGGGATGAGTGGTAAGAGCAAGGGGTACCAGATCAGGGGCAGGATGAGTGACAAGGGGAAGGGGCACCAAATCAGGGGCCAGACAAGTGACAAATGGGAAGGGCACCCGATCGGGGAGCTGCAGGGAGGACAAGGGCACCTGATCAGGGGCAAGGGGCCAGGGGAAGGGCACCCAATCAGGGTTAGGCAAGTAATAAGGGGGAGGCAGGGCAACCAATCTTGGGGTGTGCCAAGGAACTTGAGGGTAAGGTATCCAGTCAAGGGGGTGGGAGGACAGGCACCCAATTAAGGTTTAGTTCTGTCCTCTAACTTATGAAGGACCAGGCTTTCTCAGAGGTTACTCTGAAAGCAGATGGCGACGACCTTCCTGCATTTATTATACACAACCATAAATGATAAACGCACTTTATCGTTAGTGACATCAAGTAGAGGACAGAGCCGAGCAAACCCACGGGGTCGGTGTGACGAGCCCGAAGACCTCTGGGAAGGGATGGCCTGTAATTCTGAAATAAATACCTGACCTCCTGTATCTGTCAGCTTTCTAATTACATTAGGATTAATTGGCCTGGGTCTACGGCACCAATGTAGAGGGAATTATGATATTAACTCGTGCTTCTGTGGCAAAGATTCTCTGGGGCTCTCTCATACTGCCCTGTTAATTAGACCTGTGTTTAAATGCAACAGACCATAAACACACCTGTGCATTAGAGGGCACTGTTTCCACCCTGAAGCATTTCAGAAAAATTTTATTATCCTTTTACTGTCCCAACCAACTTGTGATTTGTCTTTTTGAGTGAAAGTCTGCTCCTTATTAGTCCAAAGTGGCTGCCGTGGGGAAGGTGGACAGTGATGTGAAAGGCAGCCGTACCTTTGAGTCCCTGCGGACACCTCATCACGACACCACTGCCCTGGCTCTGTCTGCCAGCATTAATTACTGTACAGCGGGTCTTTGGGACTATACCACAATGCACAATTATCAGCCCCTGTGGATCTAATCTCTGCCCACCATCGCATGATTGTTATTCTCTCTATTAATTTCTGCACGATCCAAAGGGCAAAGCCACAAGACGCGCCATGTCTCAATTTCTCTCTTGTTGGAGTCACGGGTCTGCACAAGGCAACAAACTGCAATCTTAGAGACCGTCATCAAGTGGCCTCGCAGTCATGTGACAGCTTGATGTGGGGCTACATCATGCTAATGTGTCTGCCGGAGGAGGAACAGCAGAGAAAAGAAATGAGGACAGACTCATTCCTGCGTGACAGCAGGGGCTCCTCTAGAAGTGGCCTTGAGGACATGAAGAAGGACAGCCCTGTGTCCCCAAGGCCGCTACTTTGGTGACCACCCACTTTGCTTGACTAAAACCATAGTTCAAATTGTGACGTTTTCAGGAGTCTAAGAGATTGAAGTTACACACTCACTGACAGGACAAAAACAATCATCCTGCTGGGTGCTACAAAGTAGATGTTAAATTAGATACAAATCAAAAAATTAAAACTTCATCCAGGCTGTCTCCAACGATGCACAAAGGGATGAATTAAAATCAACACCATACAGGTTAAGAAATATTGAAATATTCGATCACAAAATACCATAGTGCATTCTACAGAAAAGGTAGCACTCTAAAACCAAAGTGTGGCAAAGTAGGCCCATATCAAGGCTACAAAAATGACGTCTCAAAGCCTACAGGAGGGAGCATTTGGGGCAGACAGAGTCTGCTTATAGACCAGCCAAACTCTGAAGACTCCATGACCCCAGACATGAGGGACAGATACGAGTACTGCAAGTCAGCCTTCTGCGACAGGTCTGGAGTAGATGCCCGATAAGTTTGCACCCAATTTACAGGTTATATGAACACTCCACGGCATGCGAATCTGCCTTTTTCGGCATAGGATGAACAATTCGGTGACAGAACTCTTCTGAGGAGATGAAACAAAAGCACACCCATGTTTCTTCTCTGAAGCACGGCTCACCACATTTTAAGCTGCAGCACATCTGACCATGTGCCTTACTGTCACATCAGACCAGGAAATGGTCTATTATTGTGAGAAATACGATTATTGTTATCAGTATGAAAAACAACCTTACATAGCTTAATGGAAATTATTCACTATCAAGATTTATTACTGAGCGGTGAAATGAGTTACGAAGGTATTTTCTATTGCTGTACTTGTAGCAATTCCAAAGCATTATTGTAGTATATTGTGTTAGGGAATGAAACGCTTAGAGGTCAACGTGGATGGAATAAAAGCCAGCTTCAGAGCAGGACATTCATTTCAGCAGGATGATGCCCCAAAACACCCAGCCACATTACAGACTGGCCCTTCCTGTGACGTATTTATTTAATCTATTAAGAATCTACAGTGACACCTAAATCAGGCTTAGGGTATCAATAGCCTGCATGCATTTTGACAGTGCAGCTTCCTAGAAGAACATGTGATCATTACGTAGATGTATGAAGCTGCAGATGCAATTTCTACTAAGGATAGTTCTACTCACCTAATTATGGTGCAGAACATTTACAGTGTATTCTTTTTCCTTTTTTACAGTTGTTTCACGTTAAAATTGTCCTGCCTGCCGAGGTGGGTAAAGTTAAGGAACTGAGAGTTACAGTTAAAGTTCTTGGAGGGGCTTTGCCATTAATGCCCCCTGAAGGTCCTTTACCATAACCACTCCAGTAAAACACTTGGCACCATAAACCCAAGAAATGAGACTTGAAGCTGCTTTGGCTGAAGCCGTCCGCATAAGCGACAGACAACAACGCAGTGTGAGGATATCCAGGAGTGCAGTTCATCAGCCTTCATGATTACCCCAGGGAAGAATGGAGGCAGTGATTTTGCTGCATGCCAATTATTCCCTCCATCCGTTGCAGACTCATCAACATCCTCATCCATGGCTACCTATCTAGTAATTCCTCAGTAAAGCTGTCACTCCCATTTTTCACGTCCCATTCAAATCCAGTCATCAATCTGTTTGTCTGCCTGTTTGAATGACAAACGTCAGTTGTTGTTTCGCTCTGATCTTAGCTAGCTCCTCTCTAATCAATTGCCTTCCTGTCTTCGGTAACAGCTAATTAGTTCACAATCGATACGTGTAGCTTCTCCGCCTTTGCTCTGGTCTCAAAATTACACCGAGGACAGTAGCAGAGTTCAGATATGTAAAGGGGCAGCTGAAAAGAGCAAAGGAGTAGGATTCGTGCTAGATCCAATTGTGGGACTGACCAAATCTACCCATTGTCCAGACTTTCATTAAGCAGGAAATGAACTGAGGCTAAATAGTAATGTGGAAATGAGTTCAGCTAAATTACAATAACCCATCATCTTGCAAAAAGAGTGGATTTCAGCTTTGCAGGAACATTTATTGAACCAGATGAGAATAAATATGGAAATCCTGAAACAGGGGTCTGGCTAATACCACCATCGTGCCCAAACTGTAATTGCTATGCCTCTTAGCTTTGTTTTCATTTACCAGAAACAGAGAGCATTTATACTCACTAGCATCACAGGAGTAGGTGTCAATACCATGTCTTTCCTTAGCTGAAGGCTAGAAGACCACTTGGCCAACCAGGATATGCCAGCTTCCACCTGCCCTCAGTCACACACAGAGCTATGTTCTCACCAGTACAGCACACATACAAAAGAATACATTCTAGAGATGTAAAATCTTCTCCGATAGCAGCACTTTCCATGAACTCACCCTGAATTATTCATCAGCGGGGATAATGTTGGTAAATTATTTTCATATTGTAGGAAAAGATTCATCTCTTGAGCGAGCCTTGGTAGGAGGCAGATGCTAATACATTTATTATGCTAAAATAACGCTTCAAAATGGAGGTCAGGGTGCCCAGTTTGTGGCATGTTTGTAATTTACAACTCCCCAGAGAGAAGGAAGAAAAAGCCGCAGGAGCGACATTTCATAGCGCAGCTCAGTCACATGACCCAGTGGATTGGTATGGCTGCAGAAACCGACACGCCTTCACACACAGACGGGTCCCTCACACCTTCCCAGCTTCAAATATTCTTCAGGCCCAGCATGCAGGCACAGCCCATGCTGCCTGATTTCCTCCTGCTGAAAGATGGTGTCACAGACAGGAATTAACTTGGAGAACCAAGGTCCTGGCCAGGTATGCTGCAGAACCTGCACACCTTGGCACTGCCTTCCAATCATACATATTTGCAAGAATATTTAAGACTCAATCGTGGCTCCCTACATCACATTACGAAATCGAGCTGTCCGTTTCCGATGGGGTATCGAGTGGGACCCGAGATGACAGTCACCGAAGAATAACCGTCAAAAGCCATTGGTTACCAATCTCCATATCAGGTAGGACGTGAGTCGGCACTCTAGGAACAGTAACTACCAGAAGCTGCCGATTTATGCCTCCCTATCGGATGGGATGGTGGTGAAGTTCACGGAACAATTACTGCCAGTAACTGTCGATTTACACATCCACGTTGAGTGGGATGAGAGGCGATGCTCTCGAAAAGATAACTGTGGAAAGCTGTCGGTTTATGGCTCCATAACGAGTGGGACACAAGGTGATGTTCTCGGAACGATAACCGCAGGAAGCTGTCACTCTTAGTGCCATTCAGGTCAGCAGGACAGACTCAAGGCTCCTCACCATGCCATTTCCCTCCCGGTAGCCTAACCCTGTGGCTTTCATTTAAATCACAGTCAGAAGGTTGTTAACAAGTACCATGAAGCTAATCTGAGAGGGGAAGACTTCATCCGTTAAATTGTTAGAGTAGCAACTAATGCTTTCAAGACGTTATAGGAAAGGACTGCCTTATCAAAATATTTGAGAAAATTTTGTTGAAACTACTCCTAAAGGCCAAGTGAAATCCAGCACTGACATTAAAACCATCAGTATGAAAATCTCTCCTTGAAAGATTTCCCCAATTATAGGCTTTTTTCAACGGCTCTTGTTTTTTGCTATTAGATGTTTAGCATATTACATTACTGATTCACTGAAACACATTCACCTGGTTTTAAAAGGCAATTAAAAGCTAGTCCATAGTCAGTGAACGTCAAACAAACTACATAAACCGCAGATACCTCCAATACATATAAATCCATACTATGTACTGTCAATACATACACATTCACATCCAGTCATCGCCCCCACCGATTCTCACATATATGGCATCCTTAGCACCTATAATCCATTTTAAATCAGCGTCCTTCCCGTCGTGACGGTCATTTCTGTACACAAATCCTTAGTGAAGGCCACACCTCCCACCTTTCATATCTTATTAGGTTCAGTGGGCCGGGGGGGGGGGGGGGCGGGGAAACCAACATCGCCCTTCTGTCCTGTCGGGGCCCCCGTCAAAGCCCCCTTCACAAACATTTTTTTCTCACAATGAGACCC
>JAACJT020000031.1:4363232-4380580 GCA_009936485.2 Gymnarchus niloticus | reverse complement strand
TCATCTGCTTTCCCCTCCCCCCCCTCCCCCCCGTACCGCCTCTTCCCCCCACCCCGCCTTGGTGGGGCCCCCCCCCCCCCCCTTTTTTTTTTGGGGGGGGGGGGGGGGGGGGGGGGGGGGGGGGGGGCAGGGAACGACACATCGCACTTCTGTCCTGTTGGTGCCACTGTCACAGCACCCTTCACCAACATTTTCTTCTCCAAATAGACAGCATTGTCAGTCTTACCTTAAGTTATTGTTCTTGCGCTCAACTATTAACTCACCTGCCATACCAAAACCTGGTATGGGTTAACCAGCGAACAGCTTCCGGACGAGAACAAGTGTGAAATTTGAACTTGCTACTATGAGGTCAGAAAGCATTCAACCATGATAAACACCTTTCTGTTTATACCATTAGGAAGAGCAGTAGCCTCTGCAGCTTCCAGTAGTGCATGCTGGGATTTGAGAGATGGCTGCTTTACAGCAGTTCCTTGGAACAGCGCATTTAAATAAATTGTTTATGGCAAATTCATTCCAGATTGCACTGTGCTGGCTACCTGGTAATATGAGAGGGCTGTTCTAAGCAGACCATTCCAGACCTCTGCGTGCTGGTTCCAGTTCTGCCTGATCTAGCATTATGTATGTTAGCAATTCTAAAAGATCTGTCAACTTCTGACACCTGTTAGAAGTTGAAGATGAGACCCTGCTAGCGTACGTAGCAGATCAGCTAACTCTTAAGCAAGCGGGGAGGTGGGGAAACCAGACAGGCCGCTCAATGTCCTCTGACATTTTTCCTGTAATGCATTTCCTGCAAAATATTTGCATATATATTGATATTTTATCAAAAGCTAAGCAAGTGGAAGTGACCTAATAGGCAAAGACTCAATTTGCTGTGAAGCAGTATTATAGACTATCTGAGGAAGCCGTTTCATTCAATCGACTGGAGTTGTAAGAGGTAGCGCAGCTTTGAAAAGGCAGACCGAATGACTCCAGGGAGAGTATGGGAGGAACGGGGTGATGGTGATGTGGTCAATAAAGTGCAGGATTAGAGCGGGGTTCAAGGAGGAAGCTGTGGGAAGTAGACCCCTGAACATAGAACCAAAATCCACCAGCCATCTCTATCCACCATTACTCTGACCGCCACCTTAAATACTTCCATAGTGAATGTTTTCCCAATCAGAAGCTGGGTCACTAGGCACCACCCCACCTGCTGTCTGAGCAGAGTTATTACAGAAAAGACTGATGAGGGTGCTACTCTCTGAATCACTCTTTACAGATCCAGAAGGCAGCGTCTGAAAGACCAGAGAGATGATGCTTAGGTGTACCTATGTTGATTAAGGTTGATTGGAACTAAAAGCAATTTCCCCGTTTAATTAGACTCTAATCTAGGTTTTGTTCACATTTTTGCTTTTGTATGAACCTTTTGATTCCACAACAAAATACAGAATTCTAATTAGTGTGTTTTTCTCCAGAGAATCACATTTGGATTCTGTTTCTCCATCTCCTGAAATCACCATTCTCTCACAGGGCTTGAGTATCACAGGTGCAGAGGGTCTATCCTGCAAATTTTACCTCCAACCCCAAAGTGATGAGTTCAGAGGATGGACCCACACAGCAGACTGGCACAGGAAGTCGGGTCCACTCTGGTGCAGATACAGCGGAGTGCTGAGATTAAGCAGCAATACTGACGTGCAGCTGGAGTTATTGTTCTAGAGGGAGATAAAGCTACTTTCCTCAGCATAGAAATGACGACAGCATGCCCATCTGAAGCCTCTGCAAGTACAGCCTGAGGGTCTTTGATATCCACACACAATATAATGGAGGACAGGCAGCTGGAGCCCATTTGCATGCTCCAGTCTGGTTAATTTAGGCCGAATTAGCGGGACCCTCATGCCCAACCCTACGAGTATGGGGAGGATTTACAGGACTCGCCGTGGTTATCCCAGTAAACTCAGCCGAAGTCTGCAGGATAGACGAGGCTTCTGTAGATAACAGAATTTCAGACCCCGAACTGCTGGAAAAAGCAAAGCCCTGTTTTTAATGGAGTCTGTTTTATCCCCCCGCTGTAAGTCGGTACAAGAACCATTTGTGACACTTTGGATAAGTTTATTTTTTTGTCTAACTGAAAAGCAATTAAGCGTGGCTGGCATTTGGGAGGGAAGCCGTGACTGACAGCAGACAGGTTGCGGTTGGAAGCCAGGGATGAATGCGGCAGCAAGTCCATCACAGAAACAGCACCCAGGTTTTACAGTCGCGGGACAGGCATAAAGAGGTGCTGCGGTCTGATCTCAGTTACGGTGGAATGACGCATGGAGCCTTTAGAACAATCTGTCCTGCTTTCATTGATGCAGAATCCGGTCGACTGGCTCTTTTTCCTGTTTTTAGAAGACCCCAGGAGACAAAACGTATAATATACAGGGATAAATCCAGCTGACAGAGGCTGAGCACAACGACAGATTTACCGTGAGATTCAGTAAAAAATAAAAAGGCCTCCCTGTACGAAGCAGGCAATTCAAAAGATGAAAGACGCATAAAAGGCAGGTGTAAAATGCATTGGCTTTAAAATGTGTTCTCTACACACAGATAAAGGCGACTGCCCCCAACAGGTCACCAAGGGTGGGGCTACAACCCTAGCCAGTCCAGAAACTGAACAGCCTGGTGTATAACAGCAGCCCCCTTCTGAGCCAAGATACGGAGCGATCTTTGGGCCGTTTGCTCCAAAAAGCCAAATGTTTACAGAGTTGACATTTGAGAAAAGTCAAGGATAACAAGTAGTATCATAGGTCACAGTGGGAAAAACTCCCGATCTGCAGAAGGCGATACAGATTACACACTTAACACAGGTGCACATTTGCGACCAAAAGGACAAGCCAGCCTTTCACGATTCATCGGCAGGCCGTGACGTCACTCAATCGCCAAGCTAAGACACGGTGACAGACTAGCGACATTCCTATACCGTGTGAAAAACACAAATGACAGGACGAGCCAAGAGTACATGCTGAAGGTGGAGCCCCTGGGTGGGGCCCAGAAGCGGCCCCCCGGAGATCCAATAACATGCTATGCCGCCGTGCGAGCAGGTGGTGAAAGGCAGCCACGTCAAACGGACTCGTTCAGACCATGGCACCCGACATGCTCATCCGCACCAAAGGCTGGGCTCTCCACTTGAGTCGGATGGACAGTCGGCATCACCGCGGACACACCACCAGCGTTTTACAGCTCCTCCATATCGTGTCACTCTGAAGAACACACCATTTAAACAAATGTGCTGCATTTCAAAAGGAACCTGTGATGTACCAATCTATGGCCTTTCTCAAGCATAACCTCCATTTGATATGTAGAATACCAGACAAAAATAATCACACCTGGTGTTAAACTACAGAAAAATCAACTATTGTTCCAGGTTAAAACTGGCATTCTGGTTTCACGCCCATTTTCTCAATTTCTTCTAACAACACTCCCCAAACCCCCACCCTCCAGCAAAATCCCAGTGCAAACAACTTAGTAGCTAAAATAATTCCTCAAATCGGTCACAGCAAAATGAACTGAAAATAATTACCGTGTCTGACTGACTGTCTGTTAACACGCTTCATAACATTCATAGAGACTCACCTTGGACCTGTGAAGCAAAAGGCGAATTTTTCAGCCACTCAGCCGACAACAAACATGGAACAGCTACTGTATATCAGGAAAGAGTGTCTTCAGCGGAGAGGAAGTCGCTCGTGTCCATCCACTTGTCGCCAAGGGGTCGTGAACTCACCACCGCCACCACCAGACAGTCTTTCAACACCTCATACGCTCTACCCAAACTAAGACTATTCATATTTCAAATACACAACCACCACCACCACCACCATCATCAGTGATGGATCTGAGCACACATTTCCAACTGGCTCCAGAACGATTAATATTAAGTGCCTTTCCTGGAGAGGCTTCTTCCTTGTGCATGCACCCCCACCCATCTCTCTTCTGTCTCACCTGCGACGCCATCTGCACAGCTGTGCTGAGTAACGCCCCCCCCACTCGAGACGTCTGTCACACAGACCGGCTGTCCGTCTTCTGTGTGACGTACCCGTTACAGCCTACCATTCACACCTAACAGAGGTGCATCAGGGTGAATTTCTCCCATGATACTGCACCACCACGGCATTACTGCGTGACCCGTCATTTACATAGTCCAACCAGACACAGGTCCGGAGGATTAAAAACATAAATCCCTCATACTATGAAGTATGGAGAATACATAATGAGGGTTCACGTCACACGTGGTACAGCTATACACCATTATAATGGCATAAAAAGACTCACGAGGTCCCTTTAATGGAACACACCTTTTGTTCTGTCACCTGACCAGGTTGGGCAGCCAAAAAGAAGCTTTTTCTTAATTCAATTAAAACAAAGGGCTCCGTTTCCACCTGGTGGGCAGAAGAGTTACCTGCAGGCTGTGGGAGTGATTTACACTGCAGAGAAAATCACGTCACCATCCAGGTTTCAGAAAAAAAAAAAAAGGCACATGGGGGACTACAAGAGGGAACGAGGGAATCCCGCTCAGGAGGTATCAGCCACCGCAGAGATAAGTAGGTGGTTACAAACCATTCACCAAGAACAGCAGACCCTGGAAGAAAAACATGGAGTGGTTTAACCAGCAGTTAACACACATTCATCTCACCACTCATCCCCCAGGCTATTATGAGCAAAGCTCAAAAGCTGAGAATATTCAGCAGCCAGTAACAACGGTTTCATGTTCTTGGACAAATCCAAACGGCGTGTCACATACAATCATCTTCCACAGGCATAGCCAAATACACAGCTAGTCTCCAAGTATTTTTTATTGCAAGGAACGGAAAACATTTATACAGCTGGACCATCCATTAAGCATATCCTAACTTCACCCCAGGGTACAGCGGCAAAGTTCATTGCAGGACTTAAAACAGCAAGCTACGAGTACAGATTCTAAGCACCACGCTACCTGCACAAGATAGATGCTGTTTGCGTGAAATATGCACATTTTCACCATCTCCATGTGTACAGGAAATTCAGCTTTCAGAAATCCAATCAAAGATTGTGGCACAAGCTACAAGGATGATTCTTACCTAAATAATGAATTTGATTTTCTCAATCACACAATATATCACGAGCAGTCTCTCACACACAGTCAGACATACCTATAGAGCTGTCACGCACATAGAGCTGGCTCAATACCACTTGGATGATATGCCAAAAACAAGAAAACCTCACCACTGTGATGGATTCCCTCATGTAAGTGAAGCTGGCTAAACTGAAGGTGAAAAATGTGCTGATTTTTCATGGTCCTGTAGATCCTGTTAGACCCCCACTTTGGGAATTGTGAACTTGACTTATTGGACATCAGAGAAAACATGACTTTTTGCCCAAGTTGCTATTACCTCTCAGCATTTCAGAAGATCACACTGCTAGGGCATCAGCAGAAAAAGGCCAGGCAGCTAACAGAGGCTGTTAAACTGAGAACGATCGACGGATTAGACTTTAGGGGTCTGCTGAGGTAGACCCTGACATGGTATATTGGCTGAGCTGACAGGATCAGCAGAACAATCAGACTCACGCACAATGCAGAGAGTGTTGGAAAGGTACTTCATATGCAAGGCAGGACCTCGGAAAGGAGGGTTAATCAGTGTATCACGTGCCACTGTCACCCCATTTCCCAGCAGCCAGTGACCCTCCTGTGGTCACCATGCATACCACTGAGCGTCACCCGCAGTGCCAGGCAGAACAAGGGACGGCCCACGGAACAGGGGCCCGATCGGTCATCTTGTGAGTTGGGGGGGGGCATTGAGGAAACAGTAAGTAGCCTGAGCAGCACAATCATATAGCCATTCTGGTTACAGTTTAAATACACGGGGTTAGAAAATACCATTACCACCACTGATTCGGAGGCCAACTTCTGTTTATCCTGTTTAACGTTCTGTTAAGAGGAAACGAACACTTACCGATTGAGCCATCTGGTACACACACAGGAAGAGAAGTACAGACCTGTGTTTCAGCAGATGAAAAAAAGTATTCAAAGTGTAACCCATAAATTTTTCATCTGTTTGAAAACCTTTATTGTAGTCAGACACACTGCAGGGGGCATGCATTACATCCCAAATTCAAAGCTTTGACACATTAGTAGGTTTATTTAAACATTTATGGACATTAACCCCTTGTGTTCTGAAGGTACAGTCAAGCTAGACTTCCGAGTTACCAAAAAAACCCACCATTACAGTATAAATGGAAATATTTAACTAAAAAGAAAAACAATCACATTTGCAAGCTGTCTGTCTGATTCCATCCTAGCTGGTCTGGATTTTCAAATTTCATTAGCATCTCTGGCACAGTTAACATTCAGACAATTCTGGACCTACTTAGCATAATAAGAATCATCTTTTAATGGCATTATGCAAAAGGAACACCCTCTTATCACGCCTTGGACGTCTCCGATAACCCATAAGCCCAAGATAGCAGATAAAAAAAAAAAAAAACAGCTTTTTAGAAAATTCACCAAATTACAGTGAACCTTGCAGAATTCCATTTAAAACCTAATGCCATCCAAACACAGAGCTCCCTCCATCTTTGTGCATTTATTAAACTTTCTTGACATGTGAGATTATCGAGAAAAATCGTGCTGACAATTCATAACAAAACTTTAAATCCTTTATTAAAAAAAATGACATAATATGAGCAGCTGAAATTAAATGTAATGCTCGATTAACTCACCAGAAGTCTGATTAGTCTCGTCAAAAAAAGGCAGTCTCCCAGAGAAACGGACTCACGGCCCTGCCTGTGGATTCCTACTGAGGTTCTTTTCGGAAGAATCTCACAGCATTACTACTAAGGCAACAAAGAGGAGTCCCAAGCCAGCAAAAGAACTGGGAGTGGGACCTCCGGAGAGGGTGTGCCCATACCGCTCCAGAAGCTGCAGGGCCACCCCATTGGTCCAGCCAAAGCCCAGCTGCAGGAGACAGAGAAGGGACAGTCAGAGAGGTGACGTCCACTGCAGGACACAGGCACAGGGCTCAGAAAGGGAGCTGGTCTTATGACCAGAGTCAAAAACCTTCACTGCAAAGATGGGCACACCACCCCCCTAACCAGGGACCACGAACAGCCATAGAGTTCTTAGAGATGGAATGGAGCAGACCAAACGCTTACCTGGACCTCGTACTCTCCTCCGCCCCCAGGTTTACCGTCTCCGTCAACGCTGTACTATGGGACACAGTTACATTCAGCTGTTAGCACAAAGCTACTTCATCTATACCAGAAAGCACATGGGCATTTGGCAGCATTGATTCAGAATCACTACCTTTATCAAAAGGTACAACAACAGGGCCTTCCTGGGATAGGAAAAGGCAGCTGTCAGGTCCATGACCTTAACCACTGCACCCCCTGCTACCTGGAGTGTGACTCCAAATGCGCACACAGCAGAGAAATGTCATGCTAGCAGGGACCCCAAAACATGACCTTACCTTCTCAAACATGGCCTGATACTTTTGGTACGCTACCCAGTTGGTGTGTACCCATTTCTGGGCTAGATTAAAGGCCACCTCCTGAGCTCTGGGTGTGTTCAGATTCAACAGCCCTGACAAACCAAATAAGGAGATAAAATGAAGATGGGACAGGAGATGAATGGAGAACAATGGCACTGATCTCTCCTGATGGCAGATGCGTGTGCCACACAGGTCAAAGCTGTACCCTCAATGAGCATGTGCTGCAGTGGAGGCCAGGCGTTTGGCAGGTCCCACTGCTGCCCGCTGTTCACCAGGGATGCCGGGACACCATTTCGGAAGATGAGAGCACCGCTGTCCTGGTGAGGCAGGGAGAGATCAACAGGAAGTGACAGAGCATCGCAGGGAAATGGGGAAACAGTGCCATCTACTGGCAGGACTGCCCAAAACCATGTATTAAAGAGGCAGCCTTTCCCTAAGTACTGAAAAAGTAACAACGAAAGCAGCTGAATCGATAGCTAGTTATCAGGGGATAAAGGTGAGGGGAAAAAGCTGAGTTAAACCGATTAAATAAAAACAGTATACAGCCTTGGTGGTAGTCTAAGGCAGCTCATAACGATTCCCAGGCTGCCCCAGATGTGCCACGCTCTGTGGCAGACCAAACAACACACACGTTATCAGCTCCACTGACCTCCAAGTAGCCGAGGGCCTGCTCCGCCATACCGAGACTAGAGTAGCACTGCGCCCAGAGGGGCGTCAGGTTGCTGGGGTAAAATGCGGGGCGGCTGGCATTGCTCTGCAGCTCGTAGTCGAACCAGCAGCCCTTCTGGGGGTCCCACAGCAGGGCCTCCATGGCCTTCAGGCGCCGTTCCCGGGCGGCAACATAACGGGCGGCTGCCACCGTATCACCTACATAGAGTGGCAGCAGTTAGACACGCCCCCCCAATGCAGCACCTAGACACACCCGCCCCAACATGGCCAAACACGAATCCCCTCACCCAGCGCCCGGTGGAAGGTGGCCAAGAGCTCCTCGGTGACACACAGCACAGAGTTGAGGTCCACGGGAACAACACCACTGGTACCGACGTCCCTGAGAGAAGTCTGGCCCGGGGCACCCACAAACCAGCGAGAGGAGAAGTCCCAGCCGGACTCGGCCCCAGAGTTCAGGTCCACGTAAAGCTGCTGCTGAGACCCTGCCGGCAGGGGAGGCAGGCGGACGGACGGACGTACAGACAGACAGAGTCACGTTTTCCCCCTCAGTTCATTCTAGAAGATGCTTTGGAACTCTCCACCCATTAAAACCATGCACAGGAGAGTCGAGAGATTTCTGAGTTACGCCCAGGCGCATGCGTGTTTTACTTGCAGATAAGCCGTCAGCCAGTTCCACATCATCGGCGTAAGACTCAGGCCTGGAGAACAGAGATGAGTCATTTTAACATGGGACATATACAGTTTACAGAGAGTATTTGGGGAACAGAAAAGAGGTGGTCTCTTACCGAGGCTGGTTCACCGGCACAGCGTACCGATTCAGAACGTGCAGCTGTCCCCCTGCAGCCACGGAAACAGAGCGATTCCTCATCCAGAAGCCGTATTCATTCTCCAGAAGGGGCAGAGCCAACCTGCTGGCATCAGCACACCAGTTAGCAGCAGACAGCTACCACTTCCATCCTCAGGCCGGTTCGGCGTGCCACAAGGCCCAACACCAGATGCACCTGAGCAGATCCTCATCTCCCGTGGCCTGATAGTAGCTCTGCACCATGAGTGCCAGGAAGGGGGGTTGGCTGCGCCTCTCATAGTACCGACGGGCACCATTAGGGACGAAGCCATACCTAAGCAAGCAGGGGCAGGGTGAATAAGTAGGCCATCTTACAGTCCTCCGGGATGGGTCTACAGGTCAGACAATTCCAGTAACCCCTCCCAGAGCTGGCGAGTCATCCCATAACCAAGCACACACACGAGCATGCTCCCGTCAGAACACACCCTCAGCAAGAGGTGATTGGTTGCCTTGCCTTTCAACCAGGTAGAGGAAGTTCTGGATCATTCCTTTAGCTGTGTCCTTCATCTCAGAGAGGAGAAGTCCGTTGATGACCCAGTAGGAGTCCCTGAAACACGAGAGGTCTGCCTTGAGGACTGCTTGAAAACACCGGATGAGATGGCAGTGTGGGGATCTGCTCACCAGTAGTACAGCTCCCTGAAGCGGCCTCCAGGCACGATGAAGGGGTGGGGGGTGTAGATTAGAGAGTACATCTCAGGGAGGTCCCTCACATCTGTGCGGATCTGACCACAGGGGAAAAGCAACAACAGTACGCCTGCCCGCCTGCCTTATACAGAGTCTCCAGCATCCACAGGATGAGGCCACATCATCGGTAATGAGAGGACCATTTATACAGGTGCCAAGTGGCTATGGCCATAACGGTGAAGTACCGCTAAACCAGCAGCACGCTGGCGTCGAGGACACAGACCCATTACGAGACATACAAGTTAGCACAGAAACAGCAAAACACGTAGGGGCCGTGGCACCATCGTGTCTGTCTGCCATCACTCTAACCAATAAATCAGGTTGGAATGAGAAGCTCACCTTCCTGCCAAGAGACTTCCAAAGATGATGCAGGTTTTCTGCCCAGCTGCGCAGCTCGGCATTTGCTATCTTAGAGAGGAACTGGGGCCTGCAGCGGGAGATGAAAACACACAACACAGTTCAGAGGTTCCCATCCACTTTGTGACAGTCTTCTGTTCAAATGACCAGCTGAGAGCCTGGTTATACCGCCAGGTATGGTACCTGCTGGTCACAGACAAGTGAAAGCTAAATGACAACCGAGATATAAGGACTCACCTTTGAGTTATAAAGGCTAGTATGAGTAAGCACATTATTTATCCAAGGTCGGCCTGACACTCACCCATCATGCCAGTCAGGCGGAGTCCATGGTTCAAACTCTTGCCCTGGAGGCTCAAAGTACATATCCAGAAATGCGTGCAGTGTGGAGGGCAGAAGGAACTGTCCAGGGTACAAGGACGTCAGATTGCGAAAGGCATCCAGGACCTCACCTGGAGAGTTCAGAAATGCTGGTGGACATCAAGAGTGGAGCACAGCAGCAGGGAGGACTTCCAGAGGCTAGAGGACCTACCAGGAGCCACCTTGAGCTTCATATCCACAAAATGTTTGTCATCATCAAACAGTCGGCTCATTTGCACCTGCCTTAGGATCTCCCCTGTGCAGTAGACCTCACTGCAAAGAGCCAACAAGCAAGGCAAACGTAATAAGTAACACCGTGACAAAAAATTACCAGCTTCATACAAAAATTCTACCCGCAGTTATACACAAAAGCAAAGTACCCCATCTGAACAATTTAGTGACTACATTGTTTACATAAGGCTTAACAAGGAACATAAGCATATACAAAACACCCCACAAAACCAACAGCACATAGACCACAACCATGCGCAGACTCACCTGTTACAGGAGTAAGACTCACAGCTGAAGAGAGGTAGAAGAGCCAGGCAGCCCCAGAAAAGCACCATGCTGACGCACAGCAGGAATGGTCTCCTCTCAGGATCAGAGGTCCTTTTTATAGTCATGACTTCCTAAGGAAGTGACTCACAGGTCATGTGACTGGGGGCTTTCCACTCAGGCTCATAAGCACCACACCATTAGAGACATGAACTCAAGGAACAACAGCTCCATCCACAACATAAAAGAAAGTGGAACCTGCACTATCTTAGGCATAAAGAATAACTAGCTTCCAGGAGTTTGAGTCAATTTCAAAATGAAGCTAAGGCTATCAGGTGGGTGCTATCCCTGCCATGGTGAAAGTGGGAGACACTCCCTCACCCTTCTGTGTACACCACCCCCTTTTCAAATGTGGTTATTCCATTAATATCTGATGACAGCTGAGATCAGTGCTGTGATTTGCTGGGGACTCCAGCTCTACCATACTACTGTAGTTAAGCCTTTGACCAACTAATGCAAGGAATGGTGAGGCCCAGTGCCTACAGCACAGATATAGATGACTACCACTGGGTGTAGGGTAACCCATCCTACTGTTGGGTGTGCAGCATCTTGAGCAATGTGTGGTACAACAGCAGAGGTCATGCCTCTGACCATCCCAAACTGTGCCTGCAGGAGCCATCCCAATAATGTCACACAACAGAACTTCAGTGAGCTTTATTCATTCAACAAAACTTCCAGTCACTTGAGGCAAACCATCCTACTTTAGTCCAAAACAGTACAGAATCACTTAAGCATCACTGAGAAATTGCCAATTCAAAAGAAAGTGAACCTCAAACAAAACTGGGCAGTTTTTGCCATGTTACTTTACTCCAAATTAACAGTTTAATGGGCAAAATTTTCCAAGTTTAGTTTCATGGCTTTCTCAAGATTGAAGGAACTGACTCAAGGGAAGAGGAACAAAATTACATCCTCTGGAAATTTGTTTCCTAGTCTCCCCATCCCAACCCCACAACAAAACCCAACCCCAAAATGAAACCAGTATCCCATAGCAGGATTGCTCCAACCCTGCAGCTTCAGCTCACTTCAGAGAGGAAGCATCCTGCTATAGCCACACTGGGGCAGCATGTTCCTTACAAAGAATGAGGTGATTGACAAGTGACAATTAACATCCAGCACAGGTCAATATTTCAACAAAAAGATGCTCCTCATCTCATTCTTCAGAAAGGAGCCCACCCCCCACCCCCCCAGAAAGTGGTCACCACAGCCCTGTGAACAGAAAGACAAAGCACCCAGAGACACACATGCTTCTGTGACAAGGCTGTGAATCCCACACTCAACAGGCAGCTGCCAGAGTACCTGGTAGGTAACCCCCAAATCCCCCTGAGTCAAAACAGCACTCCAGAATTTGGAACCCCCCCACCCCCATAAATCATACCCCAATAGGAGTGTTGTGTGTACCTGGACTAAAAGGGGGAAACAAGGGTTTGGTTTGTCCACTGAGGAATGCTCCACCCAGCAAGGAGCCCAACCTTCCAATCATCCAGGAGGGTCACAGCATCCCCCAGGGAACAAGACCAGACAGAAAGAGCATCATTGTGTACATTAGTCAGGGACCCCCAGTAGAGGTGACATGGCCATTTCACCACTGTTATAGGGGTGAATCAGACATACCTCTGCAGGAAGCAGTTGCGAAGTAATTTCCCCAAGACTAAGCCCCCCCCCCCCCCATTTTAAACCCAAACCTACACAAAAGGAAAGCAAGACGGCAGCAGAGATATGAAGAGGGCCGTGAACCCCACACGAAGCTGCGTTCACCACCCCAGACCCACTGCATCATGTCATGGTCCCGCTAGCCCAGACTGCCTTCTTCCACACACCCAATACACTAAAATTTACCACCCTCTACCCCTCCCCCCACCCACTCCCACCCCCCAGCGGCTGGTTCAAGTGTGAGGACAGCAGTGCAGTGTCATTGGCTGACCCCTTCGCTCAAGGCTGGCCTGAAGCACAGCACAAAATGCAGTTATATTTCCATTCTTCTGTCCTATGCAGAGTCTTCTGTAAACTGGTTTTGAAAGGCCAGCTGGCTTACGATGCACTAGAGCCACACACCACCCCGCTACATTTCAGATCACACATCACCCCTCCCAGGCAAGATGTTTGCTTAAGGTTGGGAGGGGTGAGGAAAAAAAAAAAAAAAAAAAAAAAAAAAAATCTGCTCTCAAAGAAAAAGCTGCTGCCAACAGCAGTATGTAGATACGGCTGTCACAGCTGTATAGTCATCATTGGTTCTCAGTGCCAATTCAGCTGCACTGCAGCACAGAGCTCTACTGATGCTAACGTCAAATTCGGCGCTAATAGTTTCCTCACCTACATCCTGACAAGTGCCTCGTAAGTCAGTGTTACAAGCAAAGGCTGGAAAAATTAAGAAAATCCACATTGTCTCATCACATATACAATTAGGTTCACAGACAGGCCACCAGTAAAGAATAGGAACTGGTCAACACGAGGGGTTACAGAAAGCACAACTCACTGAGGCGCTCAAAGGCACCCGTTAGTGAACACTAGCTCCCCCTACATTCAGCACCAGGAACTGAGCTTCAGATTTTAGTGGTTAAACATCTAATCAATTCCTTTTAACCAGTAATAAATATGCAGTCTGAAGTTACTGTAAAATTTAGCCCCGTAACAGGCTCACCTGGTTCAAACCTGTGTTGACAAGGTCCTACACCCAGAGGTGCTTTCTACCTGTGTGACAATCAGCCTTTTAAGCTTGTTTAAAACAATCCTAAAATTAAAATGAAGTATTTACAAAGTTACACCGTGCCAACTGTGTCAACAGCACATCTTGGAGAAGGGTGACCAAAAATATGCATGACCAATGAGAAGGGAAAGCACACCCGTCCCCAAACCAGAGAAGAAATCGCCATTGCCAAGGGAGATAGCCGCTCAGATTCCAGACAGTCTTAGCATCTCAACACTGAAAACCAGCGAGGGCACAGTTTGGGTCGTCTAGGAGTAAAACGTTCCGGCAAAATTAGACCCGGGTTCCCCCCACTAATAACTGGGACCAATGCCCAGGAGACCCAGCGTTCCCTAAACAGGGATGCATGCTTGTCACACGACAGTCTAGAGCAGCAAAGGCAGCACAGATCAATTCCCATCAACACCTCCGGATTCTGTCGCCACAAGGTGGAGCTTGGTAATAAAAAAAAAATAAAACCTGTAGACAGGTCGGTTCTTCCCTTCGAAACAAAAGAACTCCATGGAATCAGGGACGGGACACGGAAAAATGAAGTCTAAGAAGGAGGTTATTACTCTGAAAAAGTTCAGCTGCTTAAGGCACTTGATATAAATTGCTAAAAATCTTAAAACCAAAAACAGCAGGAGGGAGGGAGAGGCTGGGTCAAATCAAAAAAAAAAAAAATCAGTGACAAGTGCTGGCTGTAGATAGGTAGCCAAATTGGACATCAGCTGTCTGCCTTGATAAACACCTCTTCCTTGGTCCCCTCTGCCCTTCCAAGTGCTTTTCCAGTCTCTAGAAAGCAGTAGTGCACGTCAATGTCCTGCTGTTGGTGGAGAAGGCTGCCAGTTCTTCCCAAGGTTTTCCTGCAACTCATTCCTTTTCTTTTGGTGGCACAAAAAAATAAATAAAAAAGGTTTGGAAGATGGAAGGTTTATGCATTTAAAAATATATAAATCCTCCCAATGAGACATGGAGGGTGAGGGGGATGGGGGGAGGGACCTGAGTGGGGGAGAGAGGAAAAACAGGTGATCAAACAAAAATTAGTTTACAATCAGATCATCCCACTAGCACCTGAGCAGCTCAACAAGAAAACACTACCACTCAGAATGCTGAGGCCATACAAGTCACATGACCCCACCTGTCGTCCTCAGAGTTTGACCTCCTCCCCACTCTCACTGTGGTACTCTGCCACATACAGGCTCTTGTCGATGCTGCCTGGAATGGGCTTTATCTCTGTCCCCAGCTGCTCTTCAATACCCTTCAGGTTGAAGCGGTCATCATATGTGATCAGGTTGATGGCCAGACCCAGATGGCCAAAACGTCCTGTTCAGGGAGAAAGACATTCCCCAAAACATCCTTCTCAGGAAGTCTCACAGCTCAGATCTCTGGACAGTGACAAACCCTACAAGAGTTCAGGTGCTGCACCTACCAGATCGGCCAATGCGATGGAGGTACGTTTCTCCAAGTTTGGGAAAGTCGAAGTTGATCACCACATTCACAGCTTGGATGTCGATTCCTCTGGTAAAGAGGTCTACAGATGGGGGGGGGGGGAGAGACATTGTCATTAGGCATCTTGGTTATGGACTGTCTATGTCTCTGAATGAGTTAGATCATTGACAGCACAGCTACAGAGACAGCTGTATTAGGCTGAAGGGCAACACAGCACAAGTCAGTGAAGAGAGCTCTGATTACCAGTATGACATTGACCCGACCGTAAAGCAACATGAGGCAACCAACAGGGGTTCAAGAGGCCAGAGTCAGTGCTGGAATCAGGCACATGGGTCATAACGACCAAACTGCACATCAAGAAGTCTCAAATCACAACAGCATACACCAAACTATCAGCAAAGGGCAGTAGTCAAGTCAAAGCTCATTAGCGGGAAGACAGCGGGAGTGTCCGGGTGCCACCACCTCCAAGATCCTGTCAAGCACTGTGCACGCGTCACAAATCTAGGATTAATGGCACGACTGCCATTCAGAAACAACCAGTATCTGAAGCCCCCCCCCCCCAAGCCTAGTGCAAAGAGCACAAACCATGGACAACTCCTGGTGAGTTATCACACCCATTTTCCTACCTGCAGGAGCATTTATATTGAGCAACATGAATGCATTTAAAATTGAGATGTCTGCTGGTATGGACATCCATCTGGTCAGATGGCTGCTCTGTACACAACAGCCAAGGAACGGAATCACTTCAGAGGACCAGGCCCAGCTTACTAAAATTAAAGGGGTTTCATAAAGACACCTTCCATGACCACCCTAGTCATGGACGTTTCATATGATGTTCCAGAGCACAGAGCAAATAGATCTCCACCTTCAACCCACCAAGAACTGCAGGTATTTTCAATGGTTCAGTTGGTCATGAGACAAGTCAGGACATGTACTGCAGCCAATACAGGACAACAACCTCCGTGAAGCCAAAATGAGAGCCTTAACCACCAAACATCAGTACTGCCATCAACTGAGCTGTACACAACACTGCATGCAGCACAAAACAGTGTCCTCGGCTGTCAGAATTCAAACCGAGGTTTCAGGTTACAGCCCAAGCCAATGCATGGGTAACATGCCTTGTGGATCTATCCAGTCACCTACCAGTGCAGACGAGATTCCGACAGAGGCCATTTCTGAAGTCGTGGAACACACGATTGCGGTGCTCCTGAAAGACATCACATATGAGACACACGAGCAGGCATAAACTGTGCCCATATTAAACAGCACTTCCTGGTGTCCCTGGCCAGACCTGTCTCATCTTGGCGTGAATATAGAAGCAGGAGTAGCCAAGCTGTGAGATCTTCTTAGCCAGCAGCTCCACACGTTGGGATGAGTTGCAGAAGATTATAGACTGATTAATCTGGAGCTAGAGAAGACAAGAACAGCTCATAATGCTCAGACACCAGTCAAGTTACCAGTGCCAGAGCAAATACTAAACAGCAGGCAAAGCAAGACAATAAAGGCAGCTCACCCGGGAGAAGAGCGTATTAAGGCAGTGGACTTTCTGTCTCTCTGTCACATAGGCATAATACTGGGTCACCCCCTTCAGAGTCAGCTCCTCCATCAGGTTAATCTCATACGGCTTCTGCAGATGGGAGCTCTGCGGGGAGGGAACACATCATAGGTGAATCCCACCACTGTACACAACGGTTTTGTGGGAGGCTGGGCAAGCACCAGAATGGGCTTCACCCACCCTGACTTCCTGCCTCAAGACATTCTCCAAGTGATGCTTTTCAGTTACAGGACAGTTAGAGGGACTCCCTGTACACACATAGGGAAATGTTAACACTACAATCCTGGCCAAGTCATCGATATTAGCAGCACAAAGCTAGCTAATGTTTTTGACATTAACAGTAACAGCTGACCACCTGGTTTTACTCATTGTTCACCCTTTAAGTACTCAGAGAGCAAGCTGTGTAGTGGGATGACACTGTAAACCCACAGGAATACTGGGCCAATTGCACCAAAGACTTACCATGAATTTTTGCACACTAAGAGGAAATGTGGCTGAATACAGCAAAATCTGCCTCTGTTTGGGCAAGAAACTCAGAATCTCCTCCATCATCTGCACAAAGTCCTGGGACAGGAGCTTGTCTGCCTGTTCAGCAATACAGGAAATTTAGAAGTGGGGGGGGGGGGGGGGGGGCAGAAAGCAAACCTTTAAGAACCTTAACCCCCGCGCGGGGCTGCAATGATCACCCCCCCCATCCAACACAAACATCCCCACTTG
>JAACJT020000031.1:4328904-4363132 GCA_009936485.2 Gymnarchus niloticus | reverse complement strand
TGGTAGGCAGACTCCAGTATTTAGCCCCCCCCCCCCCCCCCCCCCCACCCACGACCCCCCCCCCCCCCTCTTTCCCCCGGTTGTTGGGGCGGGGGCGGGGGGTGGGGGGTGGGGGGGGGGGGGGGTTGGGGGGGTGTCATCAAGCATACCTTTAAGCATCTTTAACACCGCACGAGGCTGCAATGATCACTCACCTCATCTAACACAATCATCTGCACTTGATCGACTTTGGCCACTCCCTTTTTTATGAGATCCAAAATCCTTCCAGGGGTAGCAATGACAACGTGCACTAAATGGGAACAAACACATTCAAGTCCCTCTTATCCTGCACAGCTGCTCACCAAGTCACATCACTGCAGCAACTCACCAGTCTCATCGAGCCGCATGATGTCATCACGAAGGTTGGTGCCCCCTGTGGTGGCCATGACCTTCACCCCACCCATGTGTTTGCTGACCTGGATGCAGATCTGACTCACCTGCAGAGCCAGCTCTCTGGTGGGCACAATGACCAGGGCTGCAAGCAGAAGGCACGAGAACATCTGTCCCAAATTGCTGAGTAAGCAGTTTACAAGGCCCACACTGTGCCTGGCCAGTCACACTCAGGTACCCCAGACACATCCAGAGCCCCTGGGCAGAACCTCCCCAACCCCCATACCCTGTATGCAGTCCTTCTTCAGGTCAATGCGTTCAAGTAAGGGAATGAGGTAGGCGCCGCTCTTGCCAGTGCCATTCTTGGCTCTGGCAAGGATGTCCCTCCCAGACAATGCGATGGGAATGCTCTCCTCCTGGAACAAGGAGGAGGAAGATGGTCAGCACTGAAACACCTGAAGCCCAGAAATATTCCCATGGCAACAGCTGACCAGCCAGTCACACACCTGGATGGGTGAGGGCTTCTCCCACCCCATCTCAAAGATGCCCATCAGGAGCTCCCTCTTCAGGCAGTAATCTTCAAACTCATTGCCTTTTGTGGCCGTCACATCCTGCAAGAGACAGCAGAAGAGCCACACATCATACATGGAGAAATGCACGAAGTGATAGCAGCAGTGCGCCACAAGCATGTCATACAGGTAGACCTCATGATTGTAAACGAATGAACACAAACAGGATATCAGGACACTGTTCTGCTGGAGTAGCACTGACTGTCAGATGCCAAGTACATTTGATCTTGTCCATTTACATCACCACTGCAGATTTATTTCAAATTAGCATCTCTTACCGAAGTTTTCATTCTCAGGTCTTTAGGGGGAAGTTTTAAGTTTTTCTTCCAGTCATCTCCAGGCCTGGGGAAGGAAGAACAACTTCCTTTAGATGAGCCAATCAGACAAGTGGAACAGCACAAAGGAGCCGACAAGCCAGTTACGTCATCTATGAAGTAGAAAGCCATCTGCCTGATTACTACAGGTATTAAAAAGTAAACAACCCTCCCAAAAACAAAGGAACCCTAATGAAGTGTCACTCCCAACTTAGTCAAGATCACATGGTGCAGAAGGAAAAATTCAAACGCAAAAATTAAGCACAGTTAAAGATTCTGGCCAGGGTGTAAAACAGACAAGAAAAAAAAACGTTAATTGAAATTCCAGGGCCAAAACATTGGGTGTTGAGGACACAGATGAAAAGAGCATCATGATGACAACCCAACCCCTCCACTGCACCAGCAATGTCCATGGCTACCAATTGGAAATCAGCTGATTTCCTACTGTACCCAATAGGATTTGGAAGCATCATTACTGATCTCCCATCACAGTCAAGTAAGAATCTGACCACCAGCAGCCTCATTCCTCACTGAGGAGGAGTCACAGCACTACTTTTTTAAAGCAGGATTTAAACAATTAAGACTAGAAACCCAAATAAAAGACTGAAACAGTGGCTGAAGTTTTCCCCATCATCCAGAACACTGGCTGAACTACTGTATAACACAGCATGCCTCGACTGCTGGGTCAGAGGGACTTACTTGATGACGGTGTTGGCTGTTGGCAGGGGCTGGGAGCTGCCATTGTTGATTGTGCTAGATGACTTCACCTGACTGGTCAGTTGCAGTTGGGAGCCACCCCCACCACCACCAGGGCCCCCTGCTGGCTTCACTGGTCCACGCAGCTGACCATTCTGACTGGGCAGTCCCAGGATTACCGGGTTTTCTGTACTAGCGGTACTCATGACTACTCAAATTAGCTAAATAACTTCAAGGTCAGAGAAAATAGTCTTTTCTCCAAAGTTTCCAAGAGAATCCACAAATCTCCACCCCCTCAGTCTCTAGTGGAAAAAAACTTCTTCCTCAAGTCACTCTTGTTCATCAATATTTTAATCCACCTTTTAATGTTTTTAAACCTTGCTCAGTAAGTGAGTCAATATTGCAAAGCAGGAAAACACTGGCACAGCTCGCCCCCCCTCAAAACATCCACTCTGGGCAGCTCGGATCTCCTCCTAAGCCAATCCGATGGTAAACAGGCCAGTGTCACTCATTTTATTATTGGGATTTCTTTTTCCACTTAATCTTCAAAAAGTTCACTTCATTCCTTCATGTACTTCCTGTGGCAGAGAGATGCAGAAAAGCAATAGTTCATTTTAGTAGTGTATGCCAGATGCAACATCAGTGTAAATGCAGAACTGCAACCGGTAAAAGTTGGGGCTAGCTTTAACAGATCGCCATGGGCATACAGGAATAAAAATAGACATCAAAAATAACAGTGACAAAGTGCATCTTTTACACCCCAGCATATTAACACCATCATATCACGGTTAAATTCGGGCCTGCTCCCAAAACTGGAACTGCCTCTTGAGGTGGCATTTTAAGCTGCCTATCAGGGTGGGCCAAGCTGTAGCTAAGAGTGGGCAGCTAACCTAAAGCCTGGACAAAAACCTCGGTAAGAGAACCGCGAGAGGTTAAAAATAAAACCGGTTAATACACACATCAGGCGACCCAGCTGACTCTATTAACCTAAACTTTACCAAACAGAAACAGGGCTTTCGGGCTGCTGAGCCAGCCACAGACATTATCATGGCTGGCTGACCGGCCGGCCATCCCACACCTACTAACTTTAAACTAGTGTAGCTTCCTTAAACGGTCACTCACCGGGGGTTATACAGTTATGCAGGCAAACCGTGATAAAGAGGCAAACAGGCCGGAGACGTATGCTAACGATCACCAGCCCGCGGAAAGGTTACCTTAGATAGACACAGCTCTAAAGGCGTCAACTCGATAAATAACTAGGTCTGATTTTGGTCAGCTCCAAAGGGAGCGAGCTGGAAACACTGGTGCTGAAACGTTGACACAGACGGCTGCAGGCTAAGCGGCTAATTAGCACTCCGTAGCTAACAAGCTAGCCGCAAAGGGCAAAAACGTAGATATTTTCGAGATAGACGACGTTAAACATACCAAAATACTTCAATTACAACAGCCGAAATGGCTACAACGAAGATAATCAAATTACCTTACTGGTTAATGGTGACAAAGAATGACAGACACTAAAAACGTCACAAGCAAAAACAAAACACTAATAATAATAAATCAACAAATTACTGAAGGTAACGGAGAAATACTGGCCTGTGAACGCAAAAGGACAAAGCAGAAGTTCGCAAGCAGGGAACCCGAGGTAAATTTACCGCGGATGGCGGAGATTAGCGCTACGCTTTTGGCTATATCGGTTATTTGGTCTGCTATAGCTCACCAGCTTTACTCTGTTTAAGCAGAAGCTCTAAGATGGCTTCCCTTCTTCTTAAACCCTGCCCATCTGGTCAGCTGACGGAAGCCGACAATTAACGGACACGCTCGGGCTCACTCGGAAACGTTCGGACACGCTCGCGTACGCTCGGCCATCCTCGGGTTAATGTTTACGTCCGCATCGGTTGAGGGTTGTGGTCGGTGCGTTTGTATAGGGACGCTCAAAATCACCGTCTTCGTTTTCGTTGGTTCCATGGCTGATTATCTGATGAGGCTTGGCCCCCCATTTACAGTATATGAACATTTCCTCAAAATATACTACAGTAATGTAAGTCGGATACACGATTTGATCTTCACAAACAATACTGACATATTTGAGCTTCTCGAGTGTCCACATTAATCTTGTTTTATGGAAGTGTGGCTTTTATCTTTTTCTAAAATATTCTGGACGCGGTTTGTTGTACTTTTGGTAGACAGCTGTTTATTTTTTAAAGTGCCTAATCCTTTATTCAAAGTTCTCTTTCCTCCATCTTTCTCCTACATAAGAGGTCAAAATGTTTGACATGGCACTTAAAAGTGTCACATTGCACAAAACACATGCAGTACTGAATATTATAGTTATAGAACAGGAGGAGCCCGGTAGCTGTGCTCGCAGTTCACATGTGTCTCAGCAGCACGTCATTTCCTGCACGCTGACCAAACTCAGCTGGGATCCCATAGCAAGGAACCAGAAATGGTCTCACATCAAGAGGACATTTCTGCTCAAGCCAAAGTTTACTTAGAGATTAAAAGTGATGGGACTGTTGCCTTCTGCTGCCCGTTAAAAGACTGAATTTACTAAAGGTGGCGAAGTGGGAGGTGTGTAAACTGCAAAGCCACATGCCCTTAACTGGGGCACAGCAGTGAAATATTCATGGCCTCTGGGGTACAGTGCTCAACCGCAAGTGAATCCACTTCCACATTTCCGTTCCTAGTCGTCGTCATTGTGTGTATTTCTGTGAGACCAGGCCACCCATCCTGAGGCATTCCCTCAGCGGCGCGCGCGTACACACACACACACACACACACACACACACACACACACACAGTATTAATAAGCAGAGGACAATAAAAACTGTTTCAACAGCTTTTTCTCCCCCCTCCCAACATTGTAGGCTTCTATTAAAACACAATTATACAGAACAGTTGCAAACAATCACAAATTGCATCATATATACAGCAACTATATATATATATATATTTATATATTTATGTATTCTCATTCACAACAGTTTGGTAGCCAGAGAGAAATTCAAATAAAGTGAAAATAGATAAAAATTACTATCTCCAGCCCTCTCTTAACCCACATCTGCAGCAAATTGACTTCTGTGAATTGTACATATCTTACAGGTATAAAAATGGCTTCACAATGATTTGAGTTATTGTTTAGTACCATGTCAAAGGTGACCTTTGATATTACAAATCTTTTTTAAAGATGACCCATTTAAGATGAACTGTATTTTTTCAGTTTTATCCAAATTGAAAGTATTTAAGGACAGCAATAGTCGTGACACAAATTGCCATAGTAACATTGATAATACCATAACAACATAATGGAAAGCAGCATCTACAATTTGGGGGAGACGATTTAAAAGGGCATATTGGCCATGCCACCATGGCCGTAGCCCAGGGGACTGTCCAGGGACATCCCCCGCTGCCTGAGGGGCTGGGGACCCATCATCACGGGGCCCTGGGGGGACATGAGGAGCCCCTGGGGGCCGTACGGGTCCCCCGGGACAGACAGGGCCCGCTGCTTGGCCTGCATCATCATGATGTTCTGCTGATGCTGCTGGGGAGACATAACAGCGGGGTGGGGGTGAGACGCCGGGTGCAGCATGCTACCCCCCATCATGGCTTGCTGCTGTTGCTGCTGCTGATGGTGGTGGTGGTGCTGGTGGTGGTGCTGGGGTGGCTGCGGCATCATGCCTGTCCTGCCCATGGCATGCCCCGGGTGACACGCGGGCCCCATGCTGCCCCCCGCCGTCAGGCCCCGAGGCCCACCTGGGGGCACGCCCATGCCAACACGCATGCCCGGGTGCGACGGATGCGGGCCTGGAAGCTGCTGCTCCGCCATCATATTCTGTAGGCTGGCGATGTGGGGGTTGGACGAGGGGCCGCCCGTGGGGTGCTGCTTGAGGAGCTGGGGTCCCGGGGCCGGCCCCTGGTGTGACTGGGGCTCGTTCTTGGGGAAATACTGCAGGGTGCTGCTGGGCTTGTCAGCCGGGATGATGCGCGACAGGTCGAACTCGGGGATGCCCGTGGGCGTAGGCCGGATCACATCACTCAGGTCCGGGCTGTCGCCCGCTGCCGGCACGGGCTGGAACGCATCTGCGGGGTGTGGGGGCCTCTGCTTGCCCAAGAGGTGCAGCTGGTGGTGGGGCAGCACATCCTCCGGAGGCTGGGAGTACTGCTGTGGCATGCTGGAACCCGGTGAGTGCAGTGGCCCATGTGTGGGGGGCTGCATGCGGGAGAAGCCCCCCATAAGGTTCTGGGAGAGCATGGGAGAGACACTGCAGGGCTCCATCCCATCTGTGGGCCCGCCCATCAGTCCTGCGTTCATGCTCATGGAGCCTGGGGAGTGAAGCAGGGGTCCAGGGGGTTCGTGCGACAGTGGGGGTTGCCCCTGCAGGACCATCGCCATGGGACTCTGGGCCCCACCAGAAGGTCCCATTGAGCTCTGAGGCGTGAGCAGCATCTGAGAGGACTGATGGTTTCCCAAGCTTCCTGCGGGGAGGGGGGATACAGGAGAGAGCCCGGAGCTGGTCACTTTGATCATGTTTTACAGCATGTCACCCTTCAAACATTTTAGACAAGACCACCTTCCTCCAAAACAAAATCAAACATTGTTCTATAGGTCTCAATCCCAACTACTTCTTTAAAGCTGTCTTTCAGCCATCGCCTCTCAAAAAGCTGCTTTGATAAATGTTTAAATCGATATACCTGTCATGTTCATGCCAGGCAGTAGGGGGCGATCCGGAAGCATCTCATCATCAGAAGTGGCGATGCTCTTGATAGCGTCGTGGTAAAGTGGTGTGGAGCTGGGCATTGCATACTTTGACATCTGGGACATGATGAGGGACAGAGGGTTCTGAGTTGGGGGAGCATCAGGAGAAGAGGTGAACGGCATGCTGGGATTCATGGAACCGGGTTGGCTGATCGGGGTGGAGTTCGTGCTTCTGGGAGGGAGGGACGGCCCTGTGAGACAGACAGACGTACATGGTCAGAAATGGTGGCATTTTTACCCTTACTTCTATGCTCTCGTCCCAACCCAGGATGCCACCACGGTGGATCGGGCCTGCATCAGGCCCCCCCAAGTCCTTACCCGTCTCAGTCGAACTGCTCCCTCCGTTGCCGATGCCCTTGCCACTGGACGGCCCCCCCGGGCTGGGCATGGCCGTCTTGGGGGAGGTCGCCCAAGCAGGAGAGGCCACAGGCATGGCCGGCGATTTCAGATGGCCTGGGGACCCAGCTGGGGACCGGAGGCCCAGGGAAGGTCCCATCACCTGGGGGGACTTCATGGAGGAAGATGGGGTCCCCGCCCCACTGGCAGCAGGCAGCGGCAGGGGAGGGGGTCCTGTGGCAGGCAGCTGAGGGGGGGAAGACTTCAGGCTTGGGGCAGAGGGAGAGGCCATGAGTGGAGAGGCCTGCTGGCTGAGGGAGGGGGACTTCAGCTGGTGAGGCAGTGGCGTCGCCGGGGAGCCAAGGGGATTGGCATTTAAGGACAGGTCCGAGGGGTGGCGCTGGCTGAGTTCGGGGCCCCTGGGGCCTGAGTTCACAGGCATGTGGCTGAGCCTGGAGGCCACACCCATGAGAGGTGCCCCCTGGTGATCGGGGCCAAACATGTCAGGCCCTGCTTCCTGATGAAGGTATCCTCCATGCCCTGGTCCACCTGGGAAGGGCCCCTGATTTGGGTACTGAAGTGGACCCCCTCTTCCGGGAGGCATACTCTTAGTCTGCAGGCTAGTCCCGGGTCCCCGCCCATTCGGTGCTGCTCGAATCCGGGATATCTCCTCAGAGGTCAGCATCTCCCCCAAGGAGCTCGGTCCGCCTGGTCCCGCCCGCAGCTTCTGGGCAAGGATAATCTGCTGCATCTGAGGATCCACCATGTCTCTGAGGGGAGGTCCCGCTCCAGCACCCGCACCCCCCAGGGGAGACCCCATCATGGCCCTTGAGCTAGGGAAGTCCATGGGGTCACCTCGCAGGGCGGGGCCTCCTACGCCCATCGCAGAAGCGGGAAAGCCACCCCCGGCCATGCTGTCAATTAACCGGGGCCCCCCCAGCCCCGCTTGCTGCTTACCCAGCCTGTCCAGCTCCATCCTGTGCAGCCCCTGCAGCTGTCTCTTCTCCAGCATGCGGAACATTTCCTCCCGGGTCAAGAACCGATCAGAACTGGCCTGCAGGTGCGGAGGAGGCCCACCAAGGCCCCCGGGGGGGTAACTTCCCTGGAAGGGACCCCCACCTGCTGCGTTGGGGGGCATGTCTTCCGGCCAGCCCATGCCTGGCCTGGGAGGCCTCTGGGGCCCCATTGCTTCAACAGGCAGCATTCCTCCTGCACTGCCGGGGTACATGCCGCCACCCCCACCAGCAGGAGGCGCTCTGTGCATCTGCCCCAGGAAGCGTTGTCCTCTGGGCCCTTCCTGGTGCATGTCTATCATACGCCCACCGCCTGCCATCATGGCTGCTGGGGGCCACTGCTGCTCCCCGGGCTTGCTGTGGTATGGTGGCGGGGGGCCCCGCATCATGGGCCCCCCCACAGCTGCATCGGGCATCATCCGATAGTGGTGCTGACGCCGCTTCTCCTGGTAATACTCCTCCTGAAGCTTCCTCCATGCCATCTGCTCTGGGGTTGGCCCTTCAGGGCCCAGCAATCCACCCACATCAAGAGGTGGGGGCGAGGCAGGGTGCAGGGACAGCAGACCGGGGTGTGGCCCCGTGGGAGGCTCCTCGGGGCCTGTGGGCTCCAAGCCCTGCGCCTGAGAGACAATGGAACGCAGAGGTCCGAGGGAGGGCAGGCCGCCGTTATCAGGGTGATTAGTGCCATCGCTGGGCCCTCCCACACCATCTCCATTTCCATCGGGCCCCGCAGGCTCCCCCTGTGCAGCCCCGCCTCCACTGCGCAGCAGTAACCGCTCAATATCACGCAGTGTCTGCAGCGAGCGCTCACGGTGCTCCAGCTGCTCCTTGGACAGCCTGTCTCCACTTGCCGGCGCCCCCACTTGTCCTGGCTCTCTCTGCAGGAGTGAGGCTGCTGCCGCCGGGCTGGGTGATGGGGAAACACCAGTGCCAGAGTGGGGCAACGGGCCCGGCCCCTCAGCGTCCCCAGGCCTAGGGGTGGCCCCGCCGGGCCTGGCCTGAGGGGGCTCGTCGTCGGCATTTCCAGTTGGGGTGGGCGTGCCACCGGGCTGCAGATGTCCCCCCACCCCCCCTCCCACGGACGCCGGCCGAGGCGTGCCACTCTGGGATTTGGGCGTGCTTGTTGGGGGGGTGCCTGAGTTCAGCTGCTCTGGGAGGCCAGGAAGCTTCATGGCTGGATGGTACTAAGAGAGGAGAGAGGCAGAGAGGGTTCTGAGTCGTCACTGGGGCCTTCATTAGTGTGTTCCTTTGGGCGTTCGTTAGTGCAACTGACCTTGTCCAGTTTGGCATGGGGGACATTCTGCTGGTGAAATGTGACGATGGACTCGACATGGCCATGCAGGACTGCCTCCGCCGCACTGAGAGAGACATTGAACCACAGGGTGAGCACGATACGGTGTCAGAGGGAGTCAGGCACTGACCCTCTGGGCATCTCAGCCCACATTAGGGCAGCACAGTCACACGTAGGATGACAGTGGAACACGTTAACACACTGCAGACAAATATCTGCCACTGAATCAACCAGCTTCTGACTTTTATTGTTCCACTTATCCAAGGCAGGTGTCAATAGGATACAGACTCACCT
This sequence comes from Gymnarchus niloticus, assembly GCA_009936485.2. Taxonomy (NCBI): domain Eukaryota; kingdom Metazoa; phylum Chordata; class Actinopteri; order Osteoglossiformes; family Gymnarchidae; genus Gymnarchus; species Gymnarchus niloticus. The sequence continues at coordinate 4,353,497 of JAACJT020000031.1, read as the reverse complement.
GTTAGCCAGGCTGGTGGTGAAAACATACACCACCTGCTGGGCAGGGCCTGTTCCCAAGCCCCGCCCCAGAGCAGCACAGCCTGATTCGCCGATGGATCCCATTGGGGAGGGCCCAGTGAGAGACTGGGTGGGGCCTGCCACAGAAAGTTCTCCTGGAAAAAGATAAATTCAAAGGTTTAGGAACATGTTCTTTTGTTTATGAAGAAATCTAATTTCACTACAACATAAGCTTGATGATAGCTTTCCACTCTATACAGACTATACAAACAGAAAACTGTCATATTTTAATTCATCTTACAATCCGGAGTTTAATTCTGAGCCCTTGTTTGGTACCTAAAGGTCCTATATCATTAAATTATACATGTCACTGTGCATTACCCTCAGTTAGCACTAGATGGAGCCAAACCCCAGGAAAAAAGTCCACTTTTTCCATTTGATCCATTTTGCATAACAAAAGAGGCTAGTTAATGAGGATTAGCACCCCAAACTATTTACACAGCCATGGTTAATCCCGTGGTCAAACAGATTCACCACTCGCTTCATGCATACCAGCTTCTTAGAGCTGAGTTGCAATGGAAGTCCTGGTGAGAAAACAAAGCTTGATGGTGAGAAGCCAGTCTGGTGTCATTTCTGGAAGGCACCCAGTGACACGTGGAGTCTGACAGCTTCACACATTATGACTAGTGCTGTGATTGGCCAGCTGCTGAATCATGTGACCACGGCATCCCTGAGAAAGACTGAGAACACCGTGGCTAACACCACACATAAGAGCACAAGCAGGAGTGACAGGAGCAATGGGAACGTCCTCTGGGAGTCGGCCCACCTTTGGATTTGGGATGCCCCCCAGTTGTGCCATAGAGCTCCCCCCACCATTAGACTAGGTCCTACACGCCTGTACTCACGGTGAGTGCCAACCGGTGGCTTATCCTCATCATCCTCCGTGTCAGGCCCAGAGCACCACTCATCCCCGCTGTACGGCTGCTTCTTCACCAGCACACACCGTCGCTTGCTGCGCATGGCGCCCTCTACAGGACATGTTCGGGAAAGACAGACAACATAAGGTCCAGTCACAAATACTGTTTAAACATATACATGTTATTTTTTTTCTCTTTTAAGCATAGTGATGTGGACAGGGGTGAGAAGTTTAAACACAGCAGGAGATCAGATAAGATATACGGGCAAAACATGCTGTCCATAGGTCTCATTTTGTAAAACTGCATAGGAGAGTTACTGTCTGCCATCTTAGAAGCCAGGGGCACCAAGGTAGTGCAATAGTCACGGCTGATGGGGGGTTGCAGAGGGAAGGGTAAGCCATCTGCTCTGTGTAGGTATATGTCATGAGGGCAGCTTCAGGTTGCATCCCCTTCCAGCCACGGCCCTCTGTTTGTCTTAGGGGTACCTTGGTGTGTGTATAACTTTCTGATTTTAAGGGGAAACAGGCAGCAGAAATGCAGGTGGTTACAGGAAGTGCCAAATTACTCAGTTTGACCAAACTCACAATGTCCACTTCTCCTGCTCGCATGCAGGAGTCCCACACCATGAGCCAGTCTCAGACCCCCCCCACCTTAACTGGTGGCCACCGACAGCCCTCAGCGCATTGGTCACTGCAACATGCGTGAGGGCCGCCTACCTTTGGCATCGGCTTCCAGGATGGGGGTGAGAGGGTCTCTCTGGTCCGCTGTCTCCATGGATGTGCTCCTGTCCCGCTTAGCTTTGCTCTTCGCCACCGCCCCGCCTCCTGTACTCTTTAGCCCAGAATTCCCTGGGGAAATCTGATTGGCTTTGGCTCCATGGCCCCCTGCCACCACACTCTTCGGCCCCAGGCCGCCAGCAGGCCCCTGCTGCTGCTGATTTACATTGGGAATCAGGGGCTGGGTGCCACTGTTCACCTGCTTACCATGATTGGTCAGTTTATTGTCGGGGTGCATCTGATTGGCCGGGATGGAGAGTGGAGGCAGAGCCCACAGGGGTGTCGAGGGCTGAACCCTGGTGTAGAGCCTTTACTGCTCACAGACGCAGCTGAGGAAACACACACAGTCATCGATACCCAGGGCTGCCAAACTGCACACTGCCCTCTATTGGCCCACCTCGGCAACGAAACCTCCAGGACACCCCCCACCCACTTGCGGGATGCAACGGTGGCTCACGACGCTTTCCCTGTCATGAGCCGCTATGCAGCATGGCCGGTCCCCGCCCCCCCAGCCTCAGTGAAAGGTCACAGGTCACGGTTATTAATACAACCCCCCCCCCGAGAGTGAGGCAAATGACACTGGTGACATTTCCAGCAGAAAGTCCCACGGCAGACACCTTCCCCTTTCTGAGTCTCAGCAGAAGCCCAAGCACACACTCCACGATGACAAACAAACTTTATTACTTTATTATCTAATTATTAATTAAAGTTTCACATCCTGCTAGGGTGTATTATTAGAGTGTAACTAGGAAAGAAAAAGCAGGCACACATCATTTGAAAATACAGTGACATAATGACGCCCCTTAAAGAAGCACCTTTAAGCTATAAATAAGTGAAGACTTCATACGATACAAGAGCCAGCTTCCCAGCAACCACTGCTCTCACCTCGATCAGAGGCCCCGCTGACACAGAGCCCGGGCGACGACACACATGCTGACAGCAGGAGCTCCGTGTGACAGGGACCGTCCTGTGGGGCGGGAGGAGATGCCATCAGGAGGGGGATGGCCACATAAACACAAAAGGGGCAAGCAAAGTGCTGCCTATCTGGAAGCATCTGCACATCAAAGTCCGGAGGTGAAGGATTTATGCGACCTATTACAAAAGTCAAAAATGACCCTAAGCATCATGGGATGGAAGAAGACAACTAGAAGCAGTGCCAAGCTCTGCATTTTACACAAACCCTGAAACACTGAGGCACTGTCAAAAAAATAGATTTAAAAAAATTACCCTCCCAGGGCAGCTACGGCCAATACCCACAAACACAGGAATCCAGGGATGCCCTAGCTCTCACGTGCGACTTACGTCACGGGTCAGAGGTTCTGGTGGCCCAGCTCCCAGCTTACAAGTTCCAACACGACGTATGACATGCAAAACTCCAGCAATAACACAATCAGTGAGCTGCCAGTTCAAACATCCGCCCCCCCACAGCATGCGGTGGAAACTCCTCTGGTGTTAAAAGACGCCTCTTGCGACATCAAGCAGACCCGGAGGCGATTTTTATCTCGCCCAGTGATATTAAGACTGAGAAACGCCCCCACCACACATCTCCTGTGCGACGAAAACACCTGGGCCACTTGCCTTGCTGAATGACATCGGGCACAACCGAAAATGGCATCCCGTCATTACCATAGGGAAGGAATCGCGAATCATTCACAGGTAAAATAGAAAGAGATGCTATCATTAAAATAGGCACGGAAATGGGAATCATTCACAGATAAACTGGAAAGTAATGCCTTCATTAAAATAGGGACAGAAATGGAAATCCTTCACAGGTAAACCGATTTTAGTGTTCTCCTGAAATGAGATCAAGGATACAGACCTTGACGCTACTTTAACATCAGTGAAACGGCCGAAGTGCCAACACAGGCCATAGCAATGGGGATTCTGGGAAGGAAAGTGACAGGGCAAGGGGTTCCTCAGCACATCCCTCACTGGAAAAACAGAGTGATGATAAAATAGAATTATCTGTAGAAGAATGCTAATAAAAAAAATTGAGAATGTACTGCTGTGGGGACAAAAGAAGCAAAACTGGACACACACAGCACAGATGTGAAATCAGACGAGATGGCTATCTCACTGAAGTCTTTCTCCGCCAGGATGATCACTTTGTAAGATGTCCTACACCCAGTCTATATATTGTAGCATATTACTACAAGGAGCAGGAACATACAGACCAAAGGTCACAGGTGAGTGGGGTCCAGCCCATGACATATCACCAAAGCGACCTTTGGATCATTTCAGGTGCCGCTCCAGTGTAAGAAATCTCACCCCCTGCAAAGGGCGTGAGGTGACCGGAGTAACAGAGAACACAGGATTTGGCGACCACCTGTTGAGTAACGGTACGTGTCTTGGATTCTCATGTCTTCTCAACACACAGGCAGGACTGCCACAAGCTTTGACCCCAGTCCATTATGGGGCATAAGGCTGGGGCACACTCTGGGTGGTACCCCAGGTCTTCACAGGGCACGAGGCCGGGGTACAGACTGGATGGTTCACCAGGTCATCACAGGGCACGAGGCCGGGGTACAGACTGGACGGTTCACCAGGTCCTCACAGGGCACGAGGCCGGGGTACAGACTGGATGGGACCACCAGGTCATCACAGGGCACGAGGCCAGGGTACAGACTGGATGGTACCCCAGGTCTTCACAGGGCACGAGGCCGGGGTACAGACTGGATGGTTCACCAGGTCATCACAGGGCATGAGGCTGGGGTACAGACTGGACGTGACCACCAGGTCATCACAGGGCACAAGGCCGGGGTACAGACTGGATGGGACACCAGGTCATCACAGGGCACAAGGCTGGGGTACAACCTGAGTTGTTACTGACATTGATGGTTTTCGTAAGTTCAAACTGCAGCTAAATGTCACAACTGAGAGTGGAAAAGGATCTCAATGTAAACCTGAATATATATAATGGGGCTGGAATCGGTAGAGGCCTCTCAATTCCATATTGCAATCGTATTTGCCTGTCGATTCGATATACATTTCCATTTTTAAAGCATTGCAATTCTCTGTCTACTGCAATTTGATATTACAATTTATTGCTGATTTGTTTTTGAAGAGAATTTCTCTCCGAATTGGCATTTTCCAGTGAGTAACACATTTTGAAGTGCTTTATTGAGTCAACAAGTAAATTTCATAACTTTGTATCCTTAATATATGCTATGCATTCTAATCACAAAACTGCATCAGTAAACTGTTATCATGGCAAAAGCAAACACCTGGTTGTATATACATCTTATTTTTAACAAGCTATCCTAATTAATCACATAGTATGGTTACACACGGATACATTTTGTTGCCAGAAATGTCAGCGGGTGTTCCCTTTTAAAAAATCAATTTTTTAATCAGCCTGGCAATGCGATAATCGCCATACTTCAGATCGAGATTTGTAAATGAATAAACATCTTTCCCCCAACCCTAATATGCATGTCGCTCACATTACGAGACACAACAGTCCAAAAGCAGCTTCCTTGTCTGACCAATTTCTACTGTAGCCCCTCAGACAGCCTAAACCCAGAAACAGCAAGGCCTGATCCACGTCCTTCACCACGACGCTGTGTTGAACTCCTCACTCAAGGGCAGCACACTGGAGCCTCTCCGGGACCGGAGCCAGCAGCCTTAGGTCCACGTCACTCACAGTATACACCAACAACCTCCAGCAGAGGCAATGGGTATGGTGACAGGACCCCATTTCTACATGGCTTTTTTTTTTTACAGTCTCCCAGGTCACATCTGAGTCCGCCTCCCCCGGGTCGGCTGCCTCACGTCTGAATCCGCCTCCCATTTAACCTCCAGTTTCCATACATAATGCTGTCTTACGGGAAATGGAGGAATACCTCCCAGAAGAGAGACCTAATGCATAAAACCTGAAGAAGTCTGCAAACAAAGACCTCCCACCGTCTCCTTTTTTACAAATCGCACACACACACAGACACACGAGCACATCAAGGTGCGTCCATCTGTGCCATCTCGCTCATAAGAACAATGCATTTGCTTTTTAATTAGATGAGAACACCACACACAGGAAGGTATTTAACCACTGACAGCTTTTCGGAGTGAAATCATGAACGGTGCACATTACAGCCATCTGTCCTTGCGGTGGCACCGTTCAGCCTGTCAATTGGTGGAGACAGATGTTGAGGGCGGGGCTCATGTTTCTGGGCCAATAGGAACAGCAGATCGGGGCCCTGTGAATGCTGAAGAGGCTCAAAGGGGAGAGGGGCTGCAGGAAAAAAAAACGAAGGAAGCAGAACAAAGTCACATTACAGAGGACAGCACAGAACCACGGCTGGGAAGGCACAGCCCAGTTACGGAGAGCCTGCACAATGAGATATCTAAAGACAGTAAGGGCAAGTGGAGTGCTGCTATGTCCGCGAGCACCGGTATCTCTGGAGTGGGAGACAAAAAGAGACAGACAGACAGACAGACAGACAGACAGACAGACAAGAGGTAGGGAGTGAGAGAGAGAGAAGAGTCCGGGGTGGCAGACCAGGAAAGAGAGATAGACTGAGAGACAAGAGGCAGTGGGTGAGAGAGAGACAGGAGTGGGAGACCAAAAAAGAAAGATAGACAGAGACAACTGTGGACATGAGAGAGAGCAAGAGAGGGAGCACCTACTGAGAAACAAAAAGACAAAAAGTGTGTGAATACTTTGCTAACCCCCCCCACCTCCGCCCCCGACAGGGAAGCACTGAGCTAGTTTTGTCAAACTGGGGGGCAGGGGGTGGGTCACAGGGCTGTACCTCATCCAACACATTCTGGGAAGGTGGCCAAATGGAGCGAGGGAAGAAAAGAACAAAACTGCAAGCACAGTGCCGAGAGCCAGGAGACATGCGGGGGGAGTGTCGGCGAATAGGCAGAAAAACAAGAGGGGGGTGAGGGACGACACTGGCAGTAGAGAGAGAGTGAGAAGGAGAATAGATAGGAGCTAGGTAAGACAGCACATCTCACATTCCAGAGAGAGAGACAGCTTTTAAGGAAGAGAGAGAGAGAGAGATGAACAGTAAGGGGGGGGCAGGAAAGAGATGGGAGGTAAGGGGGAGCAAGGGGGAGCAAGAGAGAGAAACTGGAGTTAAAGAAGGGTCGAGAGAAACAGGAGGAATGGGTGAACAAGAGAGAGACAGGAGTTAAAGGAGGGGTGAGAGAGGGGAGTAAGGGGGGCAAGACAGAGAGACAGGAAATAAAGATGAGAGAGAGAGACACTAGGGAAAGACAGGAGACTGGGGGTGGGAGATACAGAGCTAAGAAGGAGGAGGATATACAAGGAAAAGGAGTGAAACAACATGTCTCACATTCTCTCCAACTGTGCAGAAAAGAGGAAGGGTGGTGGAAAGCAGGTTAGCTCATATCCCCATCACCACACGTGGATCCCAGGCTGAGAGCGTCTCAGTGTCAAATTATTCTTTAATAGTCTACCCCCACACACCGCATTCAAATCAAGGACGCAGAGGTGACAGTGTCCGTGGGAGCAGCACTGAAGGGTTCAAGGTACACTTGGAATGTGTGCATATTTTTAAATAAAGAGTCAACTTTAAATTATAATAGAGCTCACACCCTACAATTGTCAAACATGACCAGTCCCATGTTGGATTTTAACCAACAGGTTGAGGGCTACAGAGGCTAATCACATTAACCAGTCAGCTACCCTGACGGCATCTTGAGCTTTGTTTGCCGCTGATGTTTCATTTTGTTTGCCATTACCCAACAAACTCTCACAGAACACAGCCACATGAGTGGCTTTAGGACGGGGACGAGTGGCTAAACGGGTCACCGTCACCAGGGACAATTAGCAGCCTCTCTCAGGCTGGATCAGGTTCCAAGCCTAACTCTGTGCTATAAATAGACCGGCAAGACGTTGCACTCTGGGTGCAGGCCTGTCTAGGGCATGGGCCGCGGTGTCAAGAGTGGTCTGAGGGTGGACTGGGCATCACTTCAGCCAGAAAGGGGGCCCAGGGCCCAAATAAACTCACTACCATATCACAGCAAACTTCTTCAGCAGGCAAACAGACTGCTTCCTTGTGGAACTTCATTCTTAAATGCCTTTCATTAAAATTGCAGGAAACAGCGGTATAATTTGCATAAACTGGGGACATGTTGAGCAATCCAACAACTTACGACAAGAGAACGAGCAAGCTACAAGTAGCAACTAAGAAAAGGATTTGTGGTTTTCTCCACAAGCACTTCCTAAACATCACAGACCAAGAGCAAGTCAGCCACTGTCTTCCACCGGTTAGCAGCCACTGTCTTCCACCGGTTAGCAGCCACTGTCTTCCACCGGTTAGCAGTCCGTTTAACAACCAATGCATTAATTCTACACATTATATCCAGATTTCCATCTGTGTGCCTGCTCTGGAGTAACCAAGTCATAATTCCCTCGAGTAACACATGTGCAGCAAACTGTTAAACTAGGTAAGAACTGTCAAAATGTCAGCATCAGATTTACTGCGTCGAAACAATGAGAAATATTTTTAAGTCAGCCCCAGAATAGGGCTGACGAAACAGACACCGGCGGGAATTTTATCATCGCTTTTTCCGCGATCTGATACATCACCAGTGGACATACATAACATATACTGTTATGGCCTTGACTACCGGCCATGAAACTAAAAATTAAAACATGAAGTTTTATCTTTTAAAGGGAAACGAATCCATATGCACCTAATTTTCTGACAGACAAACTTGAAATCCTATAATAAATAACACTCCAATTCATAAAATTAAAAATATATAGTTCCCCATGCTGCATGCACAGACTTTCCGCAGATGGGTCCCAATAACCACCCCTGCTCGACCTGAGTAACAGTCCTAACACACCAGGGTCCAAGACCACGACCGCAAACGACCGCGCTTGGACCTCCCCAGGAGGAGACTCTTGGATTCCTATTGGTTGGCCGTCGCGTCAGTTTGTCCCACCCCAGTCGATACAGAAGCTGATTGGTCAAACCATGGCAGGGTAAAGGCCGCCAGTGTAACGCTGCGGGACCGCAGATACGAACCGCCGACGGTCCCAGATTGCCCCTTTTACCCTGACCAGTGCGTCACACTTCTTATTGACCACCAACTTGGGGTGTCACTTGCTACAGCCGATGTTTACAGTAAAATCCCTTGCCATATGGCCAGTAGCGCTCAGATATCCGGTCGGATAGCGAGCGGAATCCAGTCGAACCGAGCCTTCGTTGTAATCAGTGCAAGCCGTACGTTCAGCTTCTTCTCGGTGCTGCCCCGCTGGATCGACCGCTTCCAGAAACCCCGACATCAGCCGTAGCGCAACGTTAGCTTGGCCGACGGTGTATAGGGAGGGGGGACGGGACCACGCACGGCCCAGCTAGTTGGACCAGCCACCCCCCTCACCCCGTCTCCCCCGCTCCCTCTCTCCCTGGACGGTAACCTGTCAAGGAGCACACGCTTCCTAACATGACCGCTAACCAGAAATGGGCGAAGTGCAGGGGAGGGAGAGGGGGGTCACATGGAGGAAGGCCTGATATAGCATCAGTGTAATGGTAATTATCCCCCCCACGTAAATGCACCGTGTGCCGCGATTCTCCTTCTATACCATTTATTTTATCATAGCTATATAAATGCACATATGCGTACACACTCAAACACTTCAATGTTTACCACGGCGGCATGCCCGGCGTACCGCGGCCGTGCAAGAGGAACCAGTCACGGCGTCTTCCTACCCCGTTCCGCGGGTCCAGCGAGGCCGCCGTCCCCTCCGGATCCCGATCAGTATTAAAAACACAGTAATGGGGGGGAAAAGCGCACCCAGGCTCCGGCTACGAGTGCCAATCGGCCGCAGACGGGAGCGGAAGACGTCAGCGAGAGTTCGTGGACGGAGACTGGGACAAGCGCAGGATCCGCCGGTCACGGAGAGTCCAATGCGCTCTTCCGGGGGAGGGCAGGGCGCAGTGTCCGCCGATCACGGAGAGTCCGCCGCACAGCGCCGGGGGAGGGCAGGGCGCAGGGTCCGCCGCACTCCACCGACTGCCGCTGGTCCTACTGCGGCTCAGCTTGTCTCCCCGACTCACTGGCGTTCATGACACGGCTGTCAATATTTCCCTGAAAATGTCCGGGGAGAGAGAAAAAAAGCACACGCGCGTTCATAGGCACACAGTGTGCTACCAAATATCTTTCTCCGATGATCAGAATACTGTATGAGACAGCGACAGGTACACAAATAAAGGAATGAAGTGCGCCTTGGGCAGAGTATCTCATCTGTGGGGGGAATAGAGACAGGGTCCCAATGTGCTTTTACCGCCAGCGCCCTGATCTTCATGTCGGTATGGTGACAGATACCCGCATTTACATGGGCTGCGTGTAAAGGTGCACTTAGAGTGCCAGCGAAGGACGGGGCTCATCACGGGCTCAGAATGAAGATGCTGCCTAAAAATGGTGTATTTCTGTCGGCCGTAGCGAAATGGGAGCCGTATATTGAATTTCCAAGGTTAGGTGTTTTGGCTTCAGGGATAACTGAAGTGATCGCTTTTTGGTATGGTGCTCTAATGGCAAGTTAACAGCCGGAAAGTATCTAATACATACTTACGGTACGATGTCATTTGTCAAAAAAAAAAAATGCTTTTTCCAACATGAGTTTCCCGTTTGATATTTTATCATTTACTCTATCAGTGGCTTTGGGGAGACATAACTACGTGAATTTCACGAAAGCCGTCTCTTCTTGTAAGCACGGGTGGGTGTTTTATAGAAAAAAGAAGGGTGTACAGGACATCCACTGTCCGTCAGTTTAAGTTTGGTGTGATTTGTGAATAGGTGTAACACTTATTATACAAGGCGTCTTGGGAGACCCCCCTCCCTGCGTACGAGACAGTCGGTCGATAATCAAAATGCCAGTGATGCTGCCGGAACATTCCGCAAAGACACCGGCGACCATATTCCAATGGTCAGCTTCAATCAGCGTTCTTTTTTTTTTTTTTTTTTGGTACATTTACTTTAGGTATGAAGTGCACGAAATAAATCTTAACTGGGTAAACCAATGCTAGAAAGCGACTGAAGGTATGTTTGTGAATATTACCGATCCAGACGGTTTTCCTGTCCTGGTTGTTTGATGTGACCTTTGTGATTAACACCTACTTACCAAGGATAAAGTACTAAGGACAAGTCAGAGGATAATTTACACATAACTCAGGACGTCTGTCTGTCTGTCTGTCTGTCTGTCTCGCGGATGACGCACGCAGGACTTGCACACTGGCATTGTACAGATGACAAGAGATCAGTGGGACCTCCACTGGGACAACAGTCTTGTAATGTCTGCCATGTTGCGAAGTACACTGATGGAACTCAGCTTAATGTCACACCGCTCTTTTACATGATCCATCCAACCATTTTCCAAATCACTGTATTTCAATGCCGGGTCTTTTAAATGATGACTGCTAGGATTAAAAGTAGAGCAGATCTGGTTATTCTCCTCTGGTTCTCACAACCTGTTATGGTAAAAGTTCCCATCTTCTTTAAGCGGCGTTTCTCTCGAACGCTGATGCTACGGTATGTCGCGTCCATATCTCAACACTCATTACACGCGTTAGATTTGGCCTGACAGGCATCACGCGTGATGGACGTGGACTGCGTTCCAACACCGCTGCTCATTCCTAAGAGCTCATTTGAGCCCAAACCTGGGGAGCTCTTCCACCAGGGTGTGCTTTGGGCTTGGTCTGTACGTCACGGATCCTGAACAATTTCTGAGGGTAGGACACCCCCTGCTGGCAAAGGGTAAACCATCTTCTGACCTTTATGGACTTCGCCCTCATCCTGAGGCAGGGTCAAGATTGGGTTTCACACTTACACCGAAAACGCTGACACGTCAGGGAAGTAAATAAACGTGTCTTCTGGGTAGGAGGCACACAAAGGCTCTGTACTGAGACACAGAAGGTGAACATCAGCCATCTTCAGTTCAGCCTCCGAAGTGGTGTTTACGGTTTCAGAGACATTCATTAGGCTCCTCGGAGCATGATGTAACTGAATGAAACCAGTAATGAACAAATAAAATTAGTTAGGCTGTGAGAGAGATTATTTTATTGTGGTAATTAGCCTCATTTTAAAAATCATCCATTTTTAACAGGGAAACCAAGTCAAATACCCAGCCAGGTGACTCTAAGCATGAATATAAAAATATTTTTTTCTAGAATTGTAGAATTGATATAGTTTTCTTAGTGTTTCATTAATTAAAACTACAAATACCCAATGGCTGTTTTGTACTATAATGTTATAGCATATTCTTTAACACAACAAATCCTGCCTTGTATTTAATATACGTTCATTCACACATCACTCAAAGTTCATTTTGTAGTGTACATCCATCCATCCATCCATTTTCTAAACCACTAATCCTCTGCAGGGTTACAGGGGCCTGGAGTCTATCCCAGGCAGCTTAGGGCACAAAGCGGGGGATACCCTGGCCAGGGGGGCATTTGATGGTGTACGATGTGAAAATGGGACAAAAGGAAAAGTTCTGTCCCGATTACACAAGAAAACAAAAACGCATCCAGCCACCAATCAGGAGGCCATGTGGTCATACATGCCTGTGTTTCCACGTGTCTCCATGGTGGTGTCCCTCATACTACTTTCATCAACACATGTCTGTTTGCATTTTGGTAGGGGAGCTGCTTTGGGTAGAGTATTCTAATCTAAAACATCCATTCAGCTGAATTCAATCTTTCTGTGATGGTTTTTTAACCTCTCGAATCAATCTTTCCACTGGCAGGTAAAAAAAAGCAGACCAGCATATTGTGAGATAGCAGACGAACCGGTGGCCTTCAGTCAGTTTATGATCACTGTTTAATTCGATCAATCACTGGAGCAAAGAAAAGCTGGAGGCGTCAGAAATGAGTGGAAAGCATAAAGACATGGCAGAGGAGAGAGGTCAACAGGAGAAGAACACTAAAGACAAGTGAATAAAAGACACATAGAGGGAGAAATGGAAGGAGAGATGGAGAAAGCGAGGTTGTCATGGCAACTGGAAAAGGTTTGAAGGCCAAAACAAGAATGTAAATTGGTTTACCCTCAGAAAGAGTGTGACGGAATTCAATAGCTACGCAGACGGTGGGGAAAGAGTGAGGTGTAAATGCATGCTGGGAAGGAGGTAGGTAAAATCCTATACAGCATCTCCTTTCCCTCTGGAAGATGATGATGACTTGGGAGCAAATGATTGAATATTAAATAAACACATTTATAAACGTTGCAGAAGCAGATGCTGTCTGTAAGCATGTCAGGGACAATACAAAGAAAGGGCAGCTTATTACCCAAACGAAGGTGGGCTTTCCAATTTGGAGGAGAGTTCAATTAGCACAGGAGAGAGTAGAGCGACACTGGAAGGGTAACTGCCTGGGTGGTTGTGGTATATGTTTGTTTGATTCTCCCAAGTTTGATAAAGCTCCTTTGTAGTGAGGGACAGAACATGACAAATAGGAAAGGACAGTGACTGACGAAGAGAGGAAAATTCACAGCATCATCACCCTGATCTTTACCTGCTGCTGTTTAGACCATTTTTATTTTTACTAAGACCTAAACCTGTGCTAAAGCTTCTAGAAGAGCCTTAGAAGTATCTGTCTGCATCCTTAACAGCATCGTCTGTCTGCTTGGGCCGTTCTGTCAGAATGTAGTGCTGAAACAGAGAAGATGGGGAGTCAAGCACAGCCACCCAGCACAGGTTCCAAACATGGTCTCCCTGCCCAGGTTCCAAGTACATTCTCCCAGTGCAGGGTTCAAGCAGGTTCTCCCTGCCCAGGTTCCAAGCACTGTCTCTCAGCCCAGGTTCCAAGCACAGTCTCCCAGCACAGTCAGCTTATAAACAAATAAGCAGAGGCTTCCTTGCTTTCTCCACATGCAGCTCACGTCTTCATCCCATGCAGCACGTTTCATTCTGCTCCTGTGTTCTGTTCTGTCTTATTTCCACGATCTCTTGCTACAAAGCCGTCCTGTGCTTGCCGAGTTTAAGTCACAGGCGGTTCTCCATCTCCATCCTACCCTGTCACCCCCAAAGCTGTGTACTGCTCCCCACTTTCTGTCATGTTAACGGCTTGCAAATGTTATCATATTTGATTGTCCTTACAAATGCATTCTGCATTCAAAAAAGGTAAGATAAGTAAGGAAGAAAGTGTTTTTTAGTCTCTCTATGCCTGCTTCATTAAGTATGGTCGTTAAACAGCCACCAATGCTCTCTACCCACCATAAATAAAGACAGAGTAAGAGCGGGTGACTGACAGCTCCTAAATACTGATAATTTTGCAGAGTAGATGATTATATGGAACAAAAGAAGCAGGGGTACACCATCCAGAATGTTTGGAGTGGAGCTGCATACGCAAAACGGTGAATAGGCATGATCTCATATGCTTCATTTTGCATTTAAAGAAATCTTTTTCACAGCTCCACCCTCCCAATTTCCCCACTCGTTCTACCACATCCCGATACTCTCTTTAATATGTGATTCACACCCCCACCTCCCATTTTCTCACCCCCTTCCGACTAACAAGTCCTTCACCAGACTGTCATACGGTAACACTGTGAGATGTCGGAATCCCATAATTAGATGCGACTCATAGACTGCTGCAGATGATGGGCCAGTTGCCTGGAAACTAATGGTTTCCATAGTGACAGTAATATTCAGCCATTGGTTGAGTAAACTAGGAGCCGGTCCAATATGAGGCCACCAGCGGATGTTATGCAGGCTCTGAACAGACACAAATACTCTCATAGTACAGACACACGCTGGCGTGAGGCATTGCCATCTTTTTGCACATAGGTACATCTCCCCACACCCTGAAATACTAACACAGCCTACTATGAAAGCATTGCAGAAATTTGCATGTTTTAGCAACCTAACAATGGACAGTTACCCAATACTATTTACACAGTCACCAAATCCAGTCCAGGCAGGGTGGGGCTTGCATGCCAAAATCCCTCACAAGTGGATTTTGCACCATCGTCATGCTCAATAAGCACAGAGACTTGCTGTACAGATTCTCAATGAACAAAGAAACTCTCAGGTACAAGAAAAGGAAACGCCGGCTTTGCAAAGGAAAGTGATGGCATGAATATATTCCCATCATTACATAACAGGACTGTAGCATTAGCATATTATAGTTTTATTTGAGAGGACAGCTAAGACCTGGATGGAGGCTCTGGCACCCAGGTTCTGTAAGGAGAGGCCCAGAAATATAAGAGAGCAGAACAAAGAGGTGAACCAATGTATTTTCTTAGGCCTGGTTCCTATCCAAACAAAAACAGCAGAAAAAACACAAGTAAACCTTTTTGATGGCTTTCATAGGAATAACTAATCTCAGTGGCAATATTTCAGAAATAGGCCTTTGTCTGAAGCCTTGATAAAGTATGGTAATTACTCACGTCTGCAGCAGTGACGTCATCACAGGTAAGGCTGTGTCCTGGAGTCACTGGCTGAGGCGGTCTCAGAGGAGCATGCTTCTGTACCTTGCCTCATGTCTTAATCTGTGTTTACACAGGGCAACAAACCATCATCACGGTGGATCTCTTTGTCGATCTGTTATCTCTGAGTTCACTCCCCAGGCTTGGCACAGATCGCTTCCACAGCTGAAGCGCTGCAGAATGAAAGTAATCACGGGCCTAAAGTCATCTTTACAGCTGGGCTTGCAATTTGCTCTTTCTTCAAGACCCTGCAGCTGCAATTTAACATATCTCAAATATGACATATTGTGCCCTCTCAGTTCTCGAATATCGTTTTGCCTCCAAGGACTCTAAATGAGCGTATTATTAAAACTGAACACAAGGTGGCAGAATTGTGTCGCTGAGGGGTTTGCATCTATGAACAACGCAGTGGTGTGATTTCTGTTTTAATGACAGGTGGCTCAGTCAGTACCACGTCCAGAGTCAAAGGTGTAAATCCTGCCTCTGCTCTGTTTATGTAGAGTTGGCATGTTCTGTCATGTGGGGTTTCTTCTGCAGTCTTCTGCATGCTGTAATTAGTCAGACATGCATAATTAGTCTCCAGTGTGTATGTGAGCATGCGTAAAAGAGACTGGCATTCCATCCAGGGTGTACCCCAGCCTTGTGCCCTGTGCTGCCTGACCCTGACCAGTACAAGCATTTGGAACATGGATGGATGGATGGATGGATGGAGAGGTTGCCTTGGTCTCACTTTAAGCTGTAACATGTCCCATCTCCATGTTAGTGTATTTCATACTCTACAGAATATGCAGGACATACCTTTCAATTCACACTGTATTATGTAACCTGTAGCCCTGAGTTGCTCTGAGCCGGAGATTTCGTTCTGTGAGCTGTTATTCAGGCCAATGCAGGTTTTGATTATAAATGAGTTTGTGTTATGTTTGGCTACACTGCAAGTCTAATGACTGCAGGGCTGATTATTCAAAGAGAGGCCTGGCCTGAAAATACTCGACACACAGCCAGAAAGTCATGATCTGGGAGTTTCTTTTGTGTGCAGTGATGGCGTTATAGTACAGCACCGTAACCGTGGCCCCAACCACAAAGAGCGGCCAGGAGGTGCAAACTGTGGAGCATACTGGGGGCCGTGAGAGGGGAGGCAGCTTTTTGCTGTCATGGGCCTTTGTCTCGGGACAGGCCAGGGTGCAGTTTGTCTTCTGAGATGCTGTCCTCTCTTTTGCCGCCTCCTTGTTTCTTAAAAATATTCAATTTTCATTTTTGCCATTGGTTTTAATTTCATGGCTCCCCTTCCATGAGTCTGGCGTGCAGATGCCTTGGTGCTTGGGCATGTGTGAGCTTACCAGGCAGTTACCCCGGCTCTGAGCTCATTTTAGAATTGCGTTCTTGAGGGAGCTTCTCTCAGCCTGCCACAGACTCCCTCAAACCTGCAAGGCGGGCCTTCTGTCCTGAAGGTGTCTCACCTGGATGTCCCACCAGCAGCCCGTCTAAGCAGACAGCAAGTCTGGGGGTGCTGCACATGGCCTAGGCTTGACCAGATGTTGCATAACATGGTTTACCAGTGACAGATTACTACACCAAGTTTGTTTTTATGCCTGGGATTATGGGTGTTTCTGTCTGTGTTTGTTTACAGAGCCGTCTCCGAACGCGAGAGAAATGCTCAGAATCCATCCCCCTCCACCCCAAAGTCTGCTCAAAGAATCCTGTTCCCATAATTGATTCCAGACGGGATCTCTGGGTTGCCAGAAGCAGTCTGCACCATTTCTATCTTCCCGTCAAGCACGCTACAGCTTCCAGATGGAAGAAGCAGTTCAGAGTTCAAGGTTTGACCTAAAAAAATGTGATTGTCAAAATGTCCGGCCGTGGCTGAATGGAACATGACGTTGGACAGGTGTGCATATTTCACCATAGGTGTGTAGATGGGCACACGTGTGAAAAGTGTTTTGTCAGAGTCAAGAGTCTGTACCCCCAAAGTGATTTCTACATTTCTCTACATTGTTCATCCATGTTGATGAAGAATTAAAATGACCATACTTACATTTTACAGAGTCAAGTCTAAGAAATTCATTTTACCACCTTTTTAAGAGTCCAACATATGGTCCCACTCCCACCTTAAAACCCATTCTCCCCGATTTGGGGTTTCTTGTTGTCTTTACCAGGACATCTATTCAGTCTCCTTTTCCCAGTGTCTCTCCCCTCCCATACACCTAAGTGTACACCATAAGACCCCTCAGCTGTGGGGACACCTACAGCAGCATGCTGAAACACATCTACCTGAACGCTGCCACTCATATTGTCACGAATGTTCAGCACACCAGGCTGCGCATCAAGCTTTTCCCTTGTCATGACTGGTTTGGACCTACAGATGACTCCCAGTTAGTAAAATACATAGAATATGGACCATAAACCACGGCGTGGACCTTGCTTTGTGACTGAGCGTAAGGAGCTGGTAGAGGGTTGAACTGCCTTCCTACCATTCCCACCCAAACAGAAAAACACAGGCTTTCCCACAAGAAAGCTGGTTCATAATCTCCTGGAAGCATTGTGGACAGCCATCAACCAGGCCCAAAAAAGGGGAAATGGCCACTGCTCTCACTGAAATGCACCAGATCTCTTGCAGATATGAGACAGAAGCATAATGTCCCAGCAGTGTTTATCCAGTGAATCAGCGGGATCAGAGCTAAATTTCAGGGATAATTACCAGCAATTGTGAACTGACTAGGGTGTCACTGATGCTAGAGTCTGCAGCCTGGTGTGTGGAACCAGCCTGGGAGAACATGTGGGGAGATTACTCGTCATGTCTGTCCAAAGCCCTGTCCATCTTATATTTGACCTGTGAGGGGGTCTACTGGCACCAGAGGCTCCTATCCAAGTCCAAAGCTGGGTTCTCTGTCATCCTGCAGTAAAACAGGAATGATTGCAAAGGCCTTCTGTCTGAAACTTTTAGTTAAGGTCTTGAGTTTCTCACCACCCCAGAACTCAAGAGGCACTTCTTAAGACAAAAAGTTTTTGAAAAAACATCTTCTCCTGATTACCGCAAAGAGTTTAGCTGCACACCAAGAATGGCTTTTCCTTTGTGGGCTCAGAAGAGACAAACACCTTGTGGCAAAGAAAGTACATTGTGCGTCAGAGACCCCCTAAATCTTGTTGTCTTGAAAAGCATGTTGCCTCACACCAAAACAGAAACAATTAGTTTTGGCACAAAAGACAAGGAAATCGATTCCACATTGCTGATGCCGGACATATTAAAATACATATAAAAGCACGCTAAAACAAGACCAAGAACCTGAGTTGTGCAGTAAACCCACTGTTACAGAATGGTCCAGTGAAGCAGAGGAAAATCTGAGAGGCTCGGAAAAGGAGCTAGGCTTCTGCTTCTCTACCTTCCCGCATGCTGTTGGTATAGGTTTGTCATGGTCATGATCTGTGGTTATGGTGTCACGAGGTACCCTCTAGACCTCATGGAGTCGCTATAACAGGACTGAACAGAAGGGGTTTTGGCCAGGTAACATCTAACCACCATGCCATCCTACCGCAGGCTTTCAATACAGTTCTCTGGTGCCAATACTTCTGCGTGTTCTGCTGAGTTTGGAACCCAGCTTTTCAGCGCAGCCCACACCAGGAGGAGTGCTTTTAGATGAACAAGTGTATGGAGGGAATTTCGGTGTGTTTGTGTTTACTGTGTAATCATTTGGGCCAGAGGAAGGGTGTGGCCATGTCTCAGGGTAACTCGAGAGGCTGGTGATTCATTTATAGCTTA
The DNA here is from genome assembly GCA_009936485.2 of Gymnarchus niloticus. Lineage (NCBI taxonomy): Eukaryota > Metazoa > Chordata > Actinopteri > Osteoglossiformes > Gymnarchidae > Gymnarchus > Gymnarchus niloticus. The sequence continues at coordinate 4,334,655 of JAACJT020000031.1, read as the reverse complement.
GCCTTCTCCGCTCCCTTTGGACATAGCACGTCTGTGGGGGGTGGAGCTGCAACCGCCTTTAATTATTCAGAGCCCACTGTGACAGGGATGACTCTTGTGACATCTCGGGTTTTCTTAGTGTTTGTGTGCTTCCGTTTTCAGCTTTTTTCGTGTTGCTGGCCAGCTGTTTATGTTTGGTTTGTGTCAAAAAGGCCTGTCCAGTCTGCCTTGGATCTCTGGAAGCTCACTCAAGCTGCCTTCCCCTGGATAAACAGGGGCACCAACCAGCTCCCTATCCTCCGATGACGAGGGGGGGTCAAACAGAGGGGACAAGTACTGCGTGACAGAATGGGGGGTGCCGAAGCTAAACAGGGCTTTGGTAAGTCTGGCACACGAGTGGTGAGAGAGCAGAAATATCCAAGGGGTAGTTTGAGAACAGCTCTGCCGACCCATTGGTCCCTCCCCCACAGTCTTGCTGTGTGGTCCACAATAGAACCACCAAATGAAGCTAGACGGGGGAGGAATGGAGCCCACAGCTGCAGCCAGCGTGAGGTCTGGCAGCACAGGGAACTCCACCCACTGGCTTACCCATCACGCAGTGCAGAGTTCCACTCTAAGCAATACTTCGTAAAGCAAGCGCATTACCATCATGATGGGGTTGCTAAAAACCCCTTGATTGTCCCCAGTGTTGTACCTCAGAGGGTTTGGGAGTGGGCACCACGGGACAGGGCGGTAACACTGTTATTTGGGTCTGAAGTTCTGATGCCCTGCCAGCTCCAGGTGGTCCAGACTACAGTCCCCGGGGTCTTAGACTGAGGAGCCTGGTAAAGCACAACCCCCTATAGCCATCTGTGTTCCTTCCCCTCAAAAACATCAAAAACACGTGCTTATTTTCATCACTTCAAACTTTCCGACCCCCGCCACCCTCCCACCCCTGTTTTTGTGCGGCAGATGTGATCACTCCCCAAACAGAGCCCCCCTCCCCTGGTGTCAGACGGTTTCAATAAGGTATGTGTTTCACTGTGAGGGCCCTCGCCTGGCTCGACTGGCCCACCCTCCTGCTAATTACTGGAGACCCCCCCTCCCTGGCCAAACCATGTGGGTCAGCTTGTAGGCTAAGAAGGGACGTCAGCTCCATTTCTAATCCCCCCCCCCCACTGTTTTGTACATAAGACACAAAATCATTAACAGCAATTAATTGCTAAAAACACTATCGTAAAGAGAATTTCTAAAATTAAATTCTGTTAATTATGGATTGATTAAAGCTGCTGACTTTAAATCAGGTTTCGACAATCAGCACCCAAAAAGTGTTCACACTGTACTTCTTTAGCAAGCAGGCAAACACCTTAAGTAAACACATTTGTTAATCAAAAAAATGTGGTCAGGGCCTATTAGGAAAATTTACTTTTTTCTAGTTATCCAGCATTTCATAGGAAGGTTTCAAACTCCGGCCCTGCCTAGATCCATGACTCACAAACCATGTTGGTTAAATTAGTTGTTTGCTGTGGCAAGCGTCCATAAATATTGTCATCTCAGACAAACCAAGCTCCACACCTTCATTAAGAAGAGCCCTCCTTTGGCACCTCCTGGGCCAACTGCCAGGAGGGGGTGTGCGCATCTGGGTCTGAGAAGTGGTCTATGGGGGGCTGGTTAGAGCAGGATTTGTTGAGGGCAGAAGCAATAACAGTTTTTCTGGAAGAGCTTTCTGGTGTAGCTCAGTAGCCACATCAGGGCTCGCCTTGTTAATGGTGGGGGCAGACAGAAAGATGGTGTTCAGTTCTGAAGGTTTGCAGTGCATTGGTGGGCCAGGCTGAGCAGATCATGGATCTCTGGACAGTGAATAATAAATGAATGGGATATTTTGCACAGACATCCTATACCTGCTCATGCAGCTCACAGAAAGCAGGAAGGCCGTCCTTTTGCTCAGAACACGAGCCCTGTATGCTCATTCTGTGAGGAGACGCTTTGGCCTGCATACTCCACAACCTCCCTGTCATGTCCAAATTCTTTTAGTTTGGATTTTTTTTTCCGACCCTAAAGAGTGTCCTGGTGCCATGGGGAATGCAGCAGAAAGAAGATCCCATTCATGCCTGGTCCTCTGCTTCCTGGCTGTTCTCCTGCACGGTAAGAGCCTGGAATGCAGGTCATCTGTTGCTTTGGTGTGATAAAAAGCATTTGGATGAAGACACCTTGTTTTTGTGGGGCTCGTTGAGCTTTTTTGCCATAGGAAAAACCTTCCGTCTGATACTGTCCTCCTCGAAACAGCTTCTTCACTGATTGATGACCTTTACTTCCTTGACCACCTTAAGGCCTGGAAATTCCAGACCCACAGGAGGTGAAATACATCTGGACGAAGACCAAAGGAGTGACAGGCCAGTCAGTGGTCCTGGGATGTGGCTCCACCCTTCCCAACATCTACATCTGGGGCTACACCAGGCCAGGAACAGACAGCAACCGTGCCGTGGTCTACAACTACGGGCAGGGCCCCAAGGTGCAGCCGCTGGCTGAGGACCTCGGCGAGCTCAGTATCGTGCCCAACACCTCGTCACTAACCATCGAGGGGCTGGCTTGGACGGCACAAGGGCTCTACACATGCCAGGCTCTCTACGACACAGACAAAGGAGCCAAGGTCACCTTCTACTTCGTACAGCTGGATGTTCTCAATGAGGCAGACCTGCACTGATGTCCCCAGAGAGCAGACCGTCCACCACAGACTACCACATCCGCAAACTGGGAAGTGGTGACCATAAGGAGGAATACGGTAGCCCGATGAGTCGGACATTTCCTGGTCTTCTTTGATGCTTCTTCCAAGTGAGTTTCTGAGTGAGAGCTAACTGTAGGGTTCTGGAAGAGTGACTGCCGAACACACAGTAGGAATAGGGTGCCATCGCTTGATGAACATCTCTCCATCAGGCTTAAGGCTTCCTATCTGTGTCCCATAACTGTGTGCCGTCGGACCATCCTTCATTCATTCGGGATTCACAGCCGTTGTTCAAACTTGTGTGCCTCCGTGCTCACGGCCTCTTCCTCTGCTTGCCAGCATTCACGTCCTCCTTTACAGTCCTCTTCATCTCCTCCACTTCATTTGACAATGTGCAGTTATTAAAAATTCCAATACATGCTATGGTCTGAGAATCTTTAGTGGATTTCATTTAGCCTAGTATTTCACCATTTGATTTTCAAATCTGTCTGGAACCCATTACAGCAGATATGGGTTGAGTTACTCATTGTGTTGCGATTATACAGCCTTGGATTGCAACAGCCCAGGCCCTGACACAGAGGTTAGTTTAACCACATCTTTCCTCTCCTCTCTCGGCTCTTTTCATGAGAGAACAAACATGGTCGACAGCCTACAGCCATATCAACTTCCAGCCCGCGACAAACAGTCCCAGCAGTACGTTTATTATGATGAATCACCCATCAGCTGTCAAGAAAGCGTTTCACTGAGATGACACTGAGTCTTTTGTCTCATTTTTACTGCTTTGGTCATATAAGGGAACTTTACAAATTGTGCGGTCACAGATCCTTGAAGTTATACGGAGACGAAAAACAGATAACCAGAAACAGCTTTCAGCTCCTGGAAGCAAACACCCTATGCTGTGAAAAACAAGCATATTTGAGTTCACTTGATAGTGAAGGGGTCAAGGCTTGGTTACAAGAAACCGGAAAGCTCGTGCTGAAACTGAGGGGTGACCTGGTCCTTTTGGCGGGTGCTGGCATCCTGGGGGTCCGGTCGCTGCCCATTATCAGAACCACATCCTAGCTCACAGGACAGCAGGGTTTGGCACGTGGCTGACTTTAGGGTTTACCTCCATCTTACTCACCCTTGCTGTCATGTTGTATGCAAAGTCACAAGGTCAGCAATGTTTAAAACAATGATGTAGATCCAGTCATTTACAAGGTCAATGTTAAATGGGAGCAATAACCGGCATACAAAGTTAAACGTACAAAGTGTGGTGTATTGAGGTTTGCAGTGAAGTCTGAGCTTTCATTGTCCTTTCGGTGCAGGCAGACAGGATAAGACAGAAATGGAAAGCCACCCTCTGCCATAGTTTCTCTTTATATTTTTAGAAAACTTTACACAAGAGCTAAAATCCACACTTTATGCAGGACCCAACAGAAAAACAAAAAATAGAAAGTATTTATTCATCAAAAAGGCATAAATAATATAAAAGAAACTTTGTCTTAAAACAGATACATTCATATGAAATTATATTTTACTGCTACAAAAAATAAATAGGCGATTTAAAAGGTTTTGTACATCTCTCCTCCCCACATCTTCCCCGTCTCCACCCGCAGTCCGGGTTCGTCACCCTCTCTGATCCTTCACGGCAGGGGACCATCTTTCCTAGGTCCCCTGTGCTTTAGTCCCATGGCCCCTGCTGGCTCACTCGGTGACCCGGAGGTGGAGCCTCGCACAGTCACTCTGATCCAGATCTGGTGAATCCAGGGCCCCCCAGCAAAGGGACTGGCCCTCAGCGGCCCCTTCTACCACACAGAGAGATGCTGTCATTTACATGTACAAACCACGCTCCCCCATTGGGCCCCCACCTTACACATACAGGACAGCAAGTTTGAGAAACATGTATGCATGTTTTGCCATATTTAATCTTCTCTAACAAGTCACAAATCTCAGTTTATTTGATCCTTTCCTGAGTGAGGTACCCTGTTGTCAACTGCAGCCCCGACAGAAACATTACAGAAAAAACCCTGTTATACATGTAGCACAAATAACTGCAGCATGTTATTAAAGAGAGACGGCAGAAGGTATCTGTAGAGATTAAAATGATGGCACCACCTCCCCCTACACCTGGAGGCGTTCTGTCTCAGACTGCAGATGAAAAACAGCATTTAACCACATAACATTCCACTCACCTCCCTCCTGTAATGACTGGCAGCAGGAATGCTGGGAAGAGGGCAGAGATTCACCTGGCTCCTCCCCACTCTCCTTACCCTCCCCACTCAGCTCCCCGATCGGCCACTGGTCGTCGGGGCCGTGGAGGGACGGAGAAATGTGAGCCAGGGGCATCAGCTCAAGGCTGTCCTGCAAGCATGGTGTGGCACGGCATGCAATCGGATGGGTGCTCCCAGAGAAGGCGCCGTTGGCTTTGGAGTGACACCTGGGGGAGGAAAATGGCAGACAAGTTGATCAGAAATGACCAAGTATGCCCCCTAGAGAAAAAACAGCAGAATTACGAATGCTTCAGATGAAAGTTCTACAAGAATATCACAAATTGAAGAGTATGTGTAAAACCATAATACTCCAAGCAAAGATGAACATAGTTGCACACGTGTGAGGATGCAAAGCCCCCTGAAGGAATGAAAACCTGTTAGTTTTTCCTCATGGGTACATTTGTCATGTCTCCACAAGGGAAAACTCAGATTGCATTCACAGATTTTTGTCAATCAAAAAACCTAAAGAGCCAAGTCTAGTATTTTGTTGGGATACGTATGGTTAGGGCTGAGTAAGGGTTAGGGTTGTCATAGTTAGGATTAGGGTTAAGCTAACAGAAATGACCAGAACATTCCCACAACATTATAAAGACAACCCTGTGCGTGCGCGTGTAAACCAAACCCACACCCCCTGGTTTCTGCCAACCAGCATAAAAGCACTCTCCACCATAGCCTGTAATGTTCCCCATCTTGGCTAAACGCTACATAAATTCTGCCACACACACACACACACACACACACACACACACACACACACACACACAGAATTTTTTCCATTCATAAAAAGGAACAGCAAAGCATAGCAGCAAGTTATCCCCC
>JAACJT020000031.1:4289935-4326836 GCA_009936485.2 Gymnarchus niloticus | reverse complement strand
CCCGGGACTATGTAAAGCGCTTTGTGACCGTGCTCCGTGTTAAAAGCGCTATATAAATAAAATTGAATTGAATTGAAGATCGGAGAGTCAGACAGACAGACAGACAGTCACAGACAGACAGAGAGAAATGAAGTTAGTCAGAGACGTGGATAGTCACAGACAGAAATAGTCACAGACAGTCAGTCACAGACCCTGTATTCAGAGGCCGTACTCCGTACCTGAAGGAGACCCTAAAGAAATCATCCACTCAGAAGAGAGACACTGAGGGAGCACAGCAGAAGGTGACCACACACGAGTTTGGCCATGTCTGGTGTGACCGGTCACTGACCAACCCTCAGCTCACTTCCATGCCTCTGTCCTGGCAACCTCGACTAAGCCGACAGTCAGAGTGGTGGAGGCTGCGGGAAAGAGAGTTCCCACAGGGGGAAGAGCAGGGCCTCTAATTAGCCGCAGTGCCCTGAATAAGGACAGCCATCCAGGGAGCGGCCTAATGAGTGCCATTTTTACTGATTAAAGAAAGAGCAATTAAAGCAAGCGAGCCAGTAAACGGGGAGAAAAGTGGGGGGGGCAACAGGGGCTTTTTGTTTTCCTGGGAACTCGAGGAGCATCAGGGCTTAGCCGGCCAATAATGCCACTGGAGAGGCCACAGCCGCATCTCCGATCCTGGGCGTTTTTCTGAACAATGCCAGCTGCTCCAGCCTTGCTCTTCCACAGCTACCTTTCTAGCAACGGGGAAGCCTTCGTTCTGAGGAAACACAGCAATCCTGTACCACACAAGAAACTTGGTAATCGGGACATGACCGCGCACATTCCCCTGCCCCCCCAGACTCGCCTGGGTGCCAAGGCCAGCACCTGGGACACAGGACTAACTCCAGCCCCAGGCTTTTTGGCCTGAACTTACAGCCTGGGAGGGTGAGAACCACAGGGTGAATGGCAGTATGGTAAAGCAGGACCATCTTAATTGGAGGTTTTTAGAAATGTCTTGTTTTCCTGGGAATGCCTGGTGAGTCTGGGTGTGTTGAGGGGGGAGGCTGGGGGGCTGTTTCCCAAGGTTATGAAGAGCAGGATTAGCTACAGGAGCAAAATTCAATGGGGTCCTGGATACTGGAATCAGGGCCTCCAGCTGGTTCCCTGGCTGTCAGGGTACAAGGCGCAGCTACCAGCACAAAGCCCCTAAAGCAGAGCCAGCCACAAACGCAGCCAACGCTGAAGCCCCCCTCCTCTGCTGAGGAGCAGGTAGCTGGCGGCAAGGACCATGAAGACCACGGTATAGTGGGGGGGGGAAACTCCAGCAGTATGTGGAGAGGAAGACCAAGGGCAAACTGATCAACCCAGAGCCCAGCGGACTGATGACCGAACACGGTCAATCACCCTGAGCCCAGACCTTCAGTTTGAACGTGGAGGGCGCTTGTCTCAAATTTGAGAGCCGCTAGTAAATCCATGCATTCCTATCCATTAACAGCATGCATCCACTGCATCAAACCTAGAGTTGGGCCCCAACCCACGTCGACCTTACATTTAGGGACCCAACCCCCGTTGGCCTTTGTGTAGGGCTCTGATCTGCTTCTAGCAACAGTCCTGCCCATGAAAACATGATGACAGAGGACTTGATGACACTTCCTGATGAAGCAGTAATGTCCCTGTGGGCCGTGAGGGAGGGATGGGTGTCAGAAAAGGGGGGGAAAGGAAAATGGAGGCAGGGGACACAGCCTGGGCGTTATCTGATACACTCGCATGGTGATGGGACGGCTTCCTGAGGGCGCGGCATCATAGAGCGGCCTACAGCCCACCAAGGACGGATGTCAGGATCCTTATCGGGGAAGAGGCCAAGAACGGCAAGTGACAGTTGATGGCCACTTCCTGAGGAACACGAATCTTGTGCTTTTTTTCTGCAGACTGCCAAGGACCAATCAAGCCTAAATACACCGATTAGGCAAAGAGTCAACAGCGGCAATCATGCCTGCCATTTCGGTTTCCTGTTTTTTCTTCGGCCCCTTTTATATAACACACACGGCATCTCACTACACAAAAAAAGAAACATAATACTTAACATTCAACGCCCGCCAGTGTCGCACTGAAATTTCAGCATGTCAGGACAGTAATGACAAAGAGCAAAGCAGTTATTTCTGCATAAGACGGCAAGAGTAGAGAGTCAAGGCTCCATGGCGAGGCCAACGCTGGTGTGGTTTGAAAGCAGCCCACAGAAAAAACAAAAATAAAATCTGCGAAATATAGCAGGCCACTCTTCAGTGGCGAAGGATGGAGCCTCTGCCTGATATTCAGATTTATATTTGGAGCACGATTCAACCCGCAGCCCCCCACATCCTACGCTCTGGAGTAGAACATCTGTTTTCACTGCTTCCAAACTGTGTGTTTGTTTTAACAATTTTAGGCCTGGTGTTTCTCATTTAATTTCTTAATCTTTTCAAAGGCATTATCCAGTTTGGGGTCCTGAAGGTTAAGAAATTATTTAGAAGTGCAGACTGACGTGGAAACTGCCTTAACGGACATTCTTGCAGCTCTCCTCGAACGCTCCTGGCTCCAAATTCGTCTCATCTGCGACAACCTTGAGTCGACAGAGTCAACCTCCATTCAAAAAATAAAATCCATTCTAAATGCAGCTGTCGACATTCGAAAATAACTTAAAGCAGCATTGTGTTTTAATGCTTTCTCTTTTTTTTCCCCCCAGTATGACAGCAAAAGCAACAAAGCTTGGCTTAAGGCATGCTCCATTCTAACTTTTCTCCATCAGCGCAAGTGAATTCATCCTAACTAAACCTGAGCAGAGAGAGGAAACCAGATAAAAGTCCCAACAACTGCAAAAAAAAAAAAAAAAAACTCAACAAGTGTAATAAACAGCGTGCTTGTGAGCTTCAGCTACCCTTCTAATCACCTATCTCAAGTTTACATTCCATCAACCGCAAGTTTATGCTTCTGTATGGTGAGACAGGGAACTTCTAAACACCAGATCCCAGAGAAAAAGCCTATACCTGAATCTCCCCGTTCTCCTTACTGATTGTCTGCTCTTCAGTCTACTGGTCATCTTCCCAAAATCATTACCCTAATCGTAATCACATGTGCTTTCAGTCAATCAGCTGCATATTTTCATTCCATGCCAAAATACTTAGACGCATGAAAGGAAAGCTGATTTGAGTTATAATCTATTTGAAAATTCCCCCCACTGCGATAAAACACACTGTAATCTCAAGTTCTTGAAGAAAGCAAATGTGAATCGACCAACAGCTGTAAAGCATCTGAGATCAGAGCACACCCAGCAGAAGATACTTTACACACTGATCTTATCCGAGAGCACACCGAGGCCCAAGCCATTTTTCTGCCCCAACCGGCAGTGACAAATAGCCGGGAAGGCAGAGGTAAGCCAGAGACAGCATTTTACAGAGGTAACAGAGGGTGGGACTCCGGAGAAATGGTTGACTGTCAAAGTGGATGTTTTCAGGAGCATAGAAAACGTCACTGAAATGGACGTCAGCAAAAGTAGTTCACTTTGCTTCCAGGGACGCGAAGCAGACAATAGCTTCCCCGGCTATCTAGTCCTTCTGGAATGAAGCACTTTCCAGCCGTGTCTCATAAACCTCAAAATCTCACATGGCTCCTCTCCTCTGCCAACTACTTCAATTCCTCGCTGTCACTCAGTGCCAAACCAAAGTGACTCTTTGGTCACCGGCCAACAGAAGGCCCGCCTGACTGCTGAAAATCAACGGATTTTAAAAATACATTCAGATATTACCACCAGGAGCCCAGCAGACATTGTTTCATGGTAATATTCAGCGACTGTGGTGTGGAAGCATGTCAAAACGCATCAAACCATTTGACTTGAGCTACTTAGACAATGAAGTTCATTAACGACCGCACAGATGCTGTGGTACTGGCAGAAATATGCCAAGATGTTAACATGGAACAGAAAGATCAAAGCTAAAAGTAGGTGTCATTTCAAAACAAAGACTTTGCACCAGGGTTTCCCATTCTGCAAAGACATCAGAGAGCCCACGAGGCAGTGTTACACAACAGAGGTCCCCAGCATGCTGTTTATATTTCGGAAAGCACGTGACAGCCACAGAGAATGAAGCTTACACTGTACTCGCACCACGCACATACATGACTATAGAGGGACTGACTGGTCGATATTTATGACACCTCTTTAGAAATAAGACAGAAGACGATGATATATGAAGATGATAATAAAAGCGAAGGTGAGTGAAGAGAGCTTGCAACATACATGACCTTAAACGGGAAGTCTTGTTAAAAAACTTCGACTTCCTGAATGAACCATAGTAATACTGAAACTAGTAAACATTTTGCTCCCGCTGCCTCTTTCAGGTAAACAGCCACTGCTAAAGGTTAGCAGCATCTCCTCAGACTGTTTGGTAAGATAACGCAGCACTTCTGGCCTCCAAGTGGCTCTCTCTTTATCTCTCGTAACACCTGCAGACCCTTGACCTGAGCGGCGGGAAATTCACCTGCAGGCCGACAAATCACAAAACGATTGTGACTCACGGATTCCAAGTTACCTTCGAGGGCGTGGTGCCGTACAAAGTCCAGTAAGAGAAGCCCGGTTACTCAAAGGGAGTCCCTTTGTAAACTGCCAGACCCAGAATACCCAAACGGGGTGAAAATTCTCTGCATTAAATAAACATAACTGTATCTCAGGTGTGCATGTTTTTGTGGATTATTATTATTTTTTTTTTAAACTTTGTGGTTTGACTCCCCGTACCACTGTTATAGGCATGTTCTCTCGGGTAACTCATCCAGCCCTGGGTCTTGTTTTTAAAGCCCGCTGCAAGAAAAGTTGAGCTGCAGACCTCGCCCATAGTGAGGGGGCACTGGAGACAGGTTCCACAGCCAGACACACTGGTAGAGCTACATCCAGGCACTAATTATGCACATCTCCAAACCAACCTTTGATTTCTTTTCCACTTTAATGGACATTAACCAACAGCTGATTTGCCCATACAAACACCGCAGAGGGCCACAGACCAGACCACAAATGAGAGAGAGATTGGCTGTTACCACTGGAAACCTCCACGGACCCTCCAACGTGGCCGGAGATGCCATTAACCACATCACGTCCACTTCAGGCCGCAGCCAAGCCGTGAGCGTACCAGACGCGGCCTGGCGTGTTCATCACACATCATTACACGTTGAAACATGTTCGGGTGACCTTGGGGTCGTGATACGCCCGTGGCGGGACCTGTGTTTCGGAGGCTATCGGTCTCCTACTTTCACAGAAATGTGAGGAAACGCTCAGGCCAGTAATGTAGCCATTATTCCACAAACCCGAACTCTCGGAAACGTTTATAGATCAAGGGGGTGGATCAGAAAAAGTGCGTCATGATGATGAAAAGGCCATTATGTGTACTATATAAAGCTATAGTCAGGCTGGCCTGCGTTCAAACGAGCGGCCGTCGCACAGCTCCTCGCCTGGACATGTGTTTACCATTAGCCTGTGCTGCCTAATTGCCCAAACATTATTATAACGTACTTAACAGCGAGTCTCCCCTGCAGGCTAGCACGATAAGTGCAGCAGCATTAATGATTTAGCATTCCCATAAAAGCCTAACGAGGGCTGCCCACGACAGATCACCCTCGTCCAGTCGAGCTCACTGCACCCCAAATGGCTGGCACCCAGCAGTTCACAAAACATCAATCTGCTGCCATTGATTACATCTGCAGAGACCCCCCCCCACCCCACATTTAGGCAGATCATTCTGGAATTTTCCTGCCTGTTTGAGCCCTCTGAACATCTCAAACGCACACACATGTTCAAACTCTGAATACAAGAAGACACAAGAGAAAAGTAGCTCACAGTAGGTCTGCTGTGAAAGACAACGACCGAAAGTCTCCAACTAACCTGGGGCTGCGTTTTTTAACCCCCACTCCCACAACAGATGACACAATGCTTGTGTAGCCATTTCAGCTTTGTCGTTTAATGCACTGAGGTGTGCCCACTGGACCGGAGTCAGCTTGTAAGACATATCCAGCACACCGTTTTCCATGTGTCCCTCCATTTCCAAAACCAAGCCCTCAGTTTACAACATAACCCGGGGAAGGGGGGCACACTAAGCTGGCAAGAGGGCCGAGTAATTGCCTCTCTACTTCTGTTTTTAAGGATGTGAAAAGTAAAAAAAATATATATATAAATATAGAAAGAAACACTTACCGTTACCTCAAGCCACGATTCTACACTACGCAGAAAGTGGTGAGCCGGGCTGTGAGGAGATTTGGATATGCAGGGGTGAAAAAGGCCCCACCAACACACACACACACACACACACACACACACACACACACAAGACCGACGTTCTCCGTACACCTCAGGGCCCTTGTTTATTTTCGAAAATACAGCTCCAGAACGGTGCCTGTGAACTTGCAGGGGTGAACGTTGATAGTAAGAAGGGAAAGATCCCAAGTGAAGAAAATGCAGAGGACAGGCCAGCACTTGGCTGAACGTAGACATGAGGGGAAGGCTGACACTTTGCTGCCTCGCGACTGGATGCACACTTTTGTGAAATCCCATCTAATAGCGAGTGTTTTTCCGCAGTGATTACATCTAACTGGCTCCAAATCTGACGACACCCAAGACAGCTCCAAGAGCTCTAACGCCTGCATGCGGCATCTCAGTCGCGGCTTTGAAGATGCCAAATCTCAGTAAATTCTCCTTTGCTTCGGATCAGGACTGCAGAACCCCTTCACACGGGGCAGTCATTGGGGACTCGGGGCTGAGTTAGGGACACCTGCAACCTCACTTTGTGGATTTACTCATAAACTGAGTGATTAATGCTTCAGATGTGGTTGTTTTATCTGTTACTCATTTTCTGATTCACCAACTTGTGAGAGGTTATTTGGATTTTAATCTCCTTAAATAGGAAGTCCCACTGTGCTCAGGACCTACAAACAATGACAGATCCACCCAGTTTAGATTGAGAGCACCTTCTAAACACAGTAAGCTTTGTGGAATCTTCCAGAAGAGCATCAAAAAACCTTGTTAAGGTGATCCTCACGCCAGATGTCCATTAACATCTGGAAGCAAACAGGATTAACACCACTAACCACGGACAAAAACACAAGGACTGTTTGCTGGGACTGAATTTCTCAAAATCCTCTCCAGGGCAAAACATTCAGCTGTGCAGTATGTACACATACATTTATTTGTTGTTATAGCCAAAAAAACAGTGTAATTGTTACCACAAACATGAAACAGGCATTTAAGACATGTCAGGTATGTCTGAGGTTAATAAGACACAAATACTGAATTACTGAACCTCCTTTTGTTCATCATAAGCAGTCATTGAGACAGCACAGCTTGTATCTGACCGTGTGATGTACTAAAGAGTCCGCACTGCTGACCCATGAAGAGTACCAGAAATGTGGCCAACGTCCAGCTGCACTGACGGAGCATCAGACTGTCACAAACTGTCAACGTCCTTACCGAGTGACACCTGTGCCATTTACGGGCATAACTCACGTATGAAATCCACCTGTCAATATTTCTAAAGTATATATTTAAGACACACATAGCTTGCATCTGTAACTCTCTCCCAACGAATGTTTGTCACCCCGCCCCCAAGGATTTACCTGCAGGTAGACAGTCGTTCCACCTTTTCCACTTTCTCGACATTTCACAGTTAAATGAGGCTTCAGTGCATGATGACTTCATTTGTGATGGTGTGCATTTGCTATATGAAACGTACAAAGAGCCAAAAGGACGCTCGGAGCACGAGCAGCTTTTATAGTGAGCAGAAGTGCTCTGATTAAAACAGATACATAATTATAACCCACAAAAGAAAATGAAAATTCTTTTATTTCCGGTTTGTTTTTTGGTTGTTTGTATAAATAAAGAGGTGGCCTTGGCTAAATGATCGACTTTTTATGTGGATAAACCCCAATATGTGAAAGTCTAACGGCCGCCGCACAGTATACCCGCTGATTTGTATCACAGTGAAATGCATCCCTTAGTAAAGTCTCCCCCCCCCCTTCAACCCTAACGCGGCGAAATGACTTTCCCCGAATCCGAGCCGGGCTTGTCCCGACCCACTCCCCGGCCCGAACCGGCCCGGCCCGGCCCGGCCCCCTTCCCCTTCCTACCTCTATTGCCGCAGGGTACGCGCCTCAGCCAGCCGGGCGATCTAGAGCAGGGACTCATAACGTTGCCAGATCCGGACTGGAGCCTCCATTAAAGACAGGCGTGAAACGAACGGAAAGCGTTTAGGAAAGGACGGAGACGACTCCCGGCTCTAATGTACGAATAAGGGGTCTACCAGGACCGAGAGGAGAGAAGCAGGATAAGACACACCGGGAAACGGAATATCAGGCTGCAAATGCCAACTGCCTCCGTCCCCGTTCAGTCTTTCTCCCCCCTCTCTCTCTCTCTCTCTCGCTCTCTCTCTCTCCCTCACTTTCCCTCATACCCTCCCTCTCTCTTTTCCAACGCACACACGTCCCGCTGCCGAGGATCTGGTTGCTCAGCAAATCACGGCAGCGGCCGGCAGCCCGATCGTCAGACCCGGGAAGGCTGCAGCCCTGTGGGGGGAGAAGAGAGGGGAGGACCGTCGTCCTCTCACTTAAGTACAAAAGAAAAAGCGAGTCTTCATCAGAGACGGACTGTCCGCCCAACTGTCCTTCCAACGCAATTAGCTTAATGTAATTTGTAAGTAAACTGCGTGCATCCAGTTAGTCGGCATATGGCAGAATAATCTGCTCAGTCCCTCTTCATCTGAGCCTGGCACTTTATTTATGATGATATTACGTTGTTGCCCAACGGCTGAAGCCTTTAAACTGATCTTTCAGAGTCTCTTTGAGAGTGACTGTAGTGTCTGTAGGTGTGAGGGGTCTCTTTGTAGAACACACCATCCCAAAGGCAGGAGTAATTAGATGAACAGCGTGCTTCAGGCCAGACCACATGCCCAACGAAGCAGCACGTCTGCATGCAACTCTCAGTGTTTACTGAGGGAGCTGGTTGGCATTTATGACCATCCTCCGTATTGCTGCCTGCTTCACAGGTGACACCTTGATGACCCTTAGCTGCTCCACCTTGGAGTGACTTCGGAAGCACGTGTCTAGCTCCTACCCACCTGTTTGGCCTCCTTTAAAATAAGGCCTCACGTCTTAATCAGAATAAAATTGGATTGTCGTGGCTGTAACAGTAAAAAGTCACCTGGATTAACGGCACAGCCGTCAGCCCTAATTACAATGGCAGATGATAAATCACAATTCTTCAGTCACTTTCTTGTTGCCATAGTGCAAAGCGGTGGGATCCTGATTTCAGTAAATCCATGTAGAGTCATGTGTGGGTCATAAATACGGAGAAGCGGGAGCTTGGTGAAACCAGCTGTACAGCTCTCTGATTGCTGCCCCCCAGGGAATGCTGGGATTTATCATGCCCAATGCCCCATCTGCTTACTTTTCCTGCCTGCCATTTTGAAAGTTAACCAAGTTTTTTTTTTTTTGTCAAGCCTTAGGATGTCACTCCTGCTGTGACATGGAGAAATGCAACGCCACCAGGGTTGTCATGCCGTCACTTGCCTATTTCCAAGGATTAGATAGATCCTCTCAGCTCTTAGGTCACATGACCATCCCTTCTGGGGGGAAGGGGGCCACACTGAGACTCTGAGCTCATGGGAGTTAAAGGGTGTTTGGTGCCCTGGTAAAAGGCCAGTGAGGGGGCAGTTTGGGGGAGCTGGGATTTGTGTTAGGGTGGCACATCACCGCAAATCTGAGCGCCTGAGCCAGGTTGAAGACTGTCCCAGCACAGGGTCTGTCTGTGCTATGCAGGAAATCCAGAATTACCATCACCTACTGCGTTTGTCCATTAAAGAAGAACAAAAAGTAGCAGAGGTCTGTGGTCAACATGTTGCAGACGTACAAAGTCGTCACAAGGCCGCAGGCTGCTGGATGGAGGCATTGTGGGTTTGTGCTTTAATATCACAAGGACAGGCTGCTGGCTACGAGAGACAAAACATCCAACTCCCTCTGCAGAGAGATGGGGGCCGACCAGGGTGCCTACCAGCACTCCACCCCTGCTTTGAAGGAGTTCTTTGTTTTATGCTATATAATTTACACAGTGAAGCCACTCATTACTCCAACACCCCAGACTAATGATAATAATAATAATTAGCCAAGATTTTTAGTATTCCCTCCAAATACAGCTCTTGTTCCTTCACCACAGACCACGTGACTAACAGACACTATCTATATTAAACTAGATAGTTAGCTGGGAAGCCATCAAACACCTAACTGGGTTCATTTAAAGAACAGTGAAATTATTATTACTGTTTTGTAAACAGCTGCCAATTTTCCACATTGGGAATATTTGTATCTCTTCCGTGAAAGGTTGGAGGGGCAGAGGGATTACGGGAAGGTGTGTGTGCGCCCCTGACCCCGCACACCTGTAGCCAGATGCCGAAACCGCACATTTCCATGTGGAAACACACCTTTCTTCCACCGCAGGTTCATCCCACTTGTCCTTCTAACGACTCAGCCAATGGATTCATATTTAACTGTGAGCTGTCAAAAACATAAACACACAGGCAATGACAAAGATACACTTCTCCATCGGTGGTTGAGATGGAGGTTTGGCTCACTTAAAGAGGATTTAGACTGGAAAGTTTCTCTGACAGCCACTGACTGGAGTGTAAGGTACATGAGAGCAAGGTTTAACCTGAGTGAGAAGAACACAGAGGCTCCACCGGAGTTAACTGCCAGAACACAGTGGCTCCATCAGAGTTAACTTCCAGAACACAGAGGCTCCATCGAAGTTAACTGCCTTTCCAGCAGAAGCAGCCTGTTTACTACTCATGGACCTGACCTCACAAACACCAACCCTGTAAATATGATAAGCAGTAGGCTGATGGCAAACATTTTCCATCTTTAACACTTTAATCACAAAATTCTTGTAGTTTTTGCCTGTTTTTTGCTAGATGTTTTAATTCATGTCAAGGTACAAAATCATGAACCATCCAAGGGCCCTGAATGTGATTACAGGTGAACATAACATGATTACAGCACCAGGTATGGCCACCAAAGGCAATTGCTCTAAGACTACAAGGGAAGCTCCGCCTCCTCTAAAATGTCACGAAAAAAATCGTCAAAAATGTACTGTTGTATTTATATTGCTATTACAAAGAGTGTGCTAAAACGTGTTCAATTTTATGGGTAGTTTATTCAGAATCAGCAATAATTTCTTGGAGGTCATCTAACGTGTTTTTTTTCCCCCATACATTCCCATGGCAGCATGATCCATATTAAACCCCTTTGACACGTAGCTTCACTGGACTTCAATGGCACTTCAGAATATGCTTTGTTTTCGACGCAGCAAAGCTCGACGTTTATTGGACAAATGCTTCAAAACATCATTTCCAGGGAAGCTTAACTTCTGTGGGAGTAAATGGGGCAGTGGGCTGGCCAGGACGCTGGGCTGTTGCATGATGATTGGAGAAACTGTCAGGGGGGCGAGACCTCTTTTTGATTGACAGCGGTCCCATGCGGACTTTCGGCAAGTAATTTCGTGAGACAAGCTCCTGCTCATAGTCTTATTTGCTAGTGATATAGCCCACTAGTTTCATTTGTACATGTCGTACTGTAAATATAAGCATACATATAGCGTTCTTGAGTTTGCTCCTTGTTTCAGTTTAGTAAAGTTTGTTTATTTCAAACTAGGTTGCGGGGGGGCAATAATTGATTAATTTTATGATGTAGATCTAAAATGAGCTTCCCCTGTTTAAAAGCCCACCAGTAGCCGCTGATGGCCACACCATGTCAGCCAGTAGCAGCATCCAATTCCTTCCTGCTGTTAGACTCCCAGGTCAAACATTTTCCATACTCAGTGAATCCAGAGTTCCGTGGTCATCTCTCAGCTCTCCTCCACTGGTTTACTTCCTGCTAGCCATGGAAACAAGAAGTGAGTGGGAGGCCCCTGGAACTGGCACCCTGAGATTAGCACCCCAGGACTGGCACCCTGGAATTAGTGCCTCAGGGTTAGTGCATTCTCCATTAGGAGAGTCTTCGGGGCGAGACCAGTTTTGAAGGATCTTCATGAAGAGGAGCTGCTGCTGGTTTCTGGAACTTTCTCTAACTTAGTTTGCCACAAAGCCATAGTTAAACCAGCAATTGGTTTCCCATTGGTAGAACCAGTGTTATGGCAAGCAAAGCTGACAAGAGGGGCCGAGGGGAAACCTTAACCAACACCATGTCCTGTATGGTCCACTGCAAAGTGATCACTTCCACAGGTCCATGTTGTGGCTAGGTGAATAGCCTCACTACCTTGTTTATTTTTTTTTACATTTCATATGTGCAGAGCCACAGAGTCTCTTTATACCACCTCATAACTGTCCTGCTGTACCAACAGGCGTAATGTGGTGTTTTGGTTTAAGGTGTGTGTTCTGGCTGGAAAGACACAGGAACGCGGGAGTCATAAATTAATAGAGAGGGTCAGTACTGACTGAAGGAAACCAGAGGATTTTAAGGAGCTGTCAGGTTTGTAGTATCCTGCTTTGACCCCACATAACCACACATACTGGGGCGTGGCACAGAGAAGTGCACCATCTCCTGCATGCTTCCCTCCCAAGACACACCCCCAAAGTGTGTGCAGAGCTGCAGTCGCCCTACAAGTCCATCAGTCCAAGTCACAGCCAACAGGCACTGAGGGCTTCCCTGTCCTGCCTGCAGGACAAAGGTGAGAGTCGGTGTAGCTACTATATTTGGAGACTATATATGGTATGCTCTCCTCTTACACCTGATCTGAGGTTTTTTTAAAGGCTCACCCTACGCCTCTTCAGATTTTACTTTAATCACAGATTCAGCTAACCGCTAGCTCACAGCCCAAGTGTGACAGCGACCCTCCATTCTCACTGAGGCGCGTCAATAGCTGAGGCTCCGTAAGCCTTCCAAGTCCCCAGCTGCTCATCGTTTGAAGTTTTGGGGCAGTAAAAGCTCCGAAGCGCCCATTTCTGGGCTTTCAGTAAATCATATGGTTTTTATTTATCTGTTTGCACAGTGTGACCGTGCATAACGAGAATGCGAACTTCCCAGGGCCCGAAGGTGGGTGTGTGGGTCGGGGGGGGCTGGAATCACGGAACAGGATGTAAGACCCTGATAGAGCAGGAGCCCCTATCCAGGTCTGCCGGTAGATCCGCCAGGACCCTCATGGTTAGCCAGTACCGTGCCTGACCCAGCACTCCATATCGAGATACCATCGAGCTGTCTTCCGCTTTTGAGACACAGGGGCACACGCAGACACAAAGTCACACCTGACCTGCCATTTCACGTTCACACTGGTCCAGAATTTGTCCAGTTTGGGTCAAAATCTTAGTCTGTGTAGAAATATCTATGACTCCTATTTCACTGCACTGCAATCTGTGTCTTTGTGAGCTGGTGAATTACACATACCGCACCTTCGAAGATTTCTATGGGAGATCTCCATCCTCCATCACTTATCTCCCAAGCAGAGCGTCTGGCACATGAATGAATCAGGACGTAAAAGCATCAGCTGGTGCGTGTCCTACAGGATGTGACTTATCAGGAGACAAAACGCAAGGCCTGAACGGCAAATACCGAGCCTCCAGGCGCCGGGCAGGAAGGGCCTCACAAATTCCAGGAAGACTCCGGCCCTTCTGTGACACCACGATGTGTTCATTAGAGCAGCTCCTCCTCGGCCCTCGCCTGCACCGTGGATGGGGCCCAGCTTGTCCACTACGCCTCCCGTGGGGGTGTAAATCGTAGCCCCCACGGGCAGCTGGAACGGGAGCATGGTGCTGGGAGATCATCGAGTGAGGGAGGCGTCCGGAGGAGCTTCTGCTTCACATTAGATCCGCTAGACGAGAGGCCCTGGAAAACAAAACACACCAGCTCCAAACCTTCTGAACGATCTGCCTCGCTGCCATCTCAGGTTTCCCGAAGGAGCGGCTCGGTCGTGTTCCTCTCGAGCAAGCAGGCGACGCCCCTAGGATCCCCGGTCCTTAAACACACACACTTCACAGTAGCTGATATCAGATTGAGGGGCATTTGCATGGCATTAACCTGGCCTGCCACTGCTCCAAACTGACCCACATATGCCGGGCTTCCTCTCTCCCTATGGCTCTGTCACATGGCAGAAAGCAAACTCCGGGAAGGTGACCGTGAGAGGCTGCTGTGGCCTCTTCGTCAACATGGTTAGACACGCAGTGAAACCAGACACGCAGGGCAAATCAGGGGTGTGGGCCACTCAAAACCCGGCGTGATGTTCTGAGTCTCATAGATTGATCGTGCCATTAGAGCAGGTTGGGGGCTACAAGTGCAGACAGGGGAAGAGTCAGAGCATCAGGGGGTGTCCTGCTTCAGGGCATAGCCCCCTCACACAGCCCCCTTTCCTGCAGCAGCAATGAGGTCTCCTGCTGAGACACCCCCCATCACAATACCCTCCCACGACCAGGGCTACTCTACCCTGGGGAACGTGAGAAGACTAGGAGCACCTAGCACCCAACTTTGATATGCGTGATCAACCAAATGTAGAGCAGAAGATCAGCACCTCAGAAGTGTGGAGCATGTCAGGGTGGGGCTTCACATCTCTATGTGTCTGGAGCTTGTGGACTTCCTGGGTGAACAGCAGCACACAGCCGTGTACAGCCAAAGTGACAGTTGCCTACCATAATGGCCTGAGGTGGGGCTGAAATGGCTCGTGCAAGGTGGGCCCTCACCAGCCAGAGTGACCAATGACAGGATGCATTGAGAAAAACTGCCACAAGTAAGGAGGAGGTGAGAGGACGAGCTGTTACATGGCAGATGTATGGCAGACAGATACAAACAGATAGCAGCGATGTGTGGGAAGCAAAAGAAGGCAGTGGGGGGGCACTGTGTCTGGTGGACAAGCTCCCCCAATAGACTGGAGGACCAAAGTGCAGGTAGCTGGGGTGCCACACACGCCGAGACAAGCACACTCATGTTTATTAGCATGCTGGCTGGCCACAGGAATGCTAATATTGGGTTTGGCCATGGGGCATTTCTGGCCTGGCCAGCGTGGGATCAGCAGCTGTTGGAGGAAGACAGAGTGCTGTCTTCAAGGGTTTATGTCCTTGGTACCTCAAGCAGAAGTGTGCTCAGGCACCAGAAAGACCGCATTCTCTGTTAAGGGGGGCTTCTTGGCCGGACTCTCACCCAGTACCATCCACAGGGTGACCCCAGGCTCTCAAGTGCTACCTCCATTCTTCAGTTTCTCACCTCACCTCACTGGTGCGTCACTTCCTGACAAAAGTGGTGCAGATAAAGGCATGGTTCTTAATCTCGGGGGGGGGGGGGTTGGCAGAAGTTCCAGAACAATCCGTACGTTGTGCGCCAGCTAAGAGACTGGACTCTGACATCTTCATAATGCGCAGCAATATGATCTTTCAGACATGATTATGCAAAGATTTGTTTGGATACAGTAAGCTTGTCATCACACATAAGCCCGTCTTACTTGGGTTGCTGTTCTAAAAGATTTTCTAAGGTCGAAGCCAATCTGAGCACTGAAAAAAGCTGCAGTTTGAAATAGAACAACAGTCCTGCCTTGTTGCATAACGGCCCAAGGAAAATTATTTGAAAATTGCTCCAGCCATTAAAATTTATTTTTTCCAAGTGAAATATGAGGGGGGACGTGGGGGGGGTAAGCATCCATGCAGATAGATAGTGACGGCTTGGCAGTTGGTTCTCATTAGGCGCCTGGCACTTCAACCCCCCCTCGCACCCCCACAACAGAATACCCTTTTGTGCTCTGACGGAAAGGTACTAAATTGTTCCTGTACGTTTGAAAAAACTTGCCTGAGGGAAGCTTTATTTCATGGAACTTTTTTAATATCCTCTGCAGACGTTTCTTCTCCTGTTTTTAAATAAACCCTGCTGTATGCTCTGCAGGAGCTGCTTCAGAACTTAATTTCAACGTGAGGGTTGTGCTAGCGAATTCTGGCCCGAACGAGGGCAAAGGGCAGCCAGGTATTATGGCAGTGGGCGGGCTGCAACTTTTCAGCCGGCCTTGCATCATGTCGGCTGAAAAACGAGCAGCAATTAAACGGATGCCAGATGTGCCTTTCCAATGCCCCCGGATGTCCGTGGCTCAGCACAGAGGCAGACGGCGGCTCCTCAAAGAGCTACTATCTTTATGCTGCGTCACACAGAAGATGTCAGCACACATCACTGATAAACACACCCTCGGTACCAAGCCTGGCCAGACCCGCACTGTTGGTATCATGTAGGTGGGGAGAAGGAGAAAGCTGGTCCTCGGCTAGAAGCTCCTTCTACAGTGTTCACCTACCACATCCTCATCAGAGAGAAAGCAGGATGTGGGGAACCTCCGTACCACTCACAGAACTGGGGTCTACTACGGTAGAAGATCCTCTGCACCACTCACTGAACCCAGCATCTACAGCACTACTCACAGAACTGGGGTCTACTACTGCAGAGGATCCTCCACCCCACTCACAGAACCCAGGATCTACTGTACCACTCACAGAAGTAGACTATTTGCACTGGGTGTCCCCCCCACCAGACAGAGGCCTGCTCAGGAATTCTGCATTTAAGTTGGTTGGGAGCGACACTTGACCATCCCATGAGACGGGTGCTGGACTTGTTCCTATGCGGAATGTCTGCCTCCTGGACGAGACCAATCACAGAAGAGAGCCCAAAGGTGTGACGAATCAGCTGGCTCATATCCTTTCAAGGCGCCAGTCCTTCCAACTGCCTTCCAGCTTTGATATCTTAAACCTCCGCATGGGGTTATAACCATCCCCCATTCCACCATTTCCAAGAATATAAAGAATCTCATTAGTGAAAACAGGAGAAGATTCTGCATTAGCCAGGACCGAGCCGGGCCTAAGCTAGGATACATTGGACTTACGGGGCATGCTGAATGTGTGTGTTCGTGACCAGGATTAGTACCGAAATGAAACAACACACCTAAAGGAGGCCTCTACCTGAACCATGTGCCCCGCAGCACCACAGAGGACCAGCGAACAGACAGCTTTGTGTGACGCTGTACCGCTCAAAGTCAACAATGTGGAACCTCAGTCTCGCCGAGGACACACTCCTCAGAGGGAATACTGCAGTCTGGCAGCCACAGAGGGACCAAGTCAGTCAGGGGCAGCAGACATGCAAGGCGTGTTAGACCAGAGCTGAGTCGTGAGGCAGGGGCCAACAGCCTGGTGACACCATAAGTGCCCCCCAGGAATGACTTACAGCCAGTGTGGATGATGGGCAGGGAGGGGATCCAATGACCAGCCTCTCAGATGTGTTACCATGGTTTCCTGGCTCCATATCATCTTTCGGCCTTTTTTCTTTTCTGTTTTTTGGGGGGAGGGGCTCAGTTTAAAATGCTCACTGGGAAACGCTGAAAGTCCCTTCTTATCAGAAACACTTTACAGTCCTGGCTGTTGTACCTGCGTGAGAGCTCCACATTTCTCTGGTTAGCCCAGCAGCCCATCGCTGTGGTTCAGAAGCCACTCTTCAACCACAGCTGTCTGCGGCCTGCGCTCAGTCACACAGGGCCTCCTCATCGCCACACCCCATTATGCTTGTTAGCCGGCCCCCCGGACTTTCATCTGGCCTGCCCCCGTCAGATCCAATTTATCTAATTGGTCTTACTGATCAAGCAACACTGACCTTGCCCCCTTCCGGTGGCCCCACAAACTCTCTCACCTCTTCTCCTCAGCATACCGTCCACCCACTCTCTGAGCAAGATGATTAGCTCCACCCTGAAGGTCCAACATCAACATATGGGAAGGGGGGTGAAATTCAAAAAGCAGATCATACAGAGACTGTGGCGGGGGGGGCTGGAAGTCTGTTAAATGGAAAGCGACTTAGCCCAAAGTGCTGCAGTCAGGATGACAGTGGCTGGTGGGTAATTTACGGCGTAGAGATGCTAGTCGGGTGAAAAACATTATTTTAGCCACATGTACTGGGGGTCTAGAAGGCCCTCTTCCTTTCCTCTCATTCTTCTGTCCTCTTCCCCCATGTCCATCCACGGTCAGATTCCCTGCGAAGAAAGATGACACCTGAAGACCAATGAACAACCGCCAATATGCAGTCTGTGCCTATTCAACAAACTGTCAGTGTCCATCAAACATCAGGAACCTCTTCAGAGCACCGTTTGGTTACCAAAGTTGTACAAACTCACAGTATAAAGTCACTTCAAGAAGAATAATCTTTTGTGGATTTTGTGTATTGGGTATATTTATTTTCTATCAAAATTCTATATTTAATTACACAATCACTGGAAAACTAGGCAATCAGAACAGAGAGATATGGATTTCAGAATGGTGTGTATACGTGTGTGTGTGTGTGTGTGAGACAGAGAGTGCTAGCTGGAGAAAGGGAAGATAGGGTCACGATACCATTGCTATGGAAACAGACAACCTTCTTATCCAGTGAGACCAAAGTCAGACCTACATGCCAGCTGTCACCATGTTTCTTTCGGCTTTTTAGCGCTGCGCCCCGCTCCCCCCCCCCCCTCTCTCCTCGGGGACGCGCTGAGACTTTGGCTGAGAAATTCCTCTGACTACACAATTTTCCCCAGCCCCTCGGTGTGGGTTTTGGCCACAGTTATTTAGCTACATGCATTTCTAGCTGACTGTGCCTAGCTGTATTAAAGCTAGCGTGTGTGTGTGTGTGTGTGTGTATACCAAGTTTATATAATTTATATAATTTTGTGAGGACAAAATGTCTCCAGGAGTTAATGAAAACACAATATATGACATTTTTACTTTGTGCAGACAACATATAAAATTTTGTGATTGAGCTCAAAAAACCAAAAGAGCCAAATTCTTGGATTTTGTTGGGTTTCTTATGGTTAAGGTTTGGGCTGGGTGAGGGTTAGTGCTGTCATAGTTATGATTAGGTTTAGACCCATAGAATTGAATGGATGGTCCACACAAGGTTAGAAACACAAATGTGTGTGTGTGCGGCCCTCTGATTACCCATCTGTCTGCCTGCTTGGCTTGTCTTCAGCACAAAAGTGGCAGCAGTCTTTGAAGCCATTTCTCATTATGTGACAAGTGGCCGGGTGACAGAATGAGGCCAGCAGCCCTCGACCCAGTAGATAAAACAGTTACATGAGTGATATGGTCCGGGTCATGGCACAGAAAGTGAGCGGATGACAGGAGGTCAAACAGACAGCTCCACATTACTGAAGGTTCTTAAAGTTTAAACGGCCAGCTCCACATCACTGAAGGTTCTGACAGGTCAAACGACCAGCTCTACATCACTGAAGGTTCCTAAAGATCAAACAACCAGCTCCACGCCACTGAAGGTTCCTAAAGGTCAAACAGCCAGCTCCACATTGCTAAATGTTCCTAAAGGTCAAACGGCCAGCTCCACATCGCTGAAGGTTCCTAAAGGTTAAACGGCCAGCTCCACATCACTGAAGGTTCCTAAAGGTTAAACGGCCAGCTCCACCTTGCTGAAGGCTCTTAAAGGTCAAACGACTAGCTCCATGCCGCTGAAGGTTCCTAAAGGTCAAACGGCCAGGTCCACATTGCTGAAGGTTGCTAGTGAGTTATACAGGACTGTCTTTCTCCATCCTCAGCCTTTCATTCTGTCCAACTCTCTCTCTTTGTCTGAGGTTTATTTATTAAATTTTATTTGAAATTTGCTGTGAGGTCAAAGGTGAACTCTTCATTGGAGGGGCTGGGTCAAGAATCTTAATATTGACAGAGAAAACAAGCAGGAAAATAACAGGTACCTATGGAAGATGAATTATGGGAGGTACTGTACATTTATACCCCTTTTCCACAGCACTGGTGCTGGCACCGATGCTGGTGTCTGTCCTCAGCCGGTGCTGAAGTTGGGAACCAGCGAGAAAATGGCCCACATTTCCACAGACTTGAGAGCCCAGTAGGAGCCCAGTGACAACATTGCAACTATGTCACATACCACGCCTCCTAAACAAAGCAACAACAAAAAAATGGTGGAACATGTCTTGTTTTTTCAGGTGTTACTTCAAGCTTTGAGAATATATCTCAGTATTCAAAGCAAACTTCTACATCTTTTTGCCGTTGAAAGAGATTGTCATCGACAATGATTATGCACAAGACAACAAGTAAGATTTTTTTTCCTAGCCCCAGACTGAAGTTGACTCGCTTACTCCACCCACCTCTGATGACATCACGGGATCTTGGTTCCAGACCAGCAAAGTTTTGGTGCTGGTTCGGAGTCGAGTTTGCGGCACCAGCACCATTTTTTTTCAGTGAAAAAAGGTAGAACCGGTTCCAAATTGGGAACCAGCACCAGAACAGCACCAACACTAGTGCTGTGGAAAAGGGGTATTAGGGTGAAGCGGTAAGGGTGTATAGGAAAATATTCAGGTACCTATGGAAGGTGAAATATGGGAGGTACATTTAGGGTGAGGAGGATTGGAGCAGAAAGGGTATGATAAAAGTTGGGCAAGCACAGCGGGGGATGTGGCTCTCTTAAAGGGTGGGGCTGTGAATGATATCTTCCCCACCCGTACACCTTGATGTCAAACACTGGAAGGGAAAATAGTTGGTGCAGCAGTTTCTTATCTCCAGAGCTCTAAGAATACATAAGGGAGGAGGGTACTCCATGCCATGGAGTAGGGTGAGTTAAGCATATAACCCCCTGACAGTCTTTGAGAGATTTTTCTCAAGGAGCTGGAAGTGGGTAAGTCGAGAGCATGTCATGTAACAGACCACACCTCTCTGATGGATTGTCAGAGATTCCTTTCAGCATACACAAGCCAGGGATGCTGGCCAAGCTGGGAAGGGGGGTGGTGGGTGAACGAGTGTGCAGGACTTGGGGGTCTGAGGGGGTGAGCGAGCGTGCAGGGACTTGGGGCGACTGGGGGGGGGGTGAGCGAGTGTGCAGAGACTCCGGGGGGACTTAACATTGAAACACCTGGCCCCGTTACTGTGCGCGGTGGGGGTAATTTTCTTACAAATGCCAACTTTCCAAGTGCTTATGCGTCCCCCAGGTTTATTTTACTGGGTTATGATTGGCCAAATTGATTATTGTTAATCATGTGACTGGGTTGTGGTCCGACAGGCTGAAAGGCGCCCTATGTTAGAGACTGTTCTCTTTTTTTGTGAGAACTCACCAGCCACTTCATTAGGTATACCTTGCTAGTACCAGATTGGACCCTCTTTGGCCTTCAGAACTGCCTTATTTCTTCATGGCTTAGATTCAACAAGGTGCTTATAACATTCTTCAGAGATTTTAGTCCACGTTGACATCACAAAGTTGCTGCAGATTTTTCAGCTGTACCTTCATGATGCGAATCTCCTGTTTCACCACATCCCAAAGGTGCTCTATTGGCTTGAGATCTGGTGACTGTCATTTGAGTACAGTGAACTCATTGTCATGTTCAAGAAACCAGTCTGAGATTATATGAGCTTTGTGACATGGCACGTTATCCTGCTAGAAGTAGCCATTAGAAGATGGGTACACTGGTCATAAAGGAATGAACATGGTCAGCGACAATACTAAGGTAGGCTGTGGTATTTACACAATGCTCAATTGCTACTAAGAGGCTCAAAGTGTGCTGAGAAAATATCCCCCACACCATTACACCACCAGCCTGAATTATTGATACAAGGCAAGATAAATCCATGTTACGCCAAGCTTGACCCTGCCATCTGAATGTCTCAGCAGAAATCAAAACTCATCAGACCAGGCAACATTTTTCCAGTCTTCCATTGTCCAATTTTGGTGAGCCTGTGTCCACTGTAGCCTCAGTTTCCTGTTCTTAGCGGACAGGAGTGGCACTCAGTGTGGACTTCTATTGCTGTAGCCCATCTGCTTCAAGGTTTGACATATTGTGCAGTCAGAGATGTTCTTCTGCATTCCTTGGTTGGATCAAGTGGTTATTTGAGTTACGGTCACCTTTCTATCAGTTTAAACAAATCTAGCCATTCTTCTCTGACCTCTGCCATGAACAAGGCATTTTCACTCAGAACTGCCATTCACTAGATGTTTTTTCTTTTTTGACCCATTCTCTGTAAGCCCTACAGAGGGCTGTGTGTGAAAATCCTAGCATATCAGCAATTTCTGAAACACTCAAACCTGCCCGTCAGAACCAACAGTGATGGCATTTTCAAAGTCACTTACCACCTTTCCTCCCCAATTTTGATGCGTGGTTTGAAGCAGATCTTCTTGAATATGTCTACATGCCTAAATGCATTGAGTTTCTGCCATGTGATTAGATATTTCCTTTAACGAGCAGCTGAACAGGTGTGCCTAATCAAGTGGCCAGTAAGTGTATGTGGTATTAATAATAATACACTGTGTAAAACAACACAAAACTGGCCTGGTAATGAAGTGTGTGGGTCCAGCATGTTTAGCCTCATGCTGATGTTCTAAAGATACCTGATGATGATGTTTGCCGAGCCCCACCAAGCCGCATCACTTTAACTGCCTCATTAAAAATTCACCTCCAAGTATACAGACAAATCATCCAATAAAAACTTGATTGGAAGCAGTTAATTGAGTAATATTTGGACAAAGACTTCTAAAGGCATGTGGACATACCACTCATCTCAGCAGATGACTCTCAGTAAAGACCACTCAACATGTAACTCTTAGTAAAGACCACTCATCTCTGCATGTGACTCTTAGCAACGACCACTCATCTCAGCACGCGACTTGCAGTAAAGACTGCTCATCTCGGCACGTAACTCTCAGTAAAGACCACTCATTTCAGCATGTGACTGTCAATAATGATCACTCCACTCAGCATGTGACTCTCAGTAAAGACCACTCATCTCAGCATGTGACTCTCAGTAAAGACCACTCATCTCAGCATGTGACTCTCAGCAATGATCATTTCCACTAAGCATGTGACTCTTAGTAAAGACCACTCTGCTCAGCACATCTGATCCTTAATGTCTGTAGGCAGATGGTCTTTCTCGGCCTGGTTTGTTGGTGTGTATGTGGTGGGGAGTTGCCCTAAAAGGCTAACTGCTCTCCCCCGACAGCCCACCTGAAATGGCTGAGGTACATATCACCATCAGTCTGTCTCCCACCTGCCCATAGGATTCCTCTGTTTGTTCTGCCCAGCCTCACTCCTTCTCTCATGTGCCGCTCCCTCTGAACATGGCCCATGGTCCCCCGCCGTAGTCCATGCAAAGCTGGATCCACTACAGAGGCTTGCTGATCTTCTATGACCCGGCCCATGTGGCCTCCAGATGGGTGGATACCTGCCATGTTTCAGACGAACCAACAGGTGGCAGTATACCAAGCTGGTTTCACAAGATAACCTTTTTTCACTGGGTCTACGAGGCCTGACTGTATGATCATTTATCAACATTAGAATCAAAAGAGATTAAAGGAGAGGAATTAATTTCCAAAAATGAAAAGCAGAAGACAAAAATGCTTCAATGTTTTTATTTATGTATATGCATTTTATTTTTTGGCATGATGCATTTTCCTGTTTCCAAGGTTACATATCATGTTTTCTATTAGAGGAATCCAAATTTATGAGGCAGTATGGCATTCTGATCTTGTCTGTATTTTTTCAGGGAAATCATATTTGAAAATCGCCAGGCACCAGGTCCAGATCGCTGCCGGTGATAGGAGGTTCCTGGCCTGCCCTGTCAAAGGTGGCGTACTCCTCACCACCAGATGTTCACTGTCTGGGAAAAGTAAATAGAGAAGAGGGCTTTTTAAGTACTCTGCAGCTCAGCGGGAGTCCCTCCAGCAGCCACAGTACTAAATATTACATCCATATTGTTTGCCTTATAACGTGTTAAAATAAACCTCGTCCGTGTGGGAAATGCAGATGGAGCCTTAATGATAATAATCGTTTCAGTGGCCCATTGCAGCAGCGGACTGGTGTATGACACACTTCCTTGCCTCAACGACACTGTATACATCACTCCTATCAGCAGGTGTCGCTCTCCACATCGTGCCCATGTGACCTGTCTTGCTGCCCGCCTCCTTGTCTCTCCCACGATCCCCAGTTGACGGACTGCTGGCTGCTTTCTCGCGCTCGTCGGGTGGTCCCAGCTCCTCCCCCCTCCAATTAAGCATACTAACGAGCGTGGCCAGCCTGCACGGCCCCTATTTAGCATCCGCTTTCTGTGCTCTGGATGCTCACTGGCAGAAAGCACGAAGACCCACCGGCTCCAGGAAAACATGCCCTTTGCTCCGTCATGCGGAAGCTCCTTTCTCGGGGGGGGACAAAGAGCCAGGATCAAGCAGGGGTGAGAAAAGAGGCCATTGTAGGGGGGTGGCCCACGGACAGGCTGCCTATTCAGGCTCGTCCAGCCATGCACAATGACTAAACCAACATCGCTGACATTTGGAGTCAGGTTGGGCTCTGCTGTGGGGGGGGTTGGGAGGCAGGCTGGCAAAGGAGCTGGAGTTGGAGAGAAGTAGAGGGAATGGGGGAGCGTCAGGAGCTCTGGCTGCAAACATAAACGGAGGTCAGCACCAGCACGGCTTCTCAGTGGATGGTGGGCTGCTTTCCTGAGGTGGTCTCTGATGTAGCTCAAGCCACTGAGATGTTCTCCACAGTTCCTCAAAAGATCACATCAGGTCACCTTTTCTGTTGGTCATTCAGATGCCAGCAGCTGCCGAAGTGAGTGGCATACACACACAGGGCCCCTCAGTCCCGTCCACAGTCTTGGTGTGTCCAGGAAGAAGGAGGCGTAAATAGCCAAGCCAGGTATCGATGCCAGGGGGCAGGGAAATGCTGCTTGTGCGTCACATGGTAAACACGGGACCACCTAGCCGGTGCTGCCTGATGACCAACTCACTGGGCCCCCCAGCAAAGTTGAACAAGGCTGCCGTTGTGAGGTCCAGGTGGGGTTCATCTCCCCGAGCCGTCAGCTCTCCACAGGACTGACTGAACACCTGACGCTCAGCTGTGCCAACCTCACACAGGCCACAAGTTCTGAAGGCCACTCCCCCAAACATCGCTGCTTTTGGGAATGTTTCAAGGCATGTACAGAAAAACAAATGGAGCCCAAATTTCGGAGGAAATGGCATAACTCGCTTTAAAATGGGATTTAGTAGGTTAACTTGACCACTACAGTGAGGCTTCAGGCATCTGTTATGCATATTTGTATTAGCATACAGCGAAGCCAGCACTTCCATTTTACCCATTCACACCACCCAGTGTCTCTGGGCTGAATTCGCGGACACAGATGCTCATGTTTTGCTGATTAACACCCTACTGTTCCCTATGCCTACTGTGATTACTTCATCCATCAAATACCACAGGATCAAATGAGTGACTACTAGTTTTTAAAGCTAATGCCATCAGACTTGTGTTTGAACAGTTTAGCCCTAACCTTAACCATATGAAACCCAACAAAATACAAGACTTTTGGCTCTTTTTCTGTTTTTTGATTGCATGCACAGATTTTTGTAAAATTAAATTTCCCTTTGGGGGAACACAACAAATGTCCCCACAAAGTAAAAATGTCAGGTTTTTATTACCTAAATGTCCCCACAACATAACATCATAAACATTCACATATTTCCTGTGTTGTTTTGCCTATTGGAAAAGGCTAAATGGTTTGTGAAATCCCGATACGGATATTCTAAAGCTGAAGTTGACAATGAAATACCCTCTAAGCCTTCCCAGAATGCCTTGTCCCATGACAGCTGTGGGGACCCTCTGTGGCGATTATGACTCTATTTGATGGTGAACCCATGTGTGATGTACCCTGTGAGATCTCTGTAGTCAGACCAGTAGCCACTGTGGTTTATATCATGTTCATCTGGGCAGGAGTCCATGAGACTGACTTGCTGAGAGGCACTCAGGGTACAAGTGCATATACCACTCTCCCTGACAGGCTATGACAGCCAGGTCCCCTGACACCACTGGCTGCTTCCTCCGTCCGTTGAATTTAATGTCTACAGGGATATGACAACTGCAGCCTAGCAGACTCCAGGAGCATCCTTGTTTAAGTCAGACGACATGGAGGACAGATGTCAAGTAGCGTAACGAGAAAACCAGCGGTGGCCTTCACGCGAAGGACTCCACGAGTCTGCTGTGGCCCAAAACACGTCTGTTACACATATGTTTATTTAAAGGGGGGGAGGGGCTGCATGGGGCTGTGGGATTAATCTTCCATCTCATTGAGGTTAAACCAGAGAAAGTAAACTCCTGTCATATTAATGCATGCAAACAGATGCAAATAACACAACAAACAAATGCTCAATGACTCAAAATCCTGACAGCTATGTAGAGGTAACCAAAGTAACAAATCCAAATTCATCTCTTGGATCACTGGGCAGGACCCCTCCCTCCCTGTACCAGGAGCAGGGTTTGGGAATGCTCCCCCACTCCTAAGGCAATGCACACCTGGCTGTCATTGTGTTGTAAAGGCCCCCAGGACCTCCAGGCCTACCTGTAACAATGGCCTTTGCCCCTCCCCCATGTCAATGTTAGGCAGGGGGTCCATAAGAGGACCAGGTTTACACCCGCCAAAGATGAATCACAAGTGCTTTGTGTGCCAGAGTGAAGTGGATCTGCAAGAGCCCCAGAGAAGCTCAATATTCACCCTACACTCACCAACATCTGCCCCGCTGTGGTACCATGGATGATCCCACAAACCATTTCTGCCAATTGGATGCCAGATTTACACCTGTGAGCCAAGAATAAAATGGTCACCAATCAAAATTCCTGCAGGGATTCTAAGAGTAGCATGAAAACCGACTCAGACTCTTCTGCTCTGACTCCTTCACTCTGACTCTCTTGGATTTATCCAGCTCTCCATTTCTCTCTCTCTCCCTCTCTCCCTCTGTCTCTCCATCTCTCACTTTCTCTATTTCTCCCTCTCTCTCCAACACTCCTCTTCCATCTCTCCCTCTCTCTCTCTTACCTTCAGTTCCTGGCTCTGTTTGCTTAAGGTGAGACGTAATGACTCAGAGGGTGAAGCGAACAGCAGAGCACTTAACAGGGTGGAGGAGGTGGCTGGTGTGGACTTTCACACGCCCCAGCTGGCCTGGGGTTGTGTGGGGGAGGATGTGGACACATTTCAAACCATAACTATTAGCATAAGTTTCTCCTGAAATCCATCACTGACGGAGCCAAAACTCTCAGCCCGAGATATTACTGATGAAGGCCCCTCCCCCACTGTTTGCAGAGATGGGGTTGTAGGTTAATGCGGCGCCCCCACCCTCAGGCCTGTGAGACTCTGCTTCACCACTCCAGTTACCTCAGCTCTTGGCTGGGGCCCTGACTAAAGCCAATCCCTCAGTGAAGGTGTGGACCACATCATGATTTCCAGTGACCGAAAGGCATTCCCAGAGAAGGCTTAGATGGGGGGAGTAAGCATATGCCCAATTTTCACACACAGGTCATGTAAAAACACGTCAGCAGCTGTACAGCTGACATGAGAAGAACTGCAATCACAAGGAGGACCCAAGGATGAGAGGGGCAGAACTGTACTTTGCTGAGTGTCCTGTATGGGGGATACATGAATTCTATACAAGAAACACAACAGGAACGAGAAACTGGTGGATTTTTTTAAAGCTCCAGGAAAATCAGACACAATACTCCCCGAGACCCTCCGGTAGTCATGTCCTCACACCAGCCACACATGTCCGGCCCTCAGTAAACCAAGCTGAAGCCACAAGACCCTGGTGTGTAGACCTCAAAGTCCACTTGAGAGGGGAGATGAATGTGGAGCATTTAGGGCAAGGAGGGGGTGTACAGCTCAGGTCCCATTGGTCAGCTGCTGCTTGGGATCTTAATTGTACCTGGATTGGCGGGCTCTTCATCACCCCCTCTAATGAGACCATATCTCACAAAGCCCTACCCCTCTGGAGGATCCAGTGAGGGTGCAGACGGATAAAGGCCTTACTCTTTCCATCATATGAAAATCTGTAGATAACGCCCCCTTGAGGAAGTTATGAACTGCATGGCATCAGCCGATTAAGGTGGTGTTGTCATCTGATCCACACACAGTTCGGTCATCCCTCCATGCCCCATGGGTGCATCTTCACAATAATTACAGGAAATTAACATTCAATTAATGGCTCGGCTGGAAAATTGCAGAGAGAGCAGATGGTCAAACCTGCACCCCAGCACAGGTTCAAATCTGTCCTCTCTGGAGCCCAGGGGCAAAACCTGTGCCCCTCTCCCCAAGAGTGTCTGGTATGATAGTTCTGCTGGCAAGGCCCGCCAGGGCCTCCAGGCCAAGAGCCCCCTTTACGCTGCACCCCCGTGCTGCGTCCCACCATCCCATGTCTGTCCTTACACACCAGCACAGTTACATTCTGAAGGGAGGTGGTGACCCGCGTTGTGGTCTCTCATGCACATCTGAGTGCAGGGGGGGTTCAAGCATTCTCCCCTAAGATCTGCATCCTGTTCCATTTCAGCCAGCTGAGAGGGTCTCTAACAGGGTGGTCTGTTACATGGACCAGGGAGTCCAGCACGTGGGCAGAACTGCCAAAACCAGAGGGGTTCAGCAACCTCTTCCCTGTCATCTTGTTCCTCAGAGCAGCTGGCAGGAAAAGGGCACAGGGGCTGGATGTTTTTAAGATTCCACATCTTCTCTTTCTTCACTCAAAGTCACAGTAAAAGTAAGGTTACTTGTGTATCTGAGTGCCTCTGTGGCTCACCCAAAATGATGAGATTGTAACTCCACCCAAATGCCGTGTCTGTAGGCTGCGGTTTGACCCAAACACAGCCCGTTTTCCTGACCTCTTCTGAGATCTATTTGAATTCTTGAGACAGAAAGCAGCAGGCTGTTCTAGGATCAGAAGAAAGAGCCCGCAGGCTGTTCTGGGATCAGAAAAAGGAGCTTGCAGACTGTCCTGGGATCAGAACAAGGAGCCCGCAGGCTGTTCTGGGATCAGAAGAAAGAACTTGCAGCTGTTGCGGAATCAGAAGCAGGAGCCTGCAGGCTGTTCTGGGACATGAAGCAGGACCCTGCAGACTGCAATAGTATCACAAGCATGACCCTGCAGACTGTTCTGGGATCAGAAGCAGGAATCTGCAGGCGGTTTCATGTTGGAAAGTCGAAAAGTCCACTGAACCTTATGCCTGTCCCTAGTGCCCTGTTCTACTCCCCCACTGGTGTCCGCTGGCCACAGCTGTTCCTGATTTTTACAACATAGCCATAAACCCCCCCCCCCCACACACACACACACACACACACACACACACACACTTCTCTCTTTGGTCCTACAACCCTCTAACACGCCCACAGAGTCAGAGATGGAGCCTTCTCTCATTCCCCCCCATGCCATACCCCCCCGACAGCAGAGGGCCAGATTGGGGGCCCCGGTGGAGGGGGTCTGTGTTAGGAGAGAGCAGTGCTTCTCTGGCCACACAGCCACTTGGTTCTGTTTATTTAATAATCAGTCAGCTGTGGGGAGAGGGGTTAGCCACAGCTTATACAGCCAAGGCAGCACGACCCATGTGTGCCCCTCACACACACACACGCACACGCACACACACACACACAATGTACACACAAATCCACGCACACACACAGAAACACATGCATACACGCAGACACATCCAGCAAACACATGTATGGTGCACACACAAACACACGTGGTGTATACACATGTCCACTGGGCCTTCTTCGTTCGCAGTATATGAACACGTATTTTCGAGTGTGATGCCTGTCTTCTGGGACAGCATGCTACAAAAGTTACAAAATACATTAGATGCATGGCTACAGCCATGCACAGGGTAAACTAGTGCAAATGTCAGCCACCACTCCCATTTCTGATTAGAGGGACTATGTGCCCTTCATGTTCCTCTCGATCTTCTATAAGGCCCAATACTATCCTATCCCACATTGCATGCATACTCAGGCAGAGCTTTCAAAGTAGACTTCCTACAAGAAGCCCTAAGATGTGATGTGACACAGACACATGCCTTTGGTGGAATAGGATAGCATCACTGCATGGATGATGTAGTTTAACCAGTATGTCCTGGAATGTAGCTCTACAGTCAGCTTTTATGAAGGAGAACAAAGCTGCTGAAGCAGCCAGCGATGAGCCCTTTGACCAGTAGCCTCTTGGCCTGAATATTCCAGTACTCAGAGTATAATTAGGTGCTAAGCTAACATAACAGTATATAAAAACAAACAAAGGCATCGACTGGGGCCCCTTGACTCTGTGGTTATGGAATTTAGCTCCAAGACCTTCAGTCAGGTTCTGCACATTACAGCTACAGAAATGTATCTGTGGACCCCCACCCCCACCTTCACTCTTAACTCCTGGGAAGGGGGCAGTAAAGCCCCTCAGCTCAGACAGGATCAGAACAAGCTAGGCAGAGTCGCACAGACAGACATCGGCTCCGCTCCCTCATACTGGAATGCTGGTGCACTTTTTATCCTGAATCGAATGCAGACATACACAGCAGGAGCAGGGAAACAGTGCTGAGAATCTCAGACACATGGTAGGAGTTTTGGGCCGCATTAGAACAGTACATATGGAATACCGATAGAACAGCAGAGGAAGAATTTCACCAGGAAGCTGCCTCTATTACCTGAGCATAGAGCTTTTCCGTGTCAAGTTTAGTGTAAATGCGCCTTCTGGTGGCTAAAAATGCACAATGCAAAAAAAATCACAGCTTTTTGCTGCTGTTAACCCTGTTTCTTGTTTTTGGGCTGCAAAAATGCATACAAAGAATTATTGAAAAAATATTTATTGAACTGGTTTATGAAGTTATTGAAAAAAGGAAAACACACAAGATGTCCCTCTCCTGGAGGTTACGCTGTGACTGGGTCACAGGCCATCACCACAGGGGGCAGCACAAACAGTTTGTTGAGGCAGGTGGAGTTGAAGGCAGCCGGTTATGGGCTGGAGAGCACACACCCCCATCTCTCAGACCCTCAAGGTGGGTTCGGAGGCAAAAGACGAGGTGCTCCAGCGACACAATCTTACTCCGGAGCTCTGCAAGCTGAGAAAATGAAAAGTTAAGGAGGACTTGAGCTGGACTGGCAATTTCGACTTCAGGCTGTGGTCATTTCTCCAGAGCGACCAAGAATATTGTGCTTCAAAGCTAGCTCTAGTAGGAGGGATTCTGGGTAACTGGCTGCACACCTGCATGCTGTCAGCCTGGCGAAGCTTGTCAGTCCATAGTAGTCTGATGCTGGTCCCTCCCTGGTCCAATAGCCCCTGCCAGCAGTGGTCCAGCTCCTGCAGTGGAGGAGGGCAGACAGCACACTGGTGAGGGTGACCAATGACCTTGGGCCAAGGCTGTCAGCTTGGGGTGGAGGCGGTTCCACTCAGCTCACCTGCAGTAGGATGGAGCTGTCCCTCACACAGGCCTCGCAGAGCTGTAGGCCATTCTCCTGCTTAACTAGCTCCTCTGAAAGACCCTGCTGCAGATAATCACATGCATAAACATGCAACTCTGCCTTGCAACTCAGACAGCTCATGGTGTCTCACCTCCATCTCTCTCAGCACTCTTTCCACATCCACCTTGCTCTCACTGCCCATTGGTATGGTGACACAGCCGTGCATCTCCTCTAGCTGTTCCCAGCAGCACCCCAGCCCCCCTTGGACCACCTGTACAGCACTCTGGTACGCAGCCTGGGCCTGGAGCAGATCACGTAGTAACCGTGATCTGGGAAGAAGTGGGGGGGGGTGTCCATCAGGGGCAGGGCTGGCCAGTCACTGCCACACAAGGCAAGACTCACCTGCTTTCCAGGTAGTTGCTGATGCTCTGCAATCTCTCAGCTGGAGCACTGACCTCCTGTTCATTACTGCCCCCTTGTGGCCATGTAGAGAGGACTCCAGTCACCTTCTGTAGGGGCTTGGAAGCCTTCTGCAAGGACCACACATGGAGCAGAGGGCTTCATTCTTCAGACAACTGCAGTAAGCGTTTATTAAAGGCATTCCATGCATTTTCCTTTAGCGAGCCAGGATCAGAGAACATGAGGCAGACAGACCAAGGGCTCATACTCAGGCCAGGCAGTCTCATTTCAGCAAAGC
This sequence comes from Gymnarchus niloticus, assembly GCA_009936485.2. Lineage (NCBI taxonomy): Eukaryota > Metazoa > Chordata > Actinopteri > Osteoglossiformes > Gymnarchidae > Gymnarchus > Gymnarchus niloticus. The sequence goes on along the minus strand of JAACJT020000031.1, from coordinate 4,294,958 downwards.
AGCTGTAGTTGTTACAGCTCATAATAATTAACAACCTGTCAATGATTGATGCTGTTGGCCTGCTAGGCTCCCTTTCCATTAGTGCCCAGCAGACCCCATCACCACGGCGACCTGACCTCCAGCTTATCGGCATGGTCCTGTACATCAGCCAGACTGGCATTCTGCAGGGACTCCCAGCACAGAAAAACCAGCAGGCAGTCGATCAGAGCATGAGCTTCGACACCACTGAGACCCGAACTGGGCTCTGGTGCCGCTCTGCAGGTGGGGACATGTAAAAGCAAAGGTGGGAAAAGTCACCAACATGGATGGGGGACCCAAACAAGCAAGAGTGCCATATATTTTATGGAAAACATTTTTGATTTGTTTGGAGTGCCGTAACACTGCCTGAAGCTGCCTGCAACTCCCTCTAGTGGTCAATTTTGAGCAATACACTCCCACCAAGGTCAATGAATTCTACATAAGCGACCAGATTTTACATCACATTCTTAGGCTTCTTGTACAGATTCTAAACCCTGCATTACTAGCATCAACTCACATTTTGCTGCTTTGAGCATCCAGCTGTCACATTAAATCTGCATTACATTGTGATGGGAGGGCAGGCTCAGAGGCTGTGATGAGTCATAAAGGACCAGTTATCAAGCACAGGAAAAATTCATGCCTCCACCTAATATTGTGAATGTCATGGAACATGATCAACAGATCATAGGAACAGAGGCAGTGCCATTTTAATAGGACTGAACAGCTTAAGAAGGCATGGACAGCTTGTTGGATGCAGGAGAAGAACTGCTGCAGCAGCTTACCGGGCCCCTGGATATGCTGCACTCTTCACCACAGCCTCCTCAATCTCCTCAGCCTCCAAGACGTGCAGCCACAGCTGGGTAGAGAAAGGGACTCAGGGACAGCAACACAGCAAGGAGGAAGGTAATTTGTAAATCCTGCAACTTTGCATTACACCTCTCAAGCACCACAGTAACCAAATACCTTAATAAAGAGTACAACAGCAGAGCCCTCCAGTGACTCTCTGTGCAAACCTACCAGCCGCCTGTTGCAACGAAGCAGGGTCCTGATGCTGAGGGCACACAGTCCCAAGCTGGTCCACAGACTCCCAGCCAGCAGGAGCCTCTGACAAACTTGGGACAGGGTGAGGGATGGGAACAACGGTGCCTCTCCCTGGCAGACAGCCCAAAGTGCAGCCACCAAGAACACAGTTCTCCATCGCTGACACAGCTCCTGAGTGAGACTGACACAGAAGAGAAGAGGCTGGGGCTCACACCACACACACACACACACAACAATCTAGAAACACAGACCAAAAGCCCAGTAATCAACAGACCCACAACTCCTTCTTGAACTATCACTGACCTACCTAGAGAGCACAACATACAACACAGGCCTTGCAAGGGGAAGCAAACTTACCCTGACTTCAAGACAACAACAATACTCCTGATTGTATGAGCAGACTTGCTGAACAAGTCACACGCATCAGTGACTAAAATTCGATTGCGCTTCATGATCCTGAATACCCATCAGCTCACTGTCATTCTCCATAGAGACCAGACATAGTGCCAACAACACAGCCACAGGAGCTCGCTAAATAAGCCCAGAAACAGCATTGGACTCGTTAAGCTGTCCCTGACAAGCTATGGAAGAGCATCCATCAATGGGACGTGGCTCTGACACCTGAACCCGCTTTAGTTAATTAGTAGGACTCAGAGTTATCCCAGTGCCCTACCCTGGCACACTCACCCCAGCCTGCGGGGGCCCATCTGTCCAGAGCTGGGCCCTGCCCCAACCCCCGGACCCTGTGCTGAATCTGTCCAACCAGGCCAGGGTGCGAATGCCGTATGCTGGCTCCACACAGGGCTTCCCTGACAGATGTGCCGGCTTGCTGGGGCCCGTGTGACCAGTTCTACCCCGGGCAGCCTCAGCGACCGCCCCGTGCCATCCCCTCTTACCACCATTTCATGGTGTGACTGTTTCGGGAATGCAGTGCAGCCTGTTTGTTCTCCTCTGACCACGCCCATCACTTAAGGCACACAGTGGAATGTCACCTGGTTTGCCAACAACTTCTCCCTGGAAACGTCAATGCCATGGGTCCCATGACGATGGAGCAGGAGATGTTTCACAAGTTTAACTTGTTTTTTTGTTTGTTTGTGTGTGTGTGTGTGTGTTTGTGTGTGTGTGAGAGACCCCTGAGCCTCAGATAAACCGTGAAAGCTAAACCATGTGACAGGCCAGCACACTTGGCACCAGCAGCCTCAAATTCTAACTGATTTTGACCATGAACAAACAAGACTTAGAGACAAAGCTGGGAAATACTCCATTTACATGCAAAGAGCTCTCTTTTCACCACAGAGTGAAGAATAAACATTTCACTTTATCATCCCTGATAACCTATAAGAAGACAAGTGGAAACAAAGCCTGGATAGAAAAGGGTCTGTTTAATTTTCCAACAATAATGACAACAGTACAGTTTTACTGGAAACAATCAATCTCTGTACAGGAAAGGAAACTAAACTGCTCTTAATACTTTTTATACATTGTACAAGTTATTCTGCGTACGCTCTGAAAATATAAATATTGAGGTGGACTTCAGGACTCTGGGCATCATGGCTAAAAGTACACAACACACTGGTGACAGCTCTCAAGGCGACAGCACCTCAACACTAAGGTTGATGGCTTGCAGTGTTAACCATTGAGGCAGAACCGCAAAGTGGACTTGAAGTCTGCTCAGCCTGGAAAATGTTTCTCACAGTGGAACTCAAAAGGCCAGGACCTCACTGACCGCATGTTCATAGACAGTCTAAATCTGATCAGCTGTGGTTGATTTTTGGCTTTTGATAGATGTATTCAGCCACGCAAAGGAATGGGGCATTGTGGGTAATGGGAGTTGCTGCAAAAAACAGGTGAGGAATCACAGGTTCTTCCATCCTGATTCAAGCTTATTTCCAGTTAACACTACTGAGTGGCAGGCTCTGTATGAAGGTGGAGGGTCAGAACACTATGGGGGTGGACAGTTTTAACAACAGGAGCCTCTTCACCTGTTCTGGGGCCACAGAGAAGGACCGACGCCTTCTCTCAACGCACTGAAACTGGTAGCAAAGGTCACATCAAATCAGGAATGCAGAGTTGGAGAGGTCACCAGCTGCTCCAGGAAACAGGCATCCTGGGGGCAGTCGCCACGGTCAGAGACAGGGATATCAGTCACATGACCCTCACTGTTGCTTGCTTTGCTCTAAGGTGCACGTTGACCTCACTCCAACAGGAAATACAATAAGACCTTAGGTCCGAATGATGCTTTAGATACGCCAGTCAAACACTTCATCAAGCATTCAGACACGACATCCAGTGCTACAGAGTCCACATTTAAAACATAAAAATGGGGGGGGCGGTGACCAGCTTTACTCCGATAAGCCCCAACCAGGGGAGGTGCTGCTGCTGCTTCTCGCCACCTACTGGCCGACGACAGCACTTTTATTAGTGGGTGATTCCAAACGCCTCTGAACATAGAAACAAAATGGGCAGCGTCTGCTCTCAGTCTCTGGGGCGAATTTGGCATCTGACGGCTGGAGATGAGGGCGGGGCCCGCCAGCCCGTCATCACGGCTTGGCGATGTGGACCTCACTGGCAGTGCCGCCATTGGTGGTGGTGATGATGTACTGTGTGGTGGCCGGCTGGCCTGCCGACTGCTGCTCCATCTGCTCTGGGTTCACTCTGGTTCCCACGGCAGCTTGCTTGGAGTCCAGCTCCGCCTGTCCATCTGAGATGACGTAGTGAGTCTGCAGGGAAGGGTCGTGGTTCAGCACATCGCCATGGTGACGGTCACTTCATAGTCTGGCTTAATCCCTGACTTCACACAGCTGACAGCTTATTCTCTCCTAGCCTGAAGGCTGCCTCCAGTACCCTAAGACAGATGTGATTAACCTGGATCCAGCTGCATAAATAGGCAAAAATAGCGGCACAAACTTAAACTGTCTGAGCGCAGTTCACATGCAGAGCTTCTACTGGAAGCTTCCACCCTTCATCCATCAGGGGGCACCCCCAAGCAAACCCTACTCACTGTCTTCACTTGGCCACTGTTCACAGCGGTGACTGGAGTTCCTGCCTCCGCAATCACATACTGAGCATGGGGGAGTGCCATCATCTGGATCTCTGAGGCTGGGGTGGGGGGAGAAAAAAAAAAAAGTAGGTAGATCTGGGTCTGAGCACACCTCCATCCAGCAGGCAGGTCTCAAAGGGCCCACACTCACAGTAACTCCTGTAGTTCCAGTTTCCGGGCAGGTAGGCGTGCTGTACTGCCCCTTGCTGCTGGGAGGATGACGTCTGCAAGGTGTGGCTCTGGGCGAGGGTCACTGGGGTCAGCTGAGCAGGGCTCAGCTCCTGGGTTGCCTGCTGAGATGAGGGGCTCAGCGGCTGGCCGGCCACCTGCATGAACACAACATTAGTGCACATCAAAGGCACCCCCCTCCCTGCCCTCCAAGGGATAACACACTCACCTGGGCGGTGCCCTGCACACCGGCCGCCGGCTCAGCCACCTGGATGTGCTGAACCTGGATGGAGTGCTGCGTGTAGCTATGGGGGTCGTGCAGCTGGCTCACATCCACCGTGGAATGCTGGGAGTGCGGCGAGGAGGCCTGCCCAGAGGGAGACAGAGGCCGGCCGCTCAGCATTCTGCAGGGACATGCTGCGACAGCACCAGGGCAGAGAAAGCTCGCCTACCGGGGCCACCTGGACCACCTGCAGCTGGATGTGCTGGGGCTGCCCCAGCCCACCCCCCGCCTGTGACACTGGGATGTACTGGATGCGCTGGAAGTCCCCCTGGGGGGTGCGGTAGTCTGTGGTCAGGGTCTGGGACAGCTCTGTCATGGCCTGGGTCAGGAGATCCGTGGTCTGAGGAAGGGGGGGGGGGGGGGGGGGGGTAGGTGGGGGTAGGGGGGAGGAGGGGGGGGGATTAAAGGTGGCTGGGAGCAGGAGAAAATGGTGTTGGGGGTGGAGATGGGAACTCAGAAGGCAGGACAAATAG